>JAPZEB010000005.1:30941585-30957020 GCA_029783705.1 Chaetodon striatus
ATATGGTTCAGCATATTGGTAGGGATTCTTGCGTATTGCAGGTGGCTGAGCTGGCAGCTGGCAGCTAACAGTGCTAACAGGACCAACAGTGCTAACAATGGCAACAGTGCTGACCGAGGTAATGGTGTTAACCTGGGGAGGAAGTGGTGGGTGGATGTTATAGGTTCTGCAACAGTATCAACTGCCACAACTGCCTTAAAAGCTCAGTGCAGAGCAGGGGTGAGAAGGACATCAAGAGAGGGACTCACATGCACTAAAATGCAGGTGCTCTGGATCAGCTACCAAAACAAACAACAAAGAAGCTCAGCTAAAACCACACACAGAGGAAGCTTGACTTCATTCTCTGCCCAGAACACCGATACTCCACTATATCTGTAGCAAATGGTTGTTTGCTGCTATATTAATGCTCTGAATGTTGTATAGAGCTCCTTTAATTGCGCCCTTATACATTACTTAACTTGAATTTGGGTAGAGCTCTGCAAGTTTCCTTACAGTTGTACCGGAGGCCAGAGCGAAAGACTATATCTTCAGATAGCAAGTTTCATAGGTGTTTGGGGCCAAGTACAATGACTTCAGCTTTGTCAGAATTTAAAATAAAGAAATTGGAGCTCATCCAGGTTTTTATGTCCTTAAGACAGGTTTGAAGTTTAGTTAACTGATCTGTTTCTTCTGGTTTGATTGATGGATATAATTGTGTTTTTTCTGGTTAAGTTTACAGAGTGATTTCTAATGATGTTACCCTTGGGAAGCATATATAAATTGAACAGAATTGGTCCGAGCACAGAACCTTGTGGACCACTGAAACAAACTTTAGACAGCAAAGATGATTCATCATGAACATGAACAAACTGAAATCAATCAGTTAAATAGGATTTAAACCAGCTTAGTGCAGAACCTTTAAGGCCGATTAAATGTTCCAGACTCTGAAGCAAATTTTGATGGTCAGTTATGTCAAATGAGCTGTGATGCACAACTAGATGCTCAATTTTCATCTCAGACATATAACAAGAATAACAAAGAATAAATACAACTAAAAGATACAATATATTGACTTACCATCCACTGAAAAATGAACTTCCATGGCCTTTACCATTTCTGAATATGTCAGCAAACTCATCACAACTCATGATCTTTGAGCTTTTGGAAAATTTCCATTTCTTAGGTTGTGAATACTGTAAGAGGAGGGCATTCATATGGACTCCTTTCATCAACACAGTAAACTTCCACCCCATTTGAAGGCAGCAATATGGCAGAGGTAAACAGTAACAGTTCCCATGTTTAAAGGGAAGAAACCATCAGCCCTGCTACCTGTGCAGCTGGTGCCTGTGTATTTTAGGTCAGCAGTTCTGCTGCTGGTTGATTGACTGCTAGCTTCTTTCAGACTGCTGCCTTAACAATCTAATGTATGTTTCTGACTATTTTTTTCTCCTTCAGCCTGCCTTTAAAGCACATTTAAGTGCCACCTTCACACCTATTTAGAAATCTGAAATTCAAAGTCCATGCTAAAAGTAAGTGGACTGAAAATCACTGGGCTGCTAGTAAGTGTTGCTGGCTCCATTGAGCTAAGTGTTATATCTAAAGTTCCTCTGGATATATATAAAAGAGAGAGAAGAGAAGGTGCACCCACTAAGAGCACCGGTTAAAAAGCAAGGGCTGTCTGGACTAATTATGCCAGACACTGTGACAATTTTATGCAAATCTTTTAGAGACACAGAGGAGAGCTAAGTGTTATGGCAGCATTAAACCAATTATACAGAGATGTTTCCCTTTAAGTTGGGTTCCCCTTGATGAAAGAATACATCCTGTTTATCCTTAATTGCATGCCTCCATCTCACTGTTTCTGCCTTTGTTCCTTTTCACACGCAAACTTGCACCCTGTAATTCTCTCATTACCAACCTAATGCATCCATTTCTGTCTTATTTCAGGGATACACTACCGCAAGTCCTGCGCCTCATCAGGAGCCTGTCTTATTGCTTCTTCTGGTTACCAGCAGTTTTGTACCGGCAAACTCAACTCTGTGTGCATTACCTGCTGTAACACACCACTGTGTAATGGACCACGACAGAAGAAACGTCCCCAACCATCGGCCGCCATTACCCTGACCACTCCGCAACTCCCTGTGTTTTCTCTCTACATCCTGCTCCTACTGTCCTCCACCCTGTGCTGACAGACCTTCACACACTGAGTTAATGTGTATTAACAGTGGAGACAACATGAACTGGAACTGTATAAACTGAAGCAGTGAAGAATACATACTTTTACGTGCATATTCTTTGAGGCATGTTGGAAGCTTTGTACGGTATTTGTTCTCTTGACTTCTTTTCTGTCGCATCTTGCCTCCAAAGGCCAAATTGAGAAATTTTATCATCACATGTCATGTCACAAACATGATCCTGGTGCAGCTACAAGGACAGCTGGATAAGGTGAGGTGGAGGGCTATGCTGTGTATGAAACAGCTTTTGGCTATTTTGTTGGGCAGCAGGTGGCTCATTCACGTCTGTCTTTATTAACTCACAGTACAAGGTCAAATAAGACATACTGCAGGAAAGAGAGTAAGTTCAGAATCATGATTCATGAGCCTTAAGAAAAGCTCAAATTAATACAGTTAGTTGGAACAATCATCAATTTTGTTGTATTGATAAACTGAAAAAGACAGTGTAAATGTAATAATGATATATGATTCTGTGAAAAAAATGCAGCCAGGGAAAGGCATTGAATGAAGAAAAAAAATATGCTTGTTATTTTATTAAAGCCACCTCCAGCCCTCAAGCCTTTAAGCCCCTCACAAATATAGTGTCATCTCATCCAATTGACAGCTCTCAGCTACAGCCAGCAGCACTCAGTGGAGGGCATAAAAAAGTTCTGTTTTTATCCTCAAACTCTGTAACAACCATTGCTGTCTGCTCACAAATATTGTACATAGAGCTACAAGAGCATGATGAAGTACACAAACCTTTTTCTAACTACTCATCACAAATTCATTGTATCTCTAATGGCTGAAATTAAAACAGTTTGCACCAAGGTGGAGCAGCAGTAGTTCAGTGTGCATGTGCTACAGTGAAGGGCATAAAGAGCGGCTACATGTTGGTGACTGCTGATGGGCTCATTCAGCTTTATCGAAAGAGTTCTAAAGTTATCCTTTAAGATGTGCCACTTCCCTATAATCAGGGAATATGTTGTATGGTAAGGCATCAGTATGCATACCTTGACAGAGAATATTTCAGAGCCAAATGTATTATGATAACATGTAAATTGATGTGCTAATCATGCACGAAGTTGATGTTGTCCATCAAATGTAATATCATGTTGCTTTTGCAGTGTTCAAGTGGTTGCTTTGGAGGTGACCTGAACCTTAAACGTACCCTATGGAGTTTTGTGTGTGTGTCTTTGAGGTTTTATTAACATGTTAAATACATTTGTAAAGCCAATATTTTGAGACCTTTATAGCTTACATATATGTTTACACCAAGCTGCAGGGCTGAAAAATGAACCAACGCGGAGGTGCCAAAAACTGCAGTTCCTCTAATGGTCACTTGAGGCTGGTTCTAAGAGCAAATCAATCACCATATACCCCCATGTTAAAATGTCCAATTTACAGCAAAAAATGTTTACAGCCTGAAACAAGAAACAGTTTTGGTCTCTATAACTGATTTCCTCATTCAAGACAGCTGTATGGAGGGGTCCATTTTTATATAACTCACTTGTTTACATTTTATCAAGGCTTAAGTTATGCATAATAATGGCATAGCTGCTACGAGTGACAGGTTGTCTGTGAGGCGTCAGCACAGTCTGTGAGTCAATTCCTTCCCTCGCTCCTCCACAGCTCCACCCTGTCATTCAAATACGGTCACTTCTAGTTCCAAAAATGTGAGTCCACAAACCAGTGGCTGAGGACAGAGTAGCTACATCTTTTATTTTATACAGCCTGTGGTGTACACTAGCTAACTGTCCTCTTATCTCTCTGCTGATGCAAGTTTCTGGTGGCTTTAGTAGTACCAGCTGTTAGCAAGTGGAACAACATGAAGTCACAGGACACCATATATCCCAATAAACAAATATTTGCATATGTATGCAAAATCTGTAGGCAATGGGACAGGATTTTGGTATCAGAAGTATTCTGATTTCTGTTTGTTGTCCATTTGTAGACCAAGTAGTATTGACCAGTCACATTAAAGCAGCAGGTAAACAGCCCTTGTGGAATGATTGAACGCACTGGCCAAAATGTTATCTCTTAACCCATTGGCTAGTGTCTGATCACAATTTTGCTTTTTGTTTGCTTTTTTAAAAAATTCTGCTTTCATATGCAGATATCTGTATATATATCTAGATATATCCTCCAGATCTGCCTAAATATTGGCCATTGTCTGCAGAGGCTTATCGTTTTAACACAGATAGCAATGTCCAAGACTGGACATCCCATAGCTTGCATGTCACACAGGTGTACTGTATTAAGAGAACTGCATATTAAATTGTTCTAAGATGGCTCCAGCTTTATAGTAAGCTTATTGTATTGGACACTGTCCTTGACGGTCCAAAAAAATGACAGCATCAGTCACTTCAGCAAGTGCCCTAAAACAACATGTTTACAATCAAGTGACAGCACCCTCTAGCAACTGTAGGAATTATGAAGCAAGCAAAAAAGGAAGCCAGATGACATTGTCATAGAGCATTCCATTTCATATCGAGAAACATTGGTTTCTTTTATCAATGACCTCAATCGTTTCCTAACCCTTGCCACGTGTATATTACTGTAACCATGACAACAAAGGTCCACTTGCACTATGAAAAAGTTATTTTTACCCCAACCACAATGCTTCCTTAACCTTAAATAAATACCTAACCACAAATCATGATATTTCCCCAAATAGAACCTTTTTGTGTCTAAACCTGACCAAATTTTAACAATAGCCCTGCCCCACTACACAACTGTCTTACTTTTATTACAGTGATTTGAAATAATTTTTGAAGGCACAAATTATATTTCCTGCTGATAGGGGCATCAGAAGTGGAGAAGTGAAGTGAAGTGGTTAAAAAATGAATTTTCCAACAACAAGATACAGGATACACAAATACTTTATTTTTTATGTTAGTTAACACATCAACCTCATGCGCATGCGTGGACATTCATATCACTGGGACATCTTATTAATTAGTTAAGGCATAAAATACCACAGTTCATTCTAATAAAGCTCGCTCACTGTGTGCATATATGGAAAAAGTTTTCTTGGCTCTATCAGGCTGGTGCTTTTTTTGTCCAATTGTGCATAATGAATTCCTGCTGGTTCCCCAAAATGATTTACTTATTTACTTATCTTCCAGACTTTTAAAATCTGATTGACTAATAAGCTCAAGTTCTAATAATACTTGTAATAAGAGTGACTTGGGGATGTTTTATTTATCATTTCATAGCTATTGCCTTTGTGATGAGTGTGTACAGGAAAGAGTCTTTTTGGGCCAGTGCATGTCAGGTGACCTGCTATTCCAGCTGTGGCTACTAAGTCAAAATCACCTTACAACTCACTGCTGCTCCTGGGGGCTTGTTGTATGTACTGCACATTTGCGATTCTTCCAAACTGAAAATTATAATGTGTCCTTGTGATTTGTTTGCAGAAGAAATGCAAATATCACACATCAAAACAGAGCTCCAAAGCACCACTAGTGGCCATAAACTCCACTGGACACCTTTAACTTTAACTCGAGCTGTGGGGTCTTCATGCTTAACTGAATATTTGAACTTTTGTATAATAATTTTCTGACTTGATAACAATTTCACACTTGAGGAGTCCAATCAAGCTTGCTATTGCGCCAAACTATCAGCTGAGCGTGATCTGTTAATGAAATTCCTGACTTAACACTTTGTACTCTGTTTACTGTGTATAAGGAGTATCTCTATCAGTTTGTGATGGCACAGCACAAGCATCCCTGCTTTGTTTTTATTGTT
Source organism: Chaetodon striatus (assembly GCA_029783705.1). NCBI lineage: Eukaryota > Metazoa > Chordata > Actinopteri > Chaetodontiformes > Chaetodontidae > Chaetodon > Chaetodon striatus. The sequence goes on from JAPZEB010000005.1 coordinate 30,947,528, forward strand.
CACTGTGTCCCATTAAATTGTACAGCACATTACACTTCAGTCTCTGATGGTACATCTCTCTTTGTTTGGAGAGTTAAGTCTGACTCTTCAGTCAGACTAAGAGATGTTTGAGTATTTGAAGCTACTCCTGAGTCTTTTTCACCCTGAAAGGTTGTAAAGGTGGGAGTTTTCTCTTGTGTAAGGGTGGGGCGATTTGCCCTGCTGCGACGCAACGACTTTATCAGCAGGGGTTGGAGGGAGCGTGCAGAAGCAGCTCGGGAGTTCTGCACGGTGCGCTTGTTGATGTGTTCGATGGTGAGGCGGCAACGCAGCACCTGGACAAAAACCTCCCTGAACTGTCTGGAGGAGAGATTGTAGAGGAAAGGGTTCAGGACAGAGCTGAGGTAGAAGAATGTGTCAGCCACAGGATGGAGAGTGACGTAGCTCCGAAAGTAGGAAGAAGTCCAGCGGGACTTGGGCACAGCAGCCATCATGAGACGACGAATCTGGTTTGGAAGCCAACACACCATCAAGGATCCCACGATTAGACCTGAGGAAAAGTCAGAGAGGAAGTCAGAAACACAAAAGATGAAAAGAGACAAGATAATACTTACCAAAAAGAACAGCCATGGAAAATTAGGAAACTGAAGGAGTTTGATATTTGGGAAATACTATTATTTGCTTTTGTTCTGAGAAGACTTATAACAATCTCTTGTATGACAGTGATGTCAATATTCTCATCTGTGTCTCGGCAAATAACTGAATAAGTGTATTTCCCAATATGTCAAACTGTACTGTAAGAAAATACAAGATTTTATTGGGAAGGTTACAGTTGTGCTACAGTTGTCTCTCAAATTGTAAGTGCGAGTCAATGTGAACAATACTTGTGGGAGTAGAGCTGCAGTTGAAGGGCTGATAGTAACAATCATTGCACAATCAACACTTTGGAATCTGTACAGCAGGTTGGGAGGATGGGAAGCAACAGGACCCAAAAATTCCTCTGCAGGCAAAAACTGTTCATTGCTGTCGATCCGAGCGCCATCACCTAATTTAAGAAACTGGCAGGTGGCTCCCAAGGTCTGTTTGGCCCCTCTCTTACTGTAACTGAACATCATTAATTATCACTCCTTACACTGGGCTTCAATTTACCAAGGTGTTTTCCGCTATTAAATCTTTGAAAGGGTGTTGTTTGAACTTCCAGCAATTCTGGACCCTCTGCACAATGACACCCGTTTGTTCTTGAAGTCTTGGCATCAGACTGTTCTCTTCTATCACCAACCTGTCACAGCCCTGTGACACAGACAGCATCATTCTCTCCCTTTAGAGGGAAGATAGTCTCGCGCAGCCAGACCCATCTCCACAGTGCTGTCTCAGCACTAGCGAAATGTCTAGAAGAAAACATCATTCAGCTATAGGGGTAAAAAATGCTCTGGCTTGTTTGCATTTCTTTAAACCAATCACAGTAGTCTTAGGCAGCTCTAAGCCCAGGATGCAGTGACAGTGTTCTGGCAAAATAGTGTTAGGGCAGTACTTGTTTTGGTGGAACATTTGCACATAGGGAGGCAAGTACTGAAAAAAATGGCTAATTCTCAGCAAAAAAGATGCCAAAAAAACAGCAACAGACATATGTCAACTATATGATTCAACTTTTACCAATTAAAAGCATAATTTGATAACTGGTACTCTAAAGAGGAAGCCTGATTTAACTTTAGCTCTGGAGAAGCTCACTGAACCCATTAAAACCACAGATGAATTGCTGGCAGAATGTGGCTCTTGCAGACAATATCACAGAAGTTCTTGTAAAGTGGAATGGATTGGACTGGTGCATGCCGCTGCCAGCATACAATGATGTGGCAAATCAAATCTGACTGGTCGTGTCAGGAAACAGATCACAGGATCGTAGTCTTATTTGTTGTAGATCTTTACAAAAATTCATCAAAATAACAAAGCCGTGCCTTACTGCACGAACCAGCTCTTCTTCAAAACTTGCCATTTTCAGCATATAAATTGTTAGCTCAGAGGTTGTTGTTGTTCCCTGTAAAAAGGGGGATTTTGAAAACTGTAACATATGGATAGAGGAAGGGAGGGAGAATGCTGTCCTAAATAGCCGTCCAATGGCCGGTTTAAGGCACAGCCTACTTCTGGTGAGTCAGACAAGAGAGAAGATGATTGAAATTGGGCTTATCATTATTATTATACCTGTCCATGTTTTTTTCTCCCAACCCATTCCAGTTTCTAAGTGTACTGCAGGTTCTCCTAAATATGCTGCATGCAGACATACCTCTGAGTACACTCTACATTGTTTAGAGGTGAACCACAGTGCGCTGACCTCCAGGATACTGCGCGTGTCTGACTGCCAAACCAACCCGCTGACTTATCTCTCTGTCATGTCTGAGTCATATGCATCTTCATTCTCTAATCTGGTGTTTATCCGCTTTCCCTGCAGTGTTTTTAATGGGTATTAGGCTGTGACCAAACAGCCTTTAAACATTTACAAAATGATCTGGCTTGAGACATCACTTCCTGCTGTGGAACACAGATATCAACACATTTATTTAGAATACGCCATCCAAGACTGCAGAGGGGATTATTTATCCCAGTGTCATCTGAGGAAGAGGAAAACCTCATGAGAAGAGCTGTCCTCATAAAGATATAAGTGTGGGTGGTAAAAATCCCACTTTATGTTTGTTTACATGTAGACAACACTTACCTGCTGGTATTTATTATTTGTGATACACACCTACACTAAGATACTGGTCATTGGTTGGAAGTGATTCTCTCTTTATACTAATCTCAATTCTAAGCAAACTTTGATCGCTTCGGCTAATGTGTAAGCTTAATTTTCTTCAATGATGCAAAAGACAGTAGTAATAGGTTAGCTTGTGCTAACAGGGCAGACATTAAACTTACTGGAGGAGATTCCATTCTATATCCAACAGCAGCAACAGCTGGTGGGGATCAGCCAAATAAATTTATCAGGAATATCAGTTTTAATATCACTTGTATAAGGTGTGAAGAGTAGGGGCAAGCTCACACAACCCTGAGATGCTCCTGGGTAACAATGAGTGTAGAATTTGTCTGACTAACTTTTAAGGTGCAGTGTGTAGGATTTAGGGGGATCTATTGGCAGAAATTGTATGTAATATTCATAACTATTTTTTTGGCCGGCTATAGCTCAGGAGTGAGTGAATGAGTGAATGTGAAAAGTAGGGGTAAAGCACTTTGTTCTGCAAAGGGAGCAGGTTCTCTTCAGCTAAGTTCACCAGGTGACTCTGCCATTTTCTGCAGTAGCTCAGAACAGACAAATTAAACACTGGTTTTTGAGAGGGCCTTTTGTATTTTTACGTTACCTAAGGCCTACCAAAGGCTTCTTTACATGCTTGTAACGATGGGTAATGGAAAAAAAGATGATGACAATCACAACATATCACTTTAAGTTTCTAAACAAATATGTTTGAGTCTTTAAAAAAAGGAAAGGATTCAGTCAGTTGCAATCTGCAATCTTACCACTAGATGCCACTAAATCCTGCACCTTCAACTCTATTTGTAAGAAATAAATAGTACCAAAGGATCAACATCTAGTTGAATCTTTGCTAGTTAGCTAGCTAACAGTTTAGTACCTAACTAATATGTCAGCTATCTGGGTAATCAGTAACTAAATTTACTGCTGACTGCTGGTCGTGCAGCTCAAATAGTGCCATGAGCTATGTTTGTTTATTGTTCCTTTGAGTCCCATGGGGCTACACTACCAGATAGTACTGCTCATGACCAGGGATAGGGAGCAATGTTGCCATTCTGCAGCCATGTTGGAGAGCATGTGTGATATTTGGACAGTAGTTCAGTGAGCTTGATGACAGTATCAGGCCTGCAACGGGCATTGTTTTCACATGACCTATATGTCCTCATGTAAACTCACAGTAGGATAATTCTATGATGATCACTACCAATTAATAGTAGTGCTAATCTCACATTCCTGCTGTTGTGACTAAATGAAATCTCTTTTTATAAATATTTCACTTGTCTCCACTCAGTGCCAGTAAACTGGTCTTAAATTATTATTTTGTATTACATTATTAAATAAAAACTTAGCATGGTATATGCTTATATCTTAACTGGTGCTGTCATGTGTTACTATTTTGTAGATTCAGTTCGGGAGGTAAAGTACTTAGGTAAGGTCCTTGTAATGACAATGGGAGCATTTTAAGGGCTCCATATGTGAGTCCAGGTATGGACTAGTTTTCTCTCCAAACAAAAAGACATCTCAAGATTTTATCTTTACGTGCAGCTGTTAAAAAGACACATATTTACACTCACAGTCATGCACATCACACTGACAATAAAGCACAATGCATTATATGGAACTACCCTTTCAAATATTATTTTAATGATTTAAGATAAAAGGAGAAAAGAGTAATTGTAATGAAAAGTCCTACAATAAAGAGAAACCTTTTCATTAAAACCCACTAAGCACAGACAAAGTAGAAAAGTCTAACAATAAAAACAAAAAATAATACTTGGATTTATTGTGTTGTTTATTAAGGCTAGTTGTACCATGCCGACTTGAAATCGATAAAATAAAATGTCATTGATGATAAGTGCATTTTAGAGTGGAAAGATATTCATCACTGTTAATGACCGAGTCAAAGCAAAGTTTGTGAGGACAATAAAGAGACAGAAAGAGATACTACGATACAGACACAGAGAAAATTGAGATGAAAACAAGTCATGAGGGGGAGAGGAGAATGAAATAGGAAAATGAACGAGCTGGGAATACAAATGCACTACATAAAACGTGAAGAGAGACAGAAGTAAAATGAAAGACAAAGGAGGGGACAAACGCTGGCTGTTTTTAAGGCTGTTTGATGTCAAAATGTGTGATGCTTTTCATAAAAAGCGTTCTCAGCTTTCATGGTGTTTAAGAGACATTTACAGCTGGAGCAGAAGCCCATGGCAATGAAGAATCAACATTAAGTTGTTATTGGGCATTACATAAAAGTATATCTGCAGAGAGAGATATCAAATCCTATTAGATCCATCCTGTCAGGTCCCACAAGTAAAATGTGCTTGCTGAGAAAAAATAACCTGTTGTCAAATTTAACTTTTTTATCAATGTCATGACTCATATCTTTAAAAATTTGAATGAAGCTGTGTCCACACACGCTTCCATCAAATCAGACAAAACCTGGAATATGACACATCATCACATTATGTTCCAGCATTTAAAAATGTCACTGATTGGACAAATGGGGACGCTGTAATTGAAAGCCATTTTCTTTCGAACATGATGTCTTACACAGCTCCACTGACACAGTGTGGGAGGATGATGTACTCTGGCATTTTAAAAACTTACATGGATTGACATGCAAGGAGGCACCATCATTAAAGGTCAGTTTTATTCCGTTTTAAATCTGCATCTTTTTTTTTTTTTATCTTTAAACTCTTTGGTATTTCAGATATCAACATTGAATCAAATGACTAATCATGATGACTAAACCACTAACCCTAATGTGTTACAGTTTGCCCCTCCTGCTGCAGCCACTTTAAACCTGCAACAAACTCTACAACTCTACACAGCTGTTAGCTTCTTTTTAGTGCTTTTCAGCTAATTATTTTGTTTCTACATCAGAGATGCACTATTGTATAGTATCACCACTTCTATCACCCCCTCTGTACAATGGTAGACAGCTATTTCTACTAAACGAGCTCAGAGAAACATTTGTAAATGACCTAGATATTGTATTTGTATTTTAATAATTTTGGGCAGCACGTTGGTGCAGTAATTAGAACTTAGAATCTTATTACATTAGAATCTCACAGTAATAGGTTTCCGGGTTCGACCCAAATAACCAGCTGGGGTCCTTCTGTGTGGAGTTTGCATGTTCTCTGTGTGTCAACATGGGTTTTCTCTGGGTCCAAAAACATGCAGGTTAGGTTAACTTGTGACTTTAAATTGCCAGTAAGTGTGAATGTGAGCATGGCTGGTTGCCTGTCTTTATGTGTGTCACCCCTGTGATAGTCTGGCGACCTGTTGAGGTTGTTCCCTGCCTCTCCCTCAATGTTAGCTGGAATAGTTTCCAGGCCCCCCTACAACCCTGAATAGGATAAGCTGTTATGAATAATGAATGAATAATAAGTACTTAGAATTTGTCATAATAATTCGCCAAATACATTTTTTGAGAGTTTAAGTCTGGATTACATTCCATGGCAAAGTTTCCTTGACAGAGGGAGGTGCTACGTTTACTTACTGCACTTTGCCTTGAGGTGGAGATCAGGGTTCTCATTCTTAGTCCTGTGTGTGGTGAGGTTTAAGCAACAAAAGGACTTTGGTAAAGGTTTGTGAAAGATCTGGGTTTACATTAAATATTAATACAGTTAACACACTGTGTTTTGTGCTTCAAGTCACTGTTGACTTTTCACCATTTAAAGATGTACTATGCATTATTTTCTTTAAAAAAAAAAAAAGAAACCCAACAGCAAAACTGTATAGACTCACACAGAGCAATCCCTCTCAATCATCGTTTATGACCAACTAGAAGTATGCAGTGGTGTATTTATCTGCAGGAGCCCTGCCCTCTGGGTGTCGTTCCATTGTTCTGACAGCCCATAATTCCAAAACACCAGTAGTCGGATAAATGTCCCATTGGACTGAAAGTCCATTTGTTCAACCCGTTATCCTGAAAACAAACACCCATTGCTGCAAAGGTCCATTGCTCCAAAAGTTCCCACTCTTCCTGTAGTTTGAGAGATTCATGGCCTTTAATTAGTCAGTAGTGATTATTTTGGTTATACTGTATGGTGAAGGCATGACCTGCCCTTCTCTGCCTCTGATTGGCCTACCCTAATATTCTTACCCAAACCAATTTCACTACTCATGCCTAAGCCATCCAACCAAACCAATGAAGGCAATGAGTACTAGCCAATCAGAGGCAGAGTAGGGAGGTCATGCGTTCACCATAATAGAAAAAAAATCGGCACCTGGGAGGGCCTTTGTTTTCTGGATAACGGGCTGTCAGACAAATGGGCTTTTGGTACTACTGGACATTTTTCAGACCATTGGGGTTTGGGAATAATGAGACACTGGAACAATGGGCAGTCCCGCCCCTTTGCTTGTATTTACTTATTTTCTTCTTATTAGTAATGTTCCTTGGCACAGGGTGAAGAGTTAGGTGTCAGGCTGTCAGCAGCACTCATTCCAAGAGGAGGCTATGAAAACCGCTGACACAGCGACAAAAACATACAAATATAACAAGGCAAAATGCCAAGCGGACAAAGCTTGTTCCAAAACGAGGATGAATCTGGGGTTGACTGTCACTTTCACTCCACTGGCTATGGTATTTACAAAGAGTAGCCTTCAATTCTTGTATAATATACCTTTAACACCAAACACAACTGCGAAAGACAATCATGCTTTAGTTACAACAAGAGGATTTGCAGTCACGTTCAGTATCAATATATACACTACTTGCAAGATACAATAAATTAACATTTCCTGCTAATGGTGATAAAAAACTTAATCCGCATTACATTGGTCTCAACATGTATTTGCTGTTGCAAGTAAGGTGTACACTCCTTTATACTGGAGACAAAACCAGAGGTAAAAGGAAGTGAAAGTTTGAGTTACATGATTCAAATGCCCGAAAAACAGCTCCAGTTATGCCCTGTATGCTGGGTGTTAAGTGGACAGTGTTTGTTAACAGGTTAGATGCAATATGCTTATTAGCAGACAATATGTTGTCTGTGTTTCTTTCTGAGACTTTCTGCCCTCCAGCAAGGCTTATCAATTAGGAAAAGCAGGTAACTGCTCCAGGACCACAAAACTTAAGGGGCCATGAAGGCCCCTGGGTTGACTGCTTGGCAATTAGTTTGTGGTAATTTGAATTTGAATGTCCAAAGCCCTAAGATGGCTCCTTCCAATTGCTTATTGTTTACAACCAACAGTCTAAAACCAAACCATTTGATTGGCAATGATACATGGAGAAACGCAGCATATACTAACATGAAAAAGCTGTAACCAACAAATGCTTTTTTTATTTCTGCTTTAAAACCAATTTAAATGTAAACTGATTATTAGACATTTTGCTAATACATTTTCTGCTGCTTAACTACTTGCTAGACTAACTAAATGTTTCTTCTCCGGTTTGAAATTTGCAAATATGATTTTTAATATTCATTACAAAGGGCTAAGGTTTATTTTTGCCCCAGACCAACCAACTTGGTCACTCCAGTCCTGGAACATTGCAGCTGTCAAAATCAGCCAGTACTTAACTTTGCCATATTCTTAGTCTAATCTCTTGGGACAAGCTACACAAAAAGTGTTAAAGATCTCAGCACCATGGAGCGCAGCTCTCATTTAGCTGGAGGCCTGGATGTCAACTACTTTACTTTGAATCACTGCTCCATTCACTAGAAACACTGTCTTCACATGATTGGAGAATTCTCCACTGGGGCTAATCGTGAATCGGTCACACACAAATTCAATGACATCCCTGAAAATAACCAAGTCTTCAAATCTGACAGAAATTCTACGTCAACTGTGTAATGAATTCCTTTATTTTGTCAGTGACGTTCTTCACTCCCACTGTCCTCAGTGTGTTGAAGTACAGCAGCCACCCTGGTTAAAAATCTGTGTGGAACGGTTCAAGTTTCTTCTCAATGGCATCAAGCTTTTCCACCAAATCCATCATGGATTTTTTTTCTTTCCCCTGAAGTTGCAGATTGAGTGCATTCAAATGGAAAAATATGTCTTCTAAAAATGCAAAGTTGCACTTGTATTCTGTCTTGCTTGATGTGCAGGAGGTGAGCTGCTCCTTTTGATTTATTTTGCCTCACAAACACTTCAATAAAGTGCTCAAAGGCTTTGCCTTACTCAGCCAGCACACATCAGTGTGGAGTAAGAGGTCACCATGAGTAGCTTGAGATTCCAACACAAATTTGCGGACCAGGTGACGCTTGTTACTTAAATTCCCTCTGATTAAGTTAATTATCTTAACTGTTTTGTCCATAGCCTCTTTTAGATTCCCATTTAGTTTAGTTTGCATTAGTTTTGGGAGCAATATTTTCAATTCTGCTCACTAGACTCCAGTTTTTGCTGACCATGGTGGTAGCACCATCTGTAAAGATTAGACTGACTTTTTAAAAAAATAATAAATCATGCTTTTACTCAAGTTTTCAAATCCCTCTTTTTTTTTTTTCCAAATGTGTAAATGACACAACTTTGCATTTGCCTAATGGTATTAGGGCATGGGCTGAATTTCAAGTGAGACTCAAGCTGATACAGTAAGCGCTCCGGTCAATTGACACAATGCAAATTAACGTGGTGAAGAGGAATTAAGTTCACAATGTGAGACCTCGTGAAGCTACGATGAGGCCCATTAAATTAAACATGCCGGCTGACCCACACTCCATGATTAGACGCACCGCTTCTTCTTCTGTGTGTTAATTTCATTTGATCAATAAAACAAACTAAGAAGTCCTCTCTGCTGCGTGTGTTCGGCCTGAGCACATGAAAGACACA
>JAPZEB010000005.1:30966357-30980469 GCA_029783705.1 Chaetodon striatus
GAATTTTGTTGTCCAGGTTTATTGGGTCAAATAGGTTAATAGACATGGATCTCAGGTTTGTGTTTATAATTATCCGAGGATTTGTTTAGGATGTGGCCACTTTATTTGAAAATGAATTTGTGTACATTGATATTTTTTTTTTGGTGGGTTTTCCACATGTTGGATCAGGGTAACATTTTAGATTGATTTCAGGTTGATCATTCACCATAAGTTAAAAGAATAGTAAAAGTCAGATGAATCTCATGCTAGGTTGTATGTTTGGTGGTGGCTTCCCTTATTTTTGTGCCCCCCCCCTCCCCCACAATAGAACTTCTTCTGTTGCAGAAAAACCTTGTTTCTCTGTTGCTCATTTTAATTGCGGTGTTCCTCAAGGGTCCATTCTTGGCCCACTGTTGTTTTCTATATTCATGCTTCCTCTCAGCCAGATCACTCAGAATCATGGTGTCTCCCATTACTGTCACGCGAATTACGCAGTTAAAAGTTATATGTCCCTCTACAGTCCAGTATCTCCAGCAATTTAAACCTCCTTGCCTGCCTCACACATGTCAAATTCTGGATGCTGCGTTCTTTTTGAAAATATACTGATGATAAAGCTGAGATCATGGCCACTAGTCCAACAAACTTTATCAGTCTGGTTCACTGCAAGTTTGGTTCACATACCAAAAATACAATAACATTTGATGCATTGTTTTAATATTCATTTAAAGGACGTTGTTCGGTCATGCTTTGTTAGCTAAAAAGAATCCCTAACATAAGGTCTTTTCAATTTCCATGAGGTCTTACATGCTTTTATTTTTTGCTTACCTGGACTACTGTAATGCACTATATGTTATCAGCCAGAGCTCCCGACACCGATTGGTAACCAACTGGTACAAAACACTGCCTCATCGAGAAATATGAACACAAACCTGTGATAGCCAACCTACACTGGCTGCCTGTTATTTACCGTATTGATTTTAATACGTTTCCTTAATCACTTTTAAAGCATTTTATGGCATTGCTCCAAACTTTAACAAGGATTTATTGATTGGCAGTGTGCCTGGGCGCTCCAGTAGAATGGTGGATGCAGAACTGCTAGTTGAGATTTTTTTCCATTAAGAGGGAAAATTACTAACGTAAACTACATGTAAGTCTTTTTTAATTTTGGGGTAAAATTTATTTATGATGATTGCCACATTGGAAGATACTGAATACTGCTGCAAAAGGTTCAATCCCAAAATAAAAGTTATGATTTTAGCATTCCGAGAGTTACATGAGGAGAAGTAGAGTGGAGAGGATAAAAGAAAGACATGGGGAGGGAGGAGGAGGAGGAGGAGGAGAGAGACTGCTGGCTCCTTGCCATGCCCTCTCACTGTGACCTTCCTCGTAAATAGCTCATACGACTTTTTCCCCCCTCTCGTTCCGATGGGAGGAAGATAGAGAAAGCTGAGACGGATTTAAGCACCGCAACAAGCCCCCATTTTATTTCTGCCAGTCTCCCTTTTTATAACAAGAAAGCCAGGTGTAGCAGAGTCTCATAAACATGAGCCGCCAGCAGACTGTATAGACACCCTGACCCCCTCATTGGCCCCATTTTGATGTGGAAGTTGAAAGGCTGCAGAAGCAACCGCTGAGAAAAAGCCACTTTATCAAAACTTGTCACAATATAGAATTTTGTGGCAAAGGACAGTGCACACAGTGAACTATTGCTCAAGCTCTGATTAAAATATATGACATTTCTAAGGTCACAAGACCGAGGACATCTTCCAGAGCTCATTTGACTGTTAAATGGAGCAGTGTTGCAATTAACTACTCCATAAATTGGTTTGCCAAATTAAATTGCCAGAGTGTGACATCAAGTCTCTATGGAGACAGGACCAGTCCCTCCACTTGCTGCAACATGGATGTAGGACAAACAGATGTGGGTTTGTGTAGGTTGAAACCAAAGAGCTGGACTCAAGCCAAGGCTCTACACACCAAATGTATCGCCACTGTTAATACAGGCACTGCTGGCATAGTATCACACCAGCATAACCATAGTGTAGTTTACTACAGGAGCCGGTGCCAAGTCTGTCAGAGCTGTTTCTGCAGCGAGAACAAAGTGGAGGAAGGTGGTGAAAATGAGCAAACGATCTGTAGGTTTTCTAACATGGCAGTTCAGTTTTCTTCCTCCGTCCCTCTGTTCCCTCTTTGTCACCGGGATGCAGTCACTGCCGGCCGAGGCAGATGGCACGTGGATTGTGAAAAGGGCAGCGCCCACCAATCCATACCCACCAACCCGGCAGCACCCACCTGGGTGCCACCTGCTCCTCTTGTCTGTTTGACCCTCTTGCCAGCCACGCACACACCACGGACCACATGGCTGAAAAACACGAGGAGAAAGAAGTACATTTTCACTCGTTTTCTATGTTTGGACTCCACTAACATCATTCTACCTACTCTTCTCTCAGTCTCTTGTTTTTATTGAAGAGTTATTTACAGAAGGATTAACACATCACAGTAATGTAAAGTAAAAAACCCAAGCGCATGATGAAGATTAACAACCACATTTCCAGTCTTTACTACTGTCTGGAATCACCCCTCAACATGTCCAGTGGTTTCTGTAGCTGTCTTTGCTGTATGCTCCACACATGCTCGACGCTGCAATAGGAGACTTAAAGGTTGACCTATATACAGTAGTGAGCTATAGATGTGCTTGTTGTCTCTGAGTCACCCACTGTCTCCCTCTAAGGCTTTGTCATCCACGCTCGGCCCTATAGTGGAAGCTGGGCTCTATTATCTTGCCAGAGTCTAAACATAATACAAGTATCAGCTTTCCACACAAAGCATCTCCACTATAGGGTTCTGTTTTCAGGTGCGTTTACATCATAGGAGATTTGCTGAAGGAATGATATTGATCTGCTAGATGACTGAGGGGCCAAATGATTTTGTTTGAGCCCTTAAATTACAAATCACATTTACACTATTGTTGATTATTTTAGGCTGATCTTCCTAATATCTGTAGGTAATAACTTCTTGGTGAGTTTAGGAAGGAGGAGGAAACCAAGAAAGACGAGGCTAACTGTATATACCCTCTCTCCCATGTGATGTAATTGAAACATCTGAAGTTGGGTGAGCGCACAAGTCCAATCATCCTTCCCCCTTCAAGTAAACAGGAAGTACTTCCGTATATAAGCTTCATTAATATTAATCTTTAGCTCCTCACTGGTCCGCAGTGTAGGTGAAGTACAGTCACGCATATTAGAAATATAATTCATAGCATTGCAGAGCATTACATGACTTTAAGTTCCTCTCAAGTGCTTTTCTCAGTTTGATTTTTACAAGTGGGGGGGTGTGGATTACCTCAGTGTGGGCCTTGAATAAGACTGCTTGTTCCAAAACAGATGTGGTGTGTTGCGCGGCGCTCTAGCAGAGAGAATGAGCTCATTGTTTACAGTTGAACCTGGTGCTAATTTTTTCTGAAACGCTAACAGCTGCCTAACTGCACCACCAGCCAGCCTTGATATCGCCCCCCCCCGGCCTCTGTGTGTGTGTGTGTGTGTGTGTGTGTGTGTGTGTGTTTGTGTGTGTCTGTGTGTGGCTGTCTTGCACCCATATTCTACTCAAGTGCACAGCTTGTGCCATGATGCGATTTGAAAGGAGGATTTGCATTGTGCTTAAGAAATTAGCTGTTTGTTTTGGTTATCTTTGTGCTGTTAGTTTGCTGCATAATGCCAACATTTGTTGTGAATATGGTGGAGGGAGGGTCAACAATTGTCACTCGGGAAGGCTCAAGGAAAAATATTTGTTGCTCCAGGTAAGGTCAAGATAAAAAAAAATAAAATTGAAAAAAAGTCACAATTTGTGATTTATGCTATTGGGCTATAAAAATAAAATTGAAGTGATGTTAATTAAATTACATGTCAATGTTGCCTTGATCTTGTGCTCTTGCCAACAAGTGTGCAGATATTGCACACTTGTTGGCCCTTGTTCTGTATCATTGGTGCTGTGGAACACAGTGATGTGGACTTCTTAAAATCAGAAGGATAAAATTATAAAAATCGCTAGAACTCTGTCTCAGAGCACTGAAAAATGAAAGATTGAGGAAGCCAAGACTTTAGGGGGTGTAATACGGATATTCAGGGAACATGGGGTAGACTCAGTGAAGCATGGACAGCGATGTAGAGCTGGTAGTTAGAGCTAACCAGCCATGAGCAGCTACTGTCAGACTCTGTGTTTCTATGCTGGGAGTCTGATGGAGCTTGGACAGTCATTAGATGTGTTTTAGATAGTCACTGTGGGTATCAGTGTTGTAGCTGGACAGCTAGCAGCTCTCCGGGCCAATGCATACTGCAGAAGAATAAATGTCCTTCATGTACAATGTTGTTTATCCACTGGCTCTTATCAGGCTTGCTAATGCTAACAGCCAGGAGCCATGTGTGAGAGGTAGACTCTGAGGACATAACCATCAATACTGATGAGCATAAACAACATTTTTATAAAAGAGAAAAAGATTCTGCAACACACCTCATCTGTTTCACCCTTCAGCTGTTTTTGAATGTCAAGAGTCTTTTGAAACAGTTTGAGATGTCAAATAATTTTAGCAAATCATTCTGCATTTCAACCTGTGATGAGTACCATGTGGGTGGACAAACAGATAATTATTAAATGTACATGTCTGAGCAGGACTGCACAAACAGATTTATTTACCAGCAGTCAAATGTACTTAGAAGAAATGAGTGAGTAAATTTTTCTTTTTTTCAAGAGGAAGTTTGTTAGACCCCTGCCCCAAACTGCATTTGTCCAGCTACAGCTCAGCAACCATGAGTAGGCATAGTAGGTCTGTCAAGCTTTGGATTTGAAGCATTGTGCATAGTTCTGTTTCTTTGTTTCCATGTCTTCTCCATGGATTATCAATTGGGGAGGATGCTGACTTCTTGCATGGCACATGTACCTGTAGCTTTGACACAATATCATGTTTTAAGCCACCAACTGCATACTCAAAACCAACCTAAATCATTGCTGTTTTAAAACAAGTCAGCTCAACACAAAAGTTAGCTTAATCAGCTAATTAGCCACAACTGATAAAATCTGTTCACAACAGTTGCCATTTCAGCTGGCAAAATTGACAGATGCCAACTAAAAATGCGAACCATTTAATTGAGGAATCATTGCCTTAAAAATGACTCTGAACTTTGAACAGTAAACCTGACACTATTACCATTGTAAACTGGATTACATGCCATGAGTGGCAAGCTTGACAGATGTGGCAACAGCAAGTTAAAGGGGTGGAGTTTAGCAAATAATCAAGTCTCTTAAATGTGAACTTCATCTGAAAGCTCATTAGAGGTGACTAATAGCAGGAAGATGACATAGGAAATGCAAGTTAGAGTTTGTGAGAGGAGTTTCCAGCAATAGTTTGTTGTATTAAAGTATGGAAAGCGGATGTTACTGTTATCTAAAAGATTACTAAGAAAACAAAACAATGGCTCAAGTTTGAGCATTGTGCCAACAAAATAAATTGCAACATTTCATGCAACTTTCATAGAATACCTCTGTGGGATAGGGACATGTTGAAGTTGTAGCCAGTTGTGCTACAAATGGAATCTAACACTGTCCTTACACTGCACCTTGCAGACCATTTGACAAGGATGACTACCGACAGCCAAAGAAAACTGATGTTTTAAGAGTGCTACACACATAGTGCGAGCAATGTTCTTAGTTAAAGTTATTGTTTTGACCTGATCTTAGTGCACATGAAAGCATGGCAGGGTATCTGCAAAAATAAGCACATTTAATGGATGTGAATAGACGGGGCGCACCTGCCCTGAGTGACTACATCTCTCTCTCAATACTGGACCAATTAAAAAAATTGTGGTTCCTACAAGTCACTTAGGGAGCTTTCATGTCAGGGTTGAGGGTTTTGATCTGAATATAAGTGACCCCAAAATCCAGTCTGTTTGATTGGTGTGAACACTGTGTTCTGTACCCAGGCATGGTGTGCTGATTTGTGCCCAAGTCCAATTGAAAAGGTGTTATTGAGTATGGGTCAAGTGTACTTTGGTATGGCTCACATCAGGTGTGAATACCAACTGTACCAAAATACAGAAGTGGACTGTTATTTAACATGATACAAGGAGTTTTCACCAGTCATGAAACAGTCTCAGTTTAACAGATGCCTCTATATCAGACAGCAGTAGAGCCCAGACCCAGATCTGAGTTTGCTGCCGCCTTCAGAAAGGCACAAAGCTCCGTGCCCAACAGCAGCGACTTCTCACACTAGGAGCAGAGCTCTGCCTTGCTGCTCAGCGGGTCCCCACCGATGAAGGTTCCCGGGGCAGTGATGTCAATCTGCAGCACCCTTTTCTACTCTGTACCACAACAAAAATGTCACACAGATGGTGGCGCAAGTGTACTCAGGTACTATTGCTAAAGCTGAGCAGTAGTGGAATGGAGGGGTGGGTGAATCGTAGTCAGGCATGGTACAAATCAATTGTGCCTAATATGAAAATGCCCTGAGACACAAAAACATGGAAAAATAGAGTCCAGGTTGAAAAATGCCAGAGTTAACTGTCACAAAATTGTTGGCAGTCTTTTTGTGTGTACATTCATGATTTGGCCTTTTGTTTGGTTGAGATTAAAGATATGTTGCTCTGCATTTTACTCCAGACTAAAGGTAAATGTCACAGTCACACATACTGCAAAGGTTCAGGTGAAACAGCAGAATCTGTGTGACTTTTATATAGCATGTTTCAGCTCTCCAGATCATTTTGTGTATTGTTTGATCCTCAGCAGCAATGATAGTGAAAGTGAAGACAGGGTTATCACTGCACACCTCTTGAATGAAAACTGTTGAAGAATAACAACAGCACTCCCTGCTCACTTATTGTTCTGCATGCACGCCTTCTTTTCACATCTATTCAGCCTCACTGAGTGCTCCCATCACAAATAGTCTGCAAAAGTCAAAGTTCACGGGCCAAAGGCTGAAGGCAGCAAAACAGAATTAATATTCATTTCACAAATGCTGTCTCCCAGTGTCTGAAAATAAACTATCTAAAGCAATTAACCTTCTGTCCTGGACGTGATGTGTGGGCAACTTAACAAGGATGTTCTGTGCTTTTAATTACTCTCCAAAGTTGCAGAGCCTAACCAGGATTTAAAGTTATTTCAAGGTAAAGTGGAGCAGTGACAGGAACGTGGCCACTTGAGAGATAACTGACATCAGTGCTTACAACTGGAATGACTGTTTTCGAGTGTGCATCAGAGTGGAACTCAATGTAATGTGCAGCAGGTCTTTTCTATCTGCCAAGTGCAATAACAATTCATATTCAAATTCAAACTCCGGTTATTCTTGCAGCAGAGTAAGCCAGCAGTCAATAAGGAGGAGAGTGAATACTGTTGATGCCAGCAGACTGTGTCATGACCCCCCCGAGTAATATTCAGTAAAATGTAATATTGCATTATGGAGACGATGGAGTCCAGTTGCCAGTGTATTGCTGCTTGAGATGTTGTTTATGAGGACTGAGCGGTTATGAATTTTGAAGTAGTTGTGATAGACATGATATTGTGGATGTGAGGTGACTACAATATGGCCTGGCTAACAAGTATGTAGTTCTTGAAAAATGATGATTTGCAGTGTGAATATTACTTGGTTATATGTTTCTTTGATTAGTCATGTCAGGCTAAAAACATCATAATTATCTTGAGGACTTTTTTCAGTTGTGATTTTTGTAATAAACCATAAGAGACACATAACTCCTTCTATAGCTGACCTTTTCAATTTTTATACACACATCAATATTCTATTCTGTTGGTCATAAGTAGAGCAATTGAGTGAAGGGGTGTGGGGATGGAGTTGTGAACATCCCACACAATTCCTACTGTTTACGTAAACGACTATTGCACATTGAGGAGTGTCATAACAGTACAGGTCCCCTGATTAAAAATCAGTCAAGGCTATCAGACTGTAGTCTCTTCTTAACTTCCTCATCCTACTTTTTGTCTATGCACTATGGAATCATCCTATATCATACTTAAATCCTAATAAAGGATTATCTGCTGAAAACAGAATCAATCCAAAACGTCATATTCCCTCACCTCGGTTGTTAACTGTACTGGTAGTATTGTTAAAGGTTGGAACCAACAAACAAACAACAAAGCCAAAAACTTTAATACATATTAATATCCTACATGTGATGCAACAGTTACTTCTTCCAAACAACACTTAGTAGGTTGATCCAGTCAATTTCACTTTCCTCTGTGTCCAAATCTTTTTGATGCTGCAATATCCCTGCAGTATTTCTGAATATATGGTGTGGAAATGCAGGGTAGGCTTAAGCTCTTTATTAGTGCGATAGTATGCAAGATCCCACTGATGAACTGAACAGAGCATGTGGCTACACAGATTAATGAGGATGGGGTAAAAAAAAAAAAAAAGGAAAAATATATATTATCATGTTACATATTCTTGGTTTGTTCCTCTGTTCTTTCTCATTCCTGTCTTATAAATGGTATTACAATGAAGGCTGTTCATATTGAACATGGCCAAAGTTTCATACAATAAACTAAACATACATAGATAGGTAATGCCTGTGAGCAAAAATCTCTTCTGAACTCCCAGTTTTCAACAGTTTTTCCCTACTCTGGCTACAGTATGACATCACAGTGTGCCGCATTTCTTTATATGGTCATCTGCACCAAGCACGCTACTGCAGGTCTTTACATCATGTAGCCTACATCTCTACATGAAGTTACATGTGAATATCAGGGAAACATGTAAATTTGGTTGCCAGTGTTGTAAACTTCTTCCTGATTTCAGGTTGCATTCCTGCTGGAACATGTCTGGTTTGGTTTAGAAGCTTTTATTGGGGATTTTTCATGGTAGAAAGTGCAGCTATTCTCTGGCTGTAATGACGCTGCAGAGACGCTGAAATAATGACCCAGAAATGCTGACCAATTAGAGCAGGCTGGAGGCTTTTTGGAATTGGGGGTTAAAGAGGCAGGCACTAAAACCGAGTCTTCTCAGACAGAGGGTGAATCCAGGTGTTTAAGCACAGACAGTAATTGTTTTTTGTTTTGTTTTGTTTTTTGATTGCCATTAAAGCATGTTAACATGTTCTAATAGAAACCTTGAATGCAGCAGAAAAGTATGAACCTGAAAATGAGCATAATAGGTCCTATAAAAATATATATATATATATTTTTAAAGACCTCCATTTCTCCTTGAACCTACTACTCTGCTTTCAGCCATCTGAGCAACAAGACAGGTACTTTGCCCCAAAATGTGAATGATTTTGTCTCAAAGATGACACATACTATCAGCCTTTAAAACAAACACCATTTTAGAAAATTACCCATGTCATTGTGTTTTTTTTTTCAGGTTTACTTTCAGCTTGTGTAGTTAAACATGTTATTCATAAACACATTACCTTCTGTTACTGAGGGAATCTATCCATTCAATCAAACCGCCCACATAAACATCTTCATCAATTCAAAGCTTCATTACAGCACTGTCAGCTCTCTGTTTAGGGAATAGCTTGTTTGTTCTCTCTCATAACTGTGATTATTGAATTCTCAGACTAAACTACAGATTGCATTAAACATTTAATTGGCAAATTGAGCAAATTTGCATTCCCACCACATTCACCAGAGATGATTCAAAAAGAAAATGGAACTAACAGGCATTTAAGGCGTGCAAACTTTCAAGTGATTCCCTATTTTATAAAGCGCTAAGTTGGGAAGTATGTTAGTCCGATGCCTTCTTTAAGCCAATGTGAGAATTTTGGATGTCACCAGCTTTTTAAAAGCTTCTCCAGTGATTTAGCATTGCACTTACAGATTTTCCAAGGAATGGTCAAATTCTTACAGCAGAGGCTGAAGTGTCAGGACATTTAATCCCCATATGGGCCAAACTCCAAAAATGCTGGTTCCTACACTTCCCATAATGCCACATTAGTGTGTTTCTTTATGAAACCCTCCCTGCCATGTCAAAGCCCACATCCTTTGAAAACCGCACTATAACCACTATTCGTAACGCTGCTTTACATTAAAACATTGCAATCCAAAGCCCAATCAGCCTGGTGGTTGATGTCTCAGATTTGATAAAGCTTCCTGCTGAACCACAGAAGACATTATACAACTGTGTTCACAGGCTGAGTAAAATGATGTTCTAGTGTAGTTTCGTTGGGATGCCATTTTAACAGAATAGGTTCTGACAAATACTTCTCCCAATACTTCCATCCATATCAACACATTCAGATATGTTGCTCTAAAACAAACAGGTGAAATCCCAAATTTTAATACACAAAGCATTAAAAGTATGAATCATGCATTGAAACTCTAACTTGCAGGACATATATGTTAGAGAACTTTAGTAAAAATTTGTACTACACAAAGAATAAAAGGTGAAGCAGGCCATAACACTGGTTAAGTATATTCTGAATAGTGATTATTTATAATATTTTGGTCACGTGGGAGCCACAATGACTCCACCTTATAGAATCAGTATAGCTATTGCATTAGGTTAGCTAACATCTGTTTCTATGGAGCAACATTAGCATTCATTTGCAGCATTTTTTTTCTCCAGCTGACCAATTCAAGTTCAATATTCAGTATCCCTTCAGTTCTGTTTTGGTGTCCACCAACTCATGACAAAAGTATCTCAGCCTCTTAAGCTGCTAAATGCTCCATATGTTCACGAGCTAGTTATGAACTTTGTCTGCTTTGTGAAAAACAGCTACATGCTTCACAGGCACAGGCTGGTCCATCAGGAAGTTTGTGAATTTTCACAGTGGGCTGGCTTTATACACCCTTTAGTAAGACCTTATTTTAAAAACTGGTCGTGGTCACATGGGCTTTCTGTACACACAAGCATGGGAAGGAAAAACCTTAGATAATATTAGCCTAACGCAAACAATGCAAATTAACAGATTATGTTTTTTTTTATATATTTGCTGCTCAACAAACATACTGTGTCAGTTCAAATTTGGTCTATCAAATTGGGGTTGCTTGACAGCAAATACCCGGGCTGCTTTTGTTGCCAGTCCATCCCTGATGCTGTGAAGATGAGCCATATTAGCTAAAGGAGCTGTATTTAGAGCACATCTGTAATTCAGAGGGACACGGTTCTTGACATGAGGGTGGCTGAGCTGGGAGCTAACAGTTGTGCTAACTCAATAAACAGCACTAACAACCGCAACACTGCTAACAGAGCAAACATTTGGAAACCAGAGGGTGCTATGCTTCTGCGACATAGCCGTAATCTGCATTTGTTGCAGCTGATGTTGTTGGGTTGTTTCAGTTTGAAGCCATAAATAATTCTCATGGTGCTTCTCTTCACTCAATAACATAGGGTTAGTATAGTGTATACTATATACTGGTTCTTCATCCGAATTAGCCCTCGTCGTCGTCATCATCATCCTCTTACTCTTCTGGACCATTTTACCATAAATACCTTGTTCCCCCATCTTCTGCTGCTAATCATCATCATAATTGCAAACCTGCTCCTCGTCATTTCCACCATGACAATCACAGTCACAGCATCATAGAAGATATTCAAACATAACCATGTCACCATTCTCATTTATTAACACCAGTCAGTGTGAATATGTCTATAGCACGTTCAAAATTACATCTGTACAGCAGGACAAAAACAATTATGCTCTATCAGGCAATTAAGCTGCGCAAGGTTTGTGACTAATGGATAAAACCCCATTTTATGCATTAGTTGTAATGCAGCTGACCCCTTCTTCCACATCCATCTGAGGTCATCAGAGCACAGAAACTCAATTTGATTCACACACTGTCCAATACTTAATACATAATTAGACTGGTGAGGGTGTGTGATTGGCTGGTAATTGAAATGGCACGACTGCAGTGCCACAGTCCTTTACTCAAGGAAACATTGAAAACATACCTAGGTGTGTATGCGTGGGAACATACTGCTCACTCATTAATCATTTTGTCTATAAAAACCCTTTGTGTTAAGGTAGATAAGTTGATATGTCAGTGTCTTATTAAAAGATAAATGGAAAAAGGAGTTAGCAGAAAGTCAGCACGTATCACTAGTTTTTTTTTTCCTACAGGATGCTGCGAGGCTGATTAAATGTCTCAGTGACTCTCAGTGGTGCTGATACATGACTGTCCTGAGGAGTTAAGCTTAGCTATAGTCACAGTGCTAACCCCTTAACAGTATAAAGGATACATACTATAGATTTTGTCATAGTGGAAAAACGTCTTGTAGAGTTGAACCATCCAAAATGAAAAGGAAGATCTGTCATAGGTTTATCGATGGTATTTAGACAAAAAAGAGGGTGTCGCCCCGAATTACGACTAGGGAGCTTCAACTGACAGTTTGAAAAGAAAATATGAGTTTCAAAAATTATATTTGGAGAAAAAAAAACACCTTTCACCATTTTACTAGGCCTAAAAGTTTTGGGCATTTTACTTTATAAGTATAGTATTCCCAGAGGTTATAGTCTACTGTTTCACATGTATCTGTTTTCGTTTCAAGGCAACATAAGAAAGTGCAAGAAAGTTTTGTATCCCACTGATTATCCAACTGTGCAAATCTTGAGTGTTTAAAGGGGAAAAAAAACTCTACATACAACACAAAAGTAACAATTACATGTGCTTCATTGACCTTGCAATTCATTTAGCAAACAGCCAGCTTATAAAACAAATACCCTGGAAATGTTAGGATGAGCTGTAAAAGTACACAGTGAATTCCAATGCTGTGATTCAGACCAGTTTATTTGTAGTTGTATGTTTGTGGTGTACGGTCAATGTCAGACTAATCTAACATGACATCATGAGTGACTGTATTTGAACAAAGAGTGGTTGTGTGTGTGTCAGTAAACATACAGGATGTGTGGTGATGGAATGCAGAGTAGTAGCCAAAAAATTAGATATGTAACAACAGACTGAAACTTGTTACAAAGTGAAAACACTATGTTTAAGATCCAGTGTCTGGTGAAAATATCTGATGATATATGTGATCACATTGGGTTCATGTTTGACACCATTATCAGTCATCTGTTCTGTCTCGGGAGCCAGGACTTTCAACCCGTTCTCATTCCCAGGTCGTCAAATACCTTCAATTTTCCAAACCCCTCAGCATCTTATAGCAACGGACAGGGCATCCTTTAGAAACTCAATGTAATGCGTAGCTAGAACACATTGTAACACATGGTTATTGTTGTGAAATGACTGAGGTTAGGTTTAGGCACCAAAAGTACTTGGTTAGGTTTAGAACAAATCACGTCCTACCAAGAAATTCTAACCTATCAACGCACTGATGTCATTTCCAGGGGGTTCCAGTATGAAAAAATATTATTTCTAAAATATTTTGATCTGCTTTCATTTTTGGAAACTTTAAATGTGCCCTGTGCCAAATAACAGCCTTGTCCCAGACAAGAACTCACAACTACAAACAATTAAAAATGTTTTAAAAGCCTTCAAAATATATCAGATATATTTTTTAGAAAAATGTTTGTCCTTTAAAGATGTGTCCCAGACTTTTGTCAACTCAATCAGATTTCTATAAGAACATGATTTAATCAGGTATAAAAGGAGTTAGCCATATTCTAAAGACTCCTGTCTCCCTTCCTGGCTTCCAAAAAGGCGGGAATGCTGATCAAGTACTGGTCAGCTTTCTATTTTATGATAAATTCAATGAATAACATTGCTGTCAGGCATTTCTCAACCATAACAGGTCAACGCCCTTGTTAATAAAAACTAAATAAGAGTTATGGTTTAGAAATGAGTATTCTGATTGGTATCAAGAAAACTCTTATCAGCGTTGAAAACGAAGACGATAACTCATCAGATCATCAGACCTTACCTCTGACATCCATTATGAATGCTATTTAAGGAAAACTTAAATCGCTGGGAGGTTGGCCCATTACAAGGTTTAATAGTCAAGACTTTGATCTTTTAAAATATATTTTCTCAGCATAATTGAAGAGTAAAAAAAACAGACCTTAATTTAAAAAAGGCTGGTTTAAATGAAGGAGGCATGGCGGTGTGGTGGTTAGCACTGTCGCCTGGTTCGATCCCGAATGCGGGAGCCCTTCTGTGCGGAGTTTGCATGTTCTCCCTGTGTCAGTGTGGGTTTTCTCTGGGTACTCCGGCTTCCTCCCACAGTCCAAAGACATG
>JAPZEB010000005.1:31007266-31019525 GCA_029783705.1 Chaetodon striatus
GTTGGAACCAGTGCTTATTTGACTTCCTGTTGCCTTTCTATCATCTTGAACCAGTCTGGCCATTCTCCTCTGACCTCCGACCTCTGGCACCAACAACCATGCCACGTTCAAAGTCACTTCAATCACATTTCTTCATCATTCTGATGCTCCGTTTGAACTTCAGCAGCTCGTCTTCATCGAGCAGTTGAACAGGTGTACCTAATAAAGTGGCCAATAAGTGTAACTATGTACATATACACTCTTTTCACATGTTTCTGGGCATACACCCCACAGCACTCAGGTGAGGTTGAGGCTTTATAAGAAGGTAACCAGACTGTGCGCAGAAGGCAGGAGACACAGTGGCAACACTATATGACTACATGGAAAACCAGAGACATGATGTGACGTGTTGAGGGTGATGCTGGGTTCACACGATTTGTTAATTGTCACACAGCCCTTGACGCCACGCTGCGTCCAGTGTGAACAGCTCAACTGGTTAACATGGGTGCTGAAAGCAAGCAGGCTGCGCTCTGCGAAAACATGTCCTGTGTGAACCTGGAGACTGCAGTTATTTGCACATCCACAGGTGCAGAATTTGCACTTTTTTTTATCAGTGTGCAAACTGTACCATGGCTTTTGAATGAGACCTTTTGGGGGGGTGGGGGGGTTAAAGGGGGTGCTTGCAGGTGCCTCAAAGAGAGAACTGACTGTGACTCATGTTGCACAGAAACATTCATGGCTGTAAGCACGTAGGTCTGCTTGCTTTCTGTCAGCACATCTGATAAATAATAATCAGTTGGCCACATGGATATGTAGCATGTGCCTGTATCTTTATTAAAGTGAATTAGTGATGAGTCATCCTCATGCATGCATGAATCATACATCAGTAATACCCTGAGTTCATGCATGATCCATGTATGATGACGACACAGAGGCACAGGAATGCATGGCAAAAAATAGCATATAAATGTTTAAGAGACCCCCAAAATTTCACAAATCATTTTCAGGGGAGCTCATGTCTTATTCTGCGTACCGTTGTTACACCTTAGAACAGAAGCACTGAGTGTGTTTAATGTTATAAATACCTGTGTATTGTGTTAGACAATTGTCTTTCCTTTAAGCCACACATTGAACTACTATTTTCGGCCTGACAAACTTGTAGTTTTTTAACATGCTGTTGCAACAACTAGTAACGTTAGAAAAACTACAACACCACACCGGATCTAGTTAGACCGGAAACAATTCAAAAGGCACACGTGCACACTTGTTTGGGCTCGCCAGCCTCCCAAAGGGTATCGTAGTAGCTCTAACGTTACGTTTTGAGTGGATGGCGAGCGCGAGACACCGAAATGGCTGCCAAGCAGATTCTGAATGGAAAGTTCATGATTAATTTAGAGTTAACTATGACATTAATGCGATTAATCGCGATTAAATATTTTAATCGCTTGACAGCACTAATTATTACCAATAAATTGTTGATTTTTTTTCGTGTGTGTTTATTTTATGGGCTATATGTGTGGTAACCGTTTTATAAAAGCAATAAGCCCCTTGAAGCCATGAGTTACAGTGATTTACAACGGCGGAGGGGCTGCGCGATAAAAAAAAAAGACGCCATTAAAATTGGTTTGCGTTAACACCGTTAATAACGCGTTTAACTGACAGCACTAATTAATGCATATGTTTACTTGGTCGGGAGGGGCAGATTGGCTTTCATAACGGGCTGGGTTGGTGGGGGTTTTAAAAAACCTGGACCCATGCATTACTAATATTAACCAAACCTAAACCCAGCATTCCTTTATAAGATCGCCACTGCCACAAAATCAACCATCATCCTTTTAAGATTTTTATTTTTGACACTATCAAACAGTCTACAGTTTAAATTATCCAGCAAAACAAAGAGTATTTGGAGGTCCTACAAAGTTTAATACTTACACGATAACACATTATTAATTTAAAACTCTAAAAGGAGATCAGCTAGCAAAATGACTTTGTGCTTTACTACTAATATTGAAGTCATGTTATATAATATATTATAATATGTGGAGCTGCAGTTTTGATATTTAGTAGTTAGAATTTAAGTACTTTAACAACCACTTGTTGGGTGAGAGAGAGAGAGACACACATATATAAAGTTCTCACCATTTTCTGCGGATACCAGAGCGTCTCAAGGCACTCCGGTTCCTGACTATGTCTGTGCCCTCTCTAATTTTATTACAGTTGTGTCATCTAGTACTGCAACCTATTTTGTGGCAGAAGGTGTTGAAAAGTGACTGAGACAAAGTCCTTACTGAGGTGAGCTCAGATGAGGCTACCCAGATAACATCCACCAGCAAGAGTATAACCACTCCCAGAGCCATCCGCCGCCGCTGCGCTGCAGAGCTACCCTGAGAGCTCATGCGGTTCATGATGAACACCCACTCCATCGGGACACTGGTAAGAGATGCATGGATGAACAAGAACATGTTGAAGTTACAAGGTATTCAGAGACTGGCCCCAGCATTTACAATTCATTAAATAATCAATGGGTTTTCTATGAAAATTATATACTAGCAACAGCGTTCTCAATTCTGACAAGAAAGTACAACAATATTAGAAGGGTCTGTGTCTTGTACCCCACACAAAAATACAATATGTGTTAATGGCAGTCTAGCAGAGACTCAATTGTGGCAGCATATGAATAATTTAAAGTGAAATGTGAGCTGACTAAATTAGTCAATTAATCAGTTAAACAGAAAATTTAGAGGCAACTATTATGATAATTGTTTGATATTTATCTAGCACAGGTAAAGATGTGTGTCATCTTCTCAAATGTAAGGACTTACTGTTTTCTTTGTTTTATATCATTGTAATTTGAAGTTCTTTGTTTTTAAGACCTTTAATCTGACAGACATGACAATTTGAAGATGTTACTTTGGGCTCTAAGACTTTGTGATGGGTTATATTTCGCTATTTTCAAACATTCTAGTATAAAGAAGCCATCATTTCTTTAATGGAAAAAAATATCAAACACATAAAGAATAAAATAAACAATCATGAGATGGAGCCCTATTTAAAATAACATCTGTAAGGTCTCTTTCTTTATGTGAAAATCCTGTAGGCCACACTTGAAAAAGGTAAGATACAGTAAAATATGGGCAAAAGGCAAAGTATGACTGTAATATCTTGGCAGAGCTGAGAGTAACTTGCAAATATTTTTGACATTACAATACACACCTGTTTACCAGCACAATGTACACGCTGAAAGGTTCTTTCCAAATGCCCACTCAGAGTCACTGTGTAGGGCAGTGAGTCGAGGGCAACCAGATGTCTCACAGTTAACAAAAACCTGTCACAATAAAAGACACTGATGTTAAATTGTTTTTTTTGTTTTTTTAAACCTACAGGTAAATGATGTCACAGCAAACATCAGTGGAGATGCTACAGCTCTACTCAGTGACAGTAGAGGACTAAGCAACCAAAGACTTAAGAGAGGCAAATGTTAACATCTCTACTTTCCTGTGTTAGGTATCAGTATGGAGGTGAGCTAAGTGCCAGCCAGCTAAATGTCAGCTTTGGGTGGTGCATAGTAAACAACTTATTGTATAATAGAGCTGTACTGTACGTAGCTACAAATTTTGGGAGTTAGCTTGGTTTACTGGCTATTTAAGATTTATAAACGGGTCCCGTTTAGCTATGAGTGAAACCCATCAGAGTTGTCGTGGTCAAATTAGTCGCTTCTTCAACCCCTGCAAGCTAGCGAAAAAGCTTACAAGCTAGCTGTTTTAGTGGCTATTAAACTGTTACAGACTGGAGGTCATCGAGAAACGCTATGGGTTGTGTTTCAATGTAATAATAACGCTTGTTCATTGACAGGAGTTGGTTATGGTCCAGTTAATTTGTGTAGTTACCGTTAGCAAATAACACAGCTGTGCTACGTTTACTTGTTTATCAATATCAGATAACTACGACGAGCTAAGCGCTAACAAGCTTCCTTGATGAAGTGATCAAATGTTTAATTAAAGTAGTCTTTTTACCTGAATGCGAGAAGAGGTCATTTAGTTTTGCGTCACTGTATACTTGTCTTTTCATATGCTGCTGAAATATCGACAAAATCACAGTTTTTACGATAAAATTATTGACAGCCCAACGGTTGTAAACATTAGCACACCCTCCCCTCGTCTTCATTATCAGGTGACATCACTTATGTGTTGCAGAGGCTCATGGTATATGTAGTCTTTAATTGGCAAATATTCGCGCATAATTCAGACTTCTTTTTTAAAAGCCATATTCATTCTGTTTACTTAAACATTCATTTAGACCGTTAGAACTGAACATATATTTACTTCATAGCAAAACACTTAACAGTATGTAGAGTACTGAAGTCTAATGTCTAACAGTTGCTTATAAACAGTGTTGTGAAGGTTACTTTTGAAATGAAGCCTAATACGTTACAGATTACTAGTTACCCTTTGGAAAATGCAATAAGTAATGTAACTAATGTAACTATAATTACTCCATCAAAGTAATGTAACTTGGTACATTTATTACTTTTTGATTAGTTTTCCATCAAATATTTAAACTGGGTAATAAAGCTGATAATATGTCTGGAAGTACACCAAAAGAAGGTAGACCTATTTCTATATAGTGAAAACATGCAAAGCAACAGAATGGAGGTTGTATTTTACATATAAACTAAATTGAAAACAGTATATTCAGATATAACCCCTTTGTAATCACTGACATTTTTATAAGCAAGTGATTGTTATTTCTGATTACAATCACTTTTTTGTGATTTAATTACTAGTCACATGTGATTAGTAACATGTGATGGACAGCTGTCACAGTCTATATCGATGATAACACAAAATAAACTGTTATGTTAAGGTTAAGAAGAATACTGTATTGCAAATACCATAAAGACAAATAACATATTTGAACAAAAATACACACACAACCCTCACAAATACAATGCATAACTCAATTAACTCTTAATTTCATCTTTGCAGTTGACGTTAGTGCTACACAACTTACCATGCTGCTGAACTAAAAAATGTTTTAACTTAAAATATGTTTTAACTGATGTATCCAATGAGCTACTGTACCCCACTGGTGACAGAGACAGTATTATCCTATACTATTTATTTGATGCAGATCAAGACACAGATCACTGTCAAGATAAAACTGTAATATAAAGAGAGTGATACAGATTTATGACCTTTCTCACTTGATCCTTAATCATTTGGTGTAGAAGAGGTATATCCTCTGGCAGCAGGGACTCACTTTTGAAACATATAATGTATTCAGTATCTTGGTAACTGACAAAATGTCTAGCATCAGAAATTAAGTAAAATATTGTTTCTTCTTCCAAATCATGTCACCAAAAGCAGATAATCAGAAAAAAACGGTGGAAATATATTGTCAGTGATATTTCTACTATAATAAAACAACTAATTTTGGCCTCCAACTCATCAGTGAACATTTTTTTCAATCCATTAATTCTGATGTACCATCAAGAGACTTTTTTCAAACCTTAAAAACTCCTCTTGGCATGGGATCAAGCACTGTTGCATATTGTTTGGGTGTAAAAAGGTACTGAAACCTGTTCAGAAACTCAATAAAAGACAATAGTATCTCACAATAATTGAATTGTTTTTACGGTTCAATGTGTTGTTTTACACCTATTTCTAAATAAAAATAATTTAGTTTTGTGTCTAAACTTCGAGTCTTTTCATTTCTTTCGCTGTCTGGTGCTGATCGGGAGTTTGTGGTGGAGGCGGCCAAACAACATACAATTGACAAATAATTTCACATGTATCGCTGTCTAAAGATATTTTGTCACGATATACACCCCAACAAATCTAAAGATATATGATAACGTCCCAGACCAAAGTGAATCTGAAACCGCGAGCAGGCCTTCATGTGTCCATCAGGTGGCGCTGCGTCTGTGCTGCGCGCTCGCCAACAGTAGAAGAAGAGTAACACCGCTTCTTCAATTAAACATGGCACCTTCCCTAGTGGAGCTGAGTTGTTGAATTTATTGAATATCTTAGATATAACACATTATTAAGTCTTTCACACCATTCACGTTTAATAACGGCTCCTACGACGAAGTAAAGAGTCTGTGTAGTGGTAAGTACGTGTCATATTTGTCATTAAAATGTTAAATCTAGCTCGCAGGGTTAGCAGTACAGATAGCATGGGGCTAGCGCGCTGGCAGAGAACAAAGTGTTTTTGATTGTTATACTCAGCGTTAAAGCCTTGTTATTAATGGTTTATATCTAATTTATTTCAGTACTTATCGATGTACAAATATCTAACAGTTCAGTTTACTGATATGATCAGTATGTGTACAATCACGCGTCAACTCAAAGCTTACCATGTACTTGTTAACTCACTAAACGTAATTGTGAATAATTTCTGCCGGGTTTAACATAGTGTCAGATAACGTCCTTATTTACTACGGTCATGTTTTACACAGGTTACAGTGTTTAATAGGATTTTGAAGACCATGATGTCCACATAGTGGGGAAAGCAGAGCAGCATCATGGAGTTTTCTTCAGTGGAGGGGGAAACTCAAATTCCCCATGCAACTCCCAATGTCGTCGATATGACCACCAGTGAAAGGGTAACCTTTACATCTTAATATTGTATTATGAGTAGATCTGGGATTCATATTGATATAGGCATTGGATAATGATGATGGCTGGGATTGTTAAGGGATGAACTAATATATCAGTGATTGGCATCAGTCCACAAATATTCTTACTGCGTTATTTATATCTGGCTGATTTTTTTTTTTCCAGCAGTAGTCGGCATACAACTGATAAATTAGCAACACAGTGAAAAGTGACACTTAACTTAAAAATAAAGGACCTCAGATATGGAGGTATTATAATGAATTAAAGTGCAGTCTCTATGAAGGTGATGTGTGGAGCTGCTGATTAAACTCACTTAGTTTCTATAGTCTGCTATATTGAACTGACACATTGGGCAATTGCAACTGTTACAGAAAGTACCTTGCTCAGTTACTAAACCTTGACTTCTACTTAAATTTGGCACTCTC
Organism: Chaetodon striatus; assembly: GCA_029783705.1. Lineage (NCBI taxonomy): Eukaryota > Metazoa > Chordata > Actinopteri > Chaetodontiformes > Chaetodontidae > Chaetodon > Chaetodon striatus. The sequence goes on from JAPZEB010000005.1 coordinate 31,014,288, forward strand.
ATCTTGTTGTGTTGCACGTAAACAGCGCTTACTATGAAGTAGAGTGGAAAGGGTTTGTTTCTAAGATTATTTTGTGGAAACTCCATTCACTGTACAAATTATTTCAGTAATTAATGTTGAGCAGAAATATTACATTGCACAGAAAAGAATCAGTACAACACTGGTTAGGGTGCAGCCAGACATCTTTTTGTATATAGTGTCTGGTCATCTAATGATTTTTATGTATAAAAATAATTGGCTATATAAGGAAAGCTTCATTCAGTCTGTTTTTCCGTTCCAGGTGGTGGATCTTCTGAATCAGGCTGCTCTGATACCCACAGATGAAAAGCTAACGGTGCTCAAACAGGTTTGTAGTCTGTTTGTTAAAGTAGGTTCTCACTGTTGTGATATCCCAAAATAATTGCAAAATTAATTCGCAGTTTCATAATATTTTTTTTTATCTCAATGTTGCACATCTGTGTAAATATTTAGATTCCCTAAACACAAGTTTTTCAAGCATTTCTTTGCTACTTTGCATTGCAATGTGCTGCAACCAGTCCCAGAGGTTCCTCTGCTGTCTTGCCAAGTGCTTGCAGGGATAGGAGGAATTAACTTATTTTATTTTCAGGTCCAGGAGCTTATCATTAACAAGGATCCTTCGCTTCTTGACAATTTCTTGGATGTAAGTAAACCTGTATACAGCTTTGTTATTCTAACTGCAGTTTGACCCAAAATAAAGCTATTTGAGTGCAAAGGCTGTATCCAGCACAGTACTGCATACTATGTAGTACCACTACATTAACAGGATGTTAACCTAAAGCTTGATTTATAATTCTTCTTCCACTGGCCTGTTTATTTTGTAGGAGATGATCGCTTTTCAGACTGATAAGTCTATCGAAGTGAGGAAGTTTGTCATTGGCTTTATAGAGGAAGCATGGTGAGTAATTAGACAAGTCTTTCAGTCTAATGGCTGTAAATTTCACATTTGTGACGTGATGTTTTCTGTGCTTTTCTCCAGTAAAAGAGACAATGAGCTCCTCCTTAGACTGATTGCCAATCTGAACATGTTGCTGAGGGATGAAAGTGTGAACGTGGTGAAGAAAGCCATCCTCACACTCACCCAACTGTACAAAGTTTCTCTGCAGGTAAATACAGGCTTCATTTATGAAATATTCTCATATAATAATTTGGATTTCTGGTGTGATTTAGCCTAAAGAGTAAATGCTGTACAATTGACAGTCTGTTTTTTTCATAGGAACATTCAACAAAATCAAGTTACTGCTATTAATAACAGCTGTGTTTTCAAAGCCTTTACTTCTGTCTCTACCTTGCCAGTGGTTGGTGCGCTCTAAAGCAGTGTCAGAGAGGCAGGAGGCATGCTGGGATCTGGTCACGCAGATGAAAGGGGATGTTCTGGCCTTGCTGGACTCTGAAAATGATGGCGTTCGCACTCACGCCATAAAGTTCACGGAGTCATTAATCATCACTCTGTCACCGCGGACATCGGACTCCGACGTTCCCAAGCGACAGGAGGGTGACATCAGCCTGGACAAAGTTCCCAGAGATCACACATATATTCGCTACGGTACAGATAGTAAAATCTGTATTAACATGTTATTTGTTTTTTAGTCTAGTCCATCAAGGCTCATCTCTAAGAAATTGTATCTTGATCACCTTGGAATCAACAGATGTTTTGTGTGAGGAGGGAAAGACTGCATTGGAGAAGCTGCTGAAGTTCATGGTCCATCCAGCCATTTCCAGCATTAACCTCACCACAACACTTGGCTCCCTAGCCACTATTGCCCGTCAGATACCAATGTTCATGTCAGAGGTGGTGCAGGCATATGAGACACTGCACGGTAAGTGCTCCCGAGCAGATGTTGTCAATTTCAGAATTGCACATCAAGATTAAAATAGGTGTGTGAGGGGTGCCCAGTAGCTCACCGGGTAGAGGGGGCAGCCCTTGTACTAAGACTGTGTCCATGCCGCAGCAGCCGCAGGTTTGGCTCTAACCGTTAGCCCTCATTCGCATGTCATCCCCTCCCTCTCCTCCCCCTTCATGCTTAAACTGTCCTGTCAAATAAAGGCAGAAAGCCTTAAAAAAAAATCTTTAAAAAGAGGTGCTGGGTCTGCCTGATGTTGATTCAAAACAAATTGAATCATTGAGACAAAATGTATGTTGTGTCCATCTTTTACAGTGAAATTTTTTTGTGCCCAATACATCAATTCACTGTACATACACTTTTTTTGTATACTTGAACCTTTTTAGCAAACCTGCCGCCCACTCTGGCCAAGTCTCAGGTCAGCAGCGTGCGAAAGAATCTGAAGCTGCACTTGGTAGCGGTCCTAAAGCATCCCTGCAGCCTGGAGTTCCAGGGTCAAATTAGCACTCTGCTGCTGGACTTAGGAATGCCCCAGAGTGAAATTACCCGCTCTACACCTGCACCACGTGAGCAGCGCAAAAGGCCTCGCCATGAAGAATACACAGAGGGAAAAAAGGCCAAGATAGGTGAGTAGTAATAGGTGATAGCAGTCACAGAGATTCTGGTTTAATATACTCTATAGAGTCATCATGCTGTGTTTACTACACTGGTTTGGTATGTATAAAAATAAATGGAAGAATATTTGGTAGATTTTACAGGTTTTTGATAAGTTTTGAAGTTGCTCAGCTTCTCAGAGAGGAGGAGTATTGTAGCTCTGTTCCATTCTGCATACAACAATACATTTCTGTGGTTTTTAGACCCTTGGACTCAAACACCTGCACATGATTGTAACCCCCTGTTGTTTTTTGATGTTTGTTTCTTTGCATTCAGAGCCAACCCTGATAGAAGATGATGAGGATAAAGAGGAGCCAGCCCCTCTCTCTGTCCCTAAACCAGCTGCTGTTCCAGTAGCACAGTCTGCCATTGACCTCACAGCTGAGTTCCTGCACCCGCTGCTTACCCCAGAGAATGTTGCCAATCTGGTGAGCAGGAGTGGCCTCTTTTCTGTTTATTTTTTTCCCTTTAAGCCTGACTGTGTCACAGTTCACCATACATCTCTGTCTGGTTTTTTAGGTGCTCATCAGCATGGTGTATCTGCCTGATGTGATGCCGGCGTCCTTCCAGGCCACATACACACCTGTTGAGTCAGCAGGCACTGATGCCCAAATTAAACATCTGGCCAGGCTGATGGCCACCCAGATGACTGCAGCTGGCATCGGTCCAGGTTAGTGATGAAGCTATAAAGCATGAATAGGCTTGAAAATGTGGGTGTTGTTTTAAGGAGTTTTTGACTTGCAAGAACAGTTCGACATTTTGGGAAATATGTTTATATGCTTTCCAGATGTAAAAATATAGCAAGATGACAAGAGTATCATATATGGGACTATTTCTTGACTGGCTACAGTGACTTCCTGAAGTTTTGTCATGACTATGAGGTTTCCAGGCAACCAGCAGGGACTCTAGGAAATAATTATTATTTTTTTAATTGCAGATTATTCCATTGAAACAAATACAAGTTTTCAAAGTATCAGTTTTAAATTTTTGAGCCAGTCTGGTATATTTACAGGTCAATATTATCAGATGACAAGTTTTATCGACAATAATTTCTGCATATATGACCTTTATATTTTATTTATTCAAATTTAGAATATGTATTTGTTTTTTGTAGTTATTGTTTATGATGATTTCCAGTCAGTTTACAATTTAATCTTATTTTCAGCTTTATGAAAATTGTAAAATATCCTGCCTCAGTCTTGGGCTGGGCAATAAGGAGAAAATAAAATATCACAATATTTTTGAGAAAATAATACCTCAACATTGGTATGGTGATTATATCAAAGGATTGACTAGTGGTGCTTTTACAAAAAATTTACACCGTGAGATTTTTGATAAATAAACACCACTAATGTGGATATAATGACAATGTGGGTAAAGGCAAATAATAGAACACTTATAACAGTCTGGTAAATGCAGAAATTTACATCATTTTTCTGTGTAAGTGCAGCCTTTAGAACCAGAAAAGACAACACCAGGCTGCTCCCTGAAAGTTAAAGATTAAATTATCTGTCGGAGACCCTTCAGGAGACTTGAAGTTCTTCAAGCCAAGTGGTGTTTTTTTTTGTTGTTGTTGTTGTTGTTTTTGTGTCAGTGGGCAGTGTACCTTAGGACGTTTCAGTCCCCAGATTTAGCTGCAGAGTGAGTGCTCCTTGCTTTCACACTCCTCTCTGGTACAGGCAGCCTGACCCGGAACCACAATGTGCAAATACCACAGTGCGCCCAGCTACCTGCACATATGACCAGTTAATTCTGTGACTTGACCTGCTAACACAAGATCTGCAGCTCAACCCAAAACCGCAAACCCTATCATAACCATGTGCTGTTAAAATAATTTGGTTAGGTAGCATGTTTAAAGTAATCGTTTTGGGATATTTCATACATGTGAAACTAAGATAATGTGTTTTAAAATAAAAGTAATAAAGGAAGAGGGTTAAAATGTTAAAACATTAAATTATTATTATTCTCCTTTTATTTTAACATATAACATCCAACACCCATGATCAGACCCAATTTTTTAAACTGGAACCAAACCCAGAAGTAAAATTAAGACAATAACATCAACTAATCAACTTTTTGTGGGTCACCTGCGATGCAGAAGATGCAGAACCCAGACCAAGAATAAGTCTAAGTGAGACAGAGACAGCAGTCTGAGAGAAGAAAAGCTGTGCTTGGTCATTTTCCAAGATAACGTTATCGCCCGCCTTGTGATTAGAAGTTGTGAATTTACGGCTCTCAGCTCAGCAACTTAACAATACAGTATTTTATTTGATATCTATATCTGATATCTATATCTGATCTGTCGTAGTTAGTAGTTAGCTTGTTGATTATATTACGTGAATGTCACTGTCACTCTGAACATCCTGCTGAACCCCATACAAACTCTTAACTATTAGTAGTGGTAGCAGCCACAAAAAATTCCACTGTATATCTTTTTGGGCTCTAATTAAAACATGATATTTTAGGACTTGAGCAGTGCAAAGCCAGAGAAGATGATGCAGGCAAAGACGAAGGCAATGAGGAGGACTCTGTTACTAAAGACCTGCTCATCAAGCGCAAAGTTCCAGCTATGATGGTGGGACAAGCGATTTCTGTGGTGGGAGGTTACGCAGAAAAGGTTCCAAGCCCAGAGGCTCCCACCACAGTCAAGAGGCTTCCTGAACCCATCTTACCTACAGCACAAACCAAGTGAGTACTGACTCACACAGATGCTAGACAGATT
>JAPZEB010000005.1:31067000-31081089 GCA_029783705.1 Chaetodon striatus
AACAGGACATGAATGTTAGCAAAGGAGAGAGGGAGAGAAGGAGAGAAGGGGCTCGGTGTATTATAAGAGGTACTCCGGCAGACTAGGCCTATGTCAGCCTACCTAGGGGCTGGTCCAAGACAAGCCTGGGCCAGCCCTAACTATAAGCTTTATCAAAAAGGAAAGTCTTAAGTGAAATCTTGTCAGTCTTACCCGGATTGGCAGCAGCCTTCCACCTGCATCTCTGGGTGGTGCCAGAGAAGATGTTCTTAATGTGTGGATGCTGCAGGTGGAGGTGGTTCAGGTCCTCCTCTTTTGCACTGATGAGGTTGACACTTGAGGCATCTCCCAGGTCATTCTCACCACAAGTGGATTATGGAGGGACATCCGTAACTGCTATGGCTCACAGGGACTGGATGAAGAAGGAGAGAAGACTCTTTCACCTCAGAGCACCCCTGCTGAACCAGTGGATGTAGATATCATCAAGATAAAGGCTGTTCCCCATAGACTCTATAGCTCTCTCAGCCCCATGCCAGGCATAGCTGTCTTCAGTGATTTGCCATAGTAATGAATGTATCATTTTGTAGGTTACTGAAAAAAATATAAAAATAAACAACATATATAAGATGGGCTCCACACAGTTATAGTTAAAATATATTATTCCCTCACTTTAAATGTAAAAAAAAGTCTTAAACAGTAATAGAAAGTAACTATTACTCATTTCTGTGGCCTTGTGTGGTAAACATGAAGTGATACAGCACTCATTGTTATTACCTTTTCTGAAAGAGAAAGAATCATTCCAAGATATGTTTTTGACAGCTGTCATCAACACTGAAATGAACAGGACCTGCATGCAAAAAATAGCCAACAAACACAGACGTTAACCAAAAAACATGCATGTCAACACACACTCATTAAACATTGAACTGTAACGTTACGCTATTTGTTTAATCAATAACAGTTTTTGTGGTGTAACGTTAACTGAGTTAAATAAATTATAGTCTGCGGGCTTTTGAGCTATTAGCACACCAAGATGCCTAACGTTACAGTTAACCATCGCATTATTGCAGTTATGCTAACCACACACAACACTTTAACATTAACTTCAGCTAATGCTACAATAACGTTACAAGGTTAACATTACTCCTTTTGTAGACATATATGCAATTAGCTAATGTCATTAGGATTACTTTAATACTTACCGCTAAAGTTTACCATGAATTGAAGAAGCTAACTTTGTTAGCAGCGTTTTAACACCGTAAGCCGGGTGCAGCATTCAGTCAGGTTGCTGGTGTAGGTGGGTGTATGTAGTGTCCTGTGGTGACCTCAGATCCATCCTTTGCTACTCCACAGCTCCACCCTCTTGTACAAAAAATTGCATGCATTGCATGTCTGGCTACAGAAATCTAAGATGGTGACGGCCAAAATGCCAAACTCAAGGCTTCAAAACGGCAGTCCACAAACCAATGGGTGACATCATGGTGGCCACGTCCATTATTTTTACAGTTTATAACCACAACTCAGTCCACACATGCTTTTCATTATAAATTTACCAGCATCAGCCTGGTGATGCTGGACCTTTACTTAGCACCCTATACCAACTCAAATTCAGCCAGAGCAAGACCGAGTGCCTCAGTGCCAGAGTTTCTAATACATGGAAAACTGTGGAACGTTTTCACAGAAACAATCACATTATCTTTCATCACAGTGATTATGAGGTAAATGGCAGAAGGCACAACCCCCATGTTACAAAGTCATCTACCTGGATTGTGTGCGTGTACGTATTTGATTAGACAAGTGTTTGCGGCAAAAGTTAAGCCTTGTTTAACTAAATTTGTCAGAGGCCCTGAAACCCTGGATTAGCAGACTGCAGCAGCAGAACATGCAAGGTCAGTGAAAAAAATTATAAAACCAAGAAGAAGAGTAACTTTTTAAAATTAGGAATATCAATAAAAGTAAAGCTAAATATGCATTGCCCTGTAGGGTTTTGGGCTTTTAACACTCAGTTCCTACTCTCAGATGTTTGAAAGGAAGGAAAGTTTATGTTGCTTACTTTTTTTTTGTCTGAAGTGTGCTAACTACATCATGAGAACCCACACAGGGCACAAACACAACTGTTCATTGGTCAGATCACACATTTGGCCACTGGATTTTTCAAAGATAAGTGCATCAAAATGTTTTTCACAAATTGAACAGCACAAAAACTTTTTGTCTGCATGACACATCTATTGTCTCTGCACAGACCTCTTGTGGCTAAGTTCTGTAAGGACTGATGAGACACACTCAGACACAGACAGACAAACAAGGAACCATAAGAAACAAAGGGGAGGGGGAAAACAGCTCACACATGAGGAATGAAGGAAAGGCACAGACTATAGCCTCTTTTATACAGAAATTGTGCAAATTTGCAGGAAAGCCCAAATCCGTCTCCTTTCCGCATTGGCAGTATAAAAACAAAATCAGGGAGGGTGGCAAATTGCCACCTGCTTACTTTTGTTTTTACAGAATGTGCCTTTTTCGAGGCAATGGGGGCCGTGAGCTAGTAACAGAACTTGCAGCTCAGCGTGTGACGTAAACGGAGGCGGACAATACATGCACCGTAGGCATTGGTGTCATTTTCAAAACAGCAATGGTGAGAGAGGACAATACTTTGGTCCGACTCTGCGCAGAATTTCAGGCTACCCAGAGGATTCTGATGTTGTTGTGCAACATGTTAAGGTCAGACGCCCTCGAGCCACGTCTTCATGAAATACGACACACTTTCAATCAGAAATTGAAAAGAAGTCGAGAGGAACTTAAAATGGAACGGCGCTTAGATGATCTTCGATGCAAGCGACGGAGGCGTGCCATTCTTCTCGGTCAGTTTGCCGTAGGGTCCCAGAGAACGAGATGGAAGCTAGACAGGTCTCAAGGGACTGTATTTTGGTCCAACGCTCTCAATAGTTTTGACGACGAGTGGCGGAGACACTTCCGCGTGTGGCGAAATACATTCCACTTTGTTTTGGGACCTGTCGAGCCGCAGCTGAGGCACAAGACAACAAATTGGCGGCATCCTCTGGGACCCCGGCTTCGACTTACTATCGCGTTGTGGTGGTATGCTACCCCATCGGAATACAGATCGGTTGGCTGTGTTTTTGGCATTGGGATTGCCACTGTGTGCATTGTGGTGCGACAAGTCAGTGCAGTGTTGAAGGCTCTTCTTCATTGCTTTGTATGCTTGCCGAGTGGTGCTTGCCTTCAAGACACAATAGATGGATTTGATGCATGGGGGTATCCGATGTGTGCAGGTGCTATAGAGGGGACCCACATCCCTATCATCACCCCCAGACATGACCCTATATCTTAATTCAACCGTAAGGGGTGGCATTCCGTTGTTCTGCAAGCCATTGTTGACCACAAGTACTGGTAAGTATTGCATTATAAATTACTCGTTTTGGTGTTTTGGGTTAAGGCTTTGCAGCAACGTGTGTTTCATGTACAGAGCCACTCAAATATTTTCTCATTACAGCTTCACAGACTTGTACGTCGGTTGGCCTGGTCGTACACACGATGCTCGGATTTTTGCCAACTCTTTCATCATCAAAAGGGCTGAAGAAGAACAAGGTGGATATATCTTTCCATGCGAGGTGAGCCCCTTGTTTGCTATAAACATTCTTTGGTTAAACACAATTTTCAGGGAGCCAGACCAACAGGTCTGTGTTTTGTATATTATACAAGTCTGGCCATTTTTGCCATCTACACCAACTCTGTTTACATGCATTTGCCCTGCTAACTGCCAGAATCAGCAGTAGGCCTAAGCACTGAACGGCCAGTGATTCTCAAATTTTTGGTTTCATGTAGTGATTACAGCATCATTTGCCTATATAAGCTATAAATAGCCCTATATGCTACAGCTATAATTGAATTTTGTGGGGAAAATTTTAGGTTATTTAACTTGGACCCATATGGCTCTTATCTTCCAGTCATCCATGACTGTCGATGATGTAGAGATCCCTGTGCATGTCATTGGAGACCCTGCCTACCCTCTTCGAAACTGGCTGATGAAGGGGTTCACCCACCAACATGCTCTCACTCAGCAGCAGCGGACTTTCAACTACCGCCTGAGCTCGGCAAGGATGGTTGTGGAAAATGCCTTTGGATGTCTCAAAGGTCGCTGGAGGTGCCTGGCCAAGCGACTGCCTCCGTGTCTGACGTCATACTTGCATGTTGTGTTCTTCACAACATTTGTGTCAATAAAAGCCAAGTCTATACTGTGCATTGGTAAGGCCCACTGGGTCGATGTGAACTAAATTGTGAGTTAAATTGCAAATTGCGTGAATCAACCAGGGCTCTGGAGGTAAAAATACTTTTTTTATTAAAGATCAATTCAAACTGTTGTGCTCAATGTATTAAAAGGTGCGTCATAACAGTGCAATGTAATGCCACACAGTGCAGACACATAAAAAATCACTTCAAACTACACACTTCAAAATTGTTGTGCTTTAAAAAAGGGTTCAAATGAAGTTCAAATGTTCAAAACTGCCTAGCTCTCGAGCTGTTGCAGGTAGGACGACGAGGAGCTGTGTTCAGGCTGGTCCTGTGTGTGGAAGCTGGGGAAGGGGGGCGGAGGAGAATGGCCGTAGCCTATTGGCGCAGGTGCACGGTAGTGGTGAGGGGTGGAATGCTGTGGAGCAGGGACCAGCAGTCGATTGATCAAGTCCCGCATGAGGTTTGCCTGTTCCTGGAACATACAGGCCAACATACAGAACTGTTCCACTCGCTCCTGTCGGTCTTCCTCCCATACCGCTCTCTCTGCCTCCTGTGCCTCTCTTAGCAGCGCAGCTTCACAGGCAATCTGTTCTTCAAAGTGTATCCGCTCCCGCTTGCCATCCTTGCGGTCCATGGCCTCCATCAACTCTGTAATTTCTTGGGCCACTAGCTTCGCTTTGGTTACTTTTCGCCGCTTCGCTGGCGATGGCACTTGATCTAAGAACAATATCCAGTTAAGTCAGATGCTACATTAGCGAACACAACTTACAAGCATCTCCCTCCCTCATAAAAACAGTGCTACCTTATTTGGTAGCGTTGGCTTGTTCTTATGTCTATGGCGTAACATATTAGTATTGGACTAATGAAAATAGACTGTAGACTACACAAACACGTTATTCATGACATGCAGCTCTCCCACTCGTACATGCACGCACACTGAAAACACCAAATGGCAATGAGCCTGTCTTACAAACTAGCCTGAGGCTTATGAAAATAGACATGGCCAAAACAAAACACTAGCCTAATTATCATACCAGCTCTCTCGCACACGATGAAAATAAAGACCAGGGGCTAACCTGTTTGGCTTTCCGTGCCATTTTCGCCATTCTGGCTGTCGGCCTCCTCGTCGCTTCTCTCTGTAGATGCTGGGGAGGGTAGAGCAGGTGTCGCGTCCAAGCTGCCCTGAATGGACACCGGGTTTGCCAAGTACATCGAGCCCCAAATGTTCTGACACAAGTCCAGATATGGCCAGTCGAGCCAACCCCTGCCGCTCCTGCTGTTGTCGTCATTTACTTTGTGAAACTTTTTCTTCACGTTCTTCAGCTTGCTTATGACCTGTGCCTTGCTCCAAGGAAAGCCGCGGCGGGTCAGTCCTTCAGCGATACTTTCTTACATCGGCCCGTCCTTCACGGTTCCTGTCATCTGGCGGTTAATAGCCTCTTCGTTAAGGAGGGCTAGGAGGGGGCACAATTCTTTATCTCCCCAGTTGCTCATCTTGAACTTTGCTCTCCTTAGTGCTGCTAGATACTCATTCCTGCTATCAGCTGTTTCCTGGTTTGAAGTCCACGCAAGTGTGTCGCACGTGCAGCGTCATCAACAGCCCCTCCCACAAGTCATCAACAGCCCCTCCCAAGGCGGAAGGCCTTCTCGCTCTGTTTATACTAAAACCGTTCCGCTGATATGACTACCCTACGAGGCGGAAGATTGGCCGCCTCAGATCAACTCGCCAGGCCGGCTCTGTGTGTGTAAATGCTCGCAGCTGGCCGGCAAATCGGCCGAACACTCGCAGAAAATCTGGCAGTGTAAAAGGGGCTGTTGTTAAGCAAACACAAATGTATTCTCCTATTTGTTGTCAGCTGGAAATATAAACTGATGGGGACAAAAAAATTAGAAACTGATATACTGTTGATAGGTTGCATTGCTTGACATTGCACTTATAACCCATTATCAATGCAAAAAGAAAGCTATCTCTAACCAGTCATATGGCAGCCTTTTTCTTTTAAAACAGACAGCCCACCTCCCAGTTGTGTGGATAACAAATAAGATAGTGATATGGAGGGCGGCTGTGGCTCAGAGGCAGAGCAGGTCGTCCACCAATCACAAGATCAGCAGCTCAATCCTAGGGCTCCTTCAGCCTGCATGTCAAATTATACTTGAGCAAGATACTGAACCCCAAGTTGCTCCCGAGGGCTGTTCCATCAGTGTGTGAGTGTTAAAAAAACCTGAGTAGCAGAACACGACACTGAAATCGCTTTAGGAAAGAATCTTTTAATGGCCAGTATGTGCAGGAGGGATGATTACACAAGAGGAATAAGAAAAACCTGTTTCAGAGTTCATATGGGCACCTAACCTGTTTTTAAAGCCCGTGTAGACACAAAGACAATGAATCAGTTCCAAACAGGAACAGACAAGTGATATATATTATTAACCCTTGCTAACATGGACACAAGCTGAATTTATTACCTAAAGCATCCCTAGAAATGAGTAGTGAAACACCTGTTATTAATAACAAATCATACTGTAGATGTCAGACACGGTGCTGACAAACTGTCCAAAATTAGGTAGTTTAACTGCTGAATGTATCTGACTCAAGATATGATCCTCGCACTGCCAGATTTATGAAGATTATACAGACAAGATTAAAGACTTATATTTATTTATTTTTTGTCTTTGATTTATTTAAACACACTGCTAATACTGATGCACACACTTCAAGCCTACGGTATCAGCTCAATGCAAAACATGGTGCTGCGAGTACGCACACCAGAGCTAACGTTAGCTATGACAGTTCTGGCACAGGCAAACGGTCGGGCCGCATTTTTCTGACCGAACCCAACCGGAGTCCGAGACAGTCATAACCGAGCCCGGCCCAAACCCCACAGCCTTTCTGATTTTTAAGTGCAAACCCGTCCCAGCCCGACACAGTTTGTTACCTGACATAGTTATTGTTACCATGGTTACAGCTTGACTGTTTATCGTGATCACACATGGACAGTGTGTAAATGACCATTAAAAGGCTGCTGTTACGCACAGTCACAAACACCGCACCACACTCAGTTGGAGTGGAGTCTGTGTTGCGTTCAGGCGTTGTCATGTAAATAACAAATTCCAGCACTTGAACAGGCCATAGCACAACATGTCAAGTGGCCAAAGCCGAACAAAATTTCTGATTTTTCATCTACACTCTGGCCCATAATAGGCCAGATGATGAGGTTCAGAACCAAAATAAGTAAGTCTATGTCTGACAAATTATCAAACTCTTGAAAAATGAAAAGTGAAAAATAAACATTTTTGCTGTCTGTAAAAAGATAGCGGTAAGCGCTGTTTTTCAATTCAGAATTGATAACCAGTGCTTACTGTGTCAAATATTGCGATTTGATAAAAATGCGATTAATCATGATTAATTAAATGCGATTAATCATGATTAATATATATATATATATATATATGTGTGTGTGTGTGTGTGTGTGTGTGCACACATACATATACACATATGCATAACCCAACAACATTACTGTAATAAAAGGGTAATGACAACATTTAACTTTAGCCCATCTAACAGAAAATTACTCACAGCTGTTTATAACTGTCTGGATAAAAAAACAAAAAAACAAAAAAAAAAACACCTTACTTTTTGCATAATCTGCCCAGTCATTTCAAGGAAAGAAAAACCTGCAGTCTTTTTCCGTAAACATGTTGACATTCTGTCCACCTCAGTTGGCGTCCCATCTCTCTGACCTGTGTCTGGCCAACTCTCGCTCCACTTTATCCTGCTCGTCAACTGGGTGTGCAGGTCCTGAAGTACTGCCGCTGTGTCCATCACCGTCTGGAAAGTTTTGTCCTCGGAGCCCACCGTCATCCTCAACCGAGCTGGGTATATGCACTTCGCTTTAATATTTTTCTGCTTCAGCTGTTTAACAACGTATCTGACCTGAGCGCGTTTCCTCAGCAGCTCAGGTGAGTAGTCATTATCAAAGTAGATCTGCCTCTCACCCATCGTCACTGTGTGCTGTTTCCAAGCTTGCTGAAGGATCTGTTCCTTCACTGTGTAGTCTGCGAATTTAATCACGATGGGGCGAGGGGGTTCATTTTCTTTTGGTTCCAACATAAGCGCTCTGTGTGCCCGGTCAATCCTGATGTCATCTTCGTTTAGCGGCAGATCAGTCAGCACCGTCGGTAGCTTTTTAATGAAGGCCACCATGTCTCTTCCCTCACTTCCTTCAGGAACCTGATACAGCCTTAAGTTTTGCCTTCTCGCCTGGTTCTGAAGGTCCTCACATCGTTCCACAAGTTCCGCCTCACGCTGCAGTAGGAAGCCAATGGCTTCTCCGTGAGCCGCGGTGGTCTCCTCTGTGGTGGTTATATGCTCCTCTGCGTCAACGACCCTCTTTTCCAGCTTTGGTAGTTGTGCACTCAGACCTCCAATTGATGTTTCAAGTCTTGTGAATGATTCCTTGGTTTGGCCTTTAAGTTCCTTTACATCCATCCTCATCTGTAGAATGTCCCCCCGTATTTCTCGGTTCGACTGGACGATAGCTTGCAGCATCTCCACCATGCTTTTAGCAGCAGCTTCAGTATCTTTGCTAGCGCTAGCTGCGTCAGGCTTGGCAGACTTGTTAGCTTCAGTTGTTTCCGACGACTTTTCATCCCCTTCTTTGTTTCTAAATTGGTATCTGGAGAGTGTATCGCCAGCGCTTGACTTTGTGGTGTCGTTGGGCATGTTTTTGCTGAGTTTTGTTCAAATGTCGCTTGATAAGTTGGTTAATCAGCAGCGCTCAAACTTTTGCGTCTTATACGAACATGGCGATGCCGGAAGTCCCCACATAGGAGGTTTAATCTGAGCTTTTCACTGCATCTTGCATCTCACTTCTTAAACAGATGTTTGCTCAGTTGTATCTTGTGACCTTATCGTGTGATAACAGGTCAAGCGTCATCTGCTAGTAACCCAGCTGGCTGCCAACATCGTTCAGTGCTGATATTTGGTTGAAATTAGATTGTGACATCGGGTGACCAAAATTCAATGTTAGGGCTTCTAATGGTAACTTCTAAGGTATGGAGAACAAAATTCAACATTTGCAAAATGTCATAACGATAATGTCCACGCAATGTGAAATTCTAACATTGTTACACATTTAAAATATCACCAACCTGTTTTTCGTCTAACATAAGACATCATATTGACATCTGATGCCGGCTGGGAAGTGGACCCTGAGTCAGGAAACCAAAAGTCATGGTGCTCAAGATTCATTTCTGGTATGGTAATTCTGAATCCTTTCATTTATTTTTTCATTTATTGGCCTAAAAGTATTAAAGTATAAATAAATGGAACCTCAAACTCTGGAATTAGCCCACAGAAAGCCTCCAGATATGGCTGGGCGATATGTCAATATGACATAAATATTGTGATATAAGACTAGATATTGTCTTAGATTTTGGATATGGTAATGTGTTAAGTATTGTCTTTTCCACATTTAAAAGCTACATAACAGTAAAGTGATGTGGTTTTCTGAACTCACCAGACTGTTCAAGCTTTTCTATGTTTTATCAAAAATCTAATTTTGTAAATGTTTTGTGAAAACGCCCTTACACAACCCAACCATATCATTGCAATATTGATTTTGAGGTAGTTAGTCAAAAATATGATGGTATTTGATTTTTCATATCACAGCCCTACCACCATGTGTTATTTTAACTGTAGACTCTAATGTAACTGTTGCTGCAGCCCTGTAATGAAATGCAAGCCCTCAGCAGTCATTCTGAAATTTGATGATCCAGGAGTCTGATCGAATACACATGCATGCAGACTTAGGACAGAGCAAAATAAACAAAAGTGTTTTTATTTATTACACTGTAAGCTGATATCCATAGCAGCATGCGGGTTTTGTAGGGTTGAGTTTTTAATCTCATTGAACTACTGATGCTGGCACATGCCCACCACCTTCCATGTGTTTCTATCTGTGTTTGCGTGTCTGACTCTCATTGTTATAAGATGTTGCCTCGAGAGTAAAAGTCAAATCAAGGTGAATCACAAATCAAGGTGCTATTGAACTGAATTAGTATGAGCGCTATACCAAGCTTTCAAATATGTAAAAATCGGTGTCAAAAGCATCCATTAAAGTACTTCCAACCACAATGACACCCAGGATAAAAACATTTTGAAATACATTCGTTTTTTTGTGGTATTAGAAAAAAAATTGAATAAAAGCAGGCCTGGAACTTTTGTTTTTTAATTTCTGTGGCTTTTCAATTTCATGGATTAGTTTTTTTTAAATTTTCAGTCTTGATTAGCCTTCTATGGTACCCTGTTGCCTCTGGATAACATACTCATTTTTGGCTGTTCACACTCATACAATACATCCACAATTATATTGCAATATGTTAAAGAGTCAGGGCCCTAAGAAAACAGTAATAGCACTGTTTATATTAAATGTGATAATTAAGTAATAGAAAACTGTTAAAGTGCAAATGCTGCCTTGAAGCAACATCTTATATTTATGGAATCCTACCATGACAGTCAGGAAAGACACATACACACCAGGACACTGATTATTCGTTTCACATTTACATGCCTGTTTTCAAACACTGAAATGTAACTCACTGTCCTGTTTTGAAGAGGGTCATGATAGTTTAGTTTAATAAATTGTTGATGTAAAGTTTGTTGAAAATGCCTTCACTCCAATGGCGGATTGGCCATTGGGACGTTCAGGACAAATCCTGATGGGCCGGTCACCAAGTGGGCTGGTGTGGGCTGGTGGGGCCGGCCCGGTGGTCAAAGAAAGAAAGAAAAAAAAAAAAGACTAGTGACTGTCAAGCTAGTTGCAGCTGTCAGTACTGCAGTGTGTGTCCCTCCCATGTTGTTTGTTTACTGTGAGATGTTCAGAGGGAACATAGGTGTCAGTCTTATGTTCTGATGCTTGAAGGAGGAGATAAGAGCCGCCTCTTCCAATACAAGATTCAAGATTCAAGATACTTGTTATTATACACAGTGTACAACGAAATGAAGGTGCACAGTCAGGGTACGGACTCATAAAAAGGAGATAATAAATAGAATAATGAATAACTAAAGCAACGGACATCACTCACACAACAACATCCAATCACTGATTCATCCAACATTCTGTCTAAGCATCACACATTCACACAACATTCTAAGCCTCACACACTCACATCAGTACCAAATACACCCGGCCAATACGAAAGAGGCCCTCGTTTTTCTTGAAATCTGATTGGCTCAGCCGCAGTCATCAGTCATTACTCATGGCAGACCGGGCTAGTTTGACCGTTACTGTTAGCGACTGAGAAAGGAGAAAAACAAAGGGTGGCATGGAAAAAACTCAAATAAAAAAACTTAAATTTTTACAAGAAGAGGTAGCAAAGTGCTCTAAAATAACTGACCTGTTTGGCTGCAGCGTTGGTTGACGGGCTGAGGCTGCTGGTGTTGCTAATGACGGAAATGGAGCTGGAGCTGACAGTGCCATAGCAGGTGCATTAATGTTAACTAACGTTCGTGAGTGTGTAATGTGCAAGGTTGGCTTTGGCAAATTGCGTATTTCTTCTAAGTGTCCAGTTCAAGAGGCCAACTAGCCTACTAGGTATTGCATTAAGTCACTATAATTTAAACCTGTACCAAAAGAAAATATGTGCTTGCTTTTTTCCTGTGGATGCATGCAATTAAAGTTAGGTGGTGCTCCCAGTCCCGAGGACAATGAAGCTGAGGGACAGACTAACCCCAGTCGTGATGAGGAGGAGGATGAGACCAGAAATATGACACGTGCAATGTGAAGGCATAGCCTACTATGCATAACATTTTAGCCAGAGGAAAACCTTTTTAGTAGTATTAAGTGGGAATTTTTTTTGTAGTAATAAGGTGACTAAAAGTTGACTATATGGCATATTTTCCAATGTATACCTACTTAGTTCATGGCTGTGAGCCATGGAGATATAAATTGGACTTATGTAATACAAGAGCAGGGCTGGGCAGGACAGGGCAGACAATTATATTGTGCATAAAATTAGATGCATTAGGATAGAGTCATATGCTCTTATTTTAAGTTAAATAACAAGCACATAGCCATTTGTGGCCAATTCATTGTTTCATTTATTTTATTTTCTGAGCCTGTATGCCTTGAAGTTGGTTGTCTCAATCTCTGAATATTAGCATTGACTTTACTGATGTCTTTGTATAATAATTAGTCAGTGCATTCGTGTAGTGTGTACAAGCATATAGAGGATTATACATAGAAACGTGTGGGCCAGTGTGTGGGCAAGTGCACCTGAATGTCCCTAGCTGAATTTGTGTCCCCCTGCATCACTCTTTAACACATGAATTCCTATGGGCTTTTCCATAGGGGTACAATACTGCCTAATGGAAACATTCAGTCAAACACACAGATGGAGAGAATACATTTTTAGTGGTTTTCAATTCTAAATGGTATGAATTTAAAACTTAAAGGGTTTTCTATGAGTACTGTATAAAATTTTGACTGACTGATCTAAGCCCATGTATGCATGTGTTTATGTGTGTGTCTCACCACAGCCGAGCTCGTCCTCTCCATTGTCACAGTGCACCTCTCCGTCACACTGAGCTGAGGTGCTGATGCATATAGAGGATGATCCACAACGAAACTTCCCCACACAGCTCAGACCCACTGTAGACAAACACACACACACACACACTGAGGGAGGCAAACAGACAGAGAGGTGGATCAAACACAGACTGAACGACAAATTAATGATGGAGTTTCCCATTTGTACAGAAAACAAAGGCCATCAAGTGTTTTTTTTGTCTGTTTCATTGATGTTATGTTAGCATGTCACTCTATGGTAAGAATGAAGAGGAAATAAAAAAGTGAAGAGGCAGTTTAAAGTGCTAACAGTGAAGGTGGATTGGAATGCAGCAGGTTACATTTTGTTCATTTCAACTAAGACCAGCTATAATGACAAAGGGGTTACAACAGACCAAGGTGATACTGGAGCATCTTCTCTTCAGAATAATCGTGATAGTAGTGTGCACATTCAGGACATCTGATGGTAGGTGTCTCTCCACACTGATAAACAACACTAGGGTACACCCACACTAATACGAACTAATATTTGGTTAAACGTCTGCAATAAGGTCTGTGGTTAATACACGTTGAAGAGACTTTAATGTTTCATTCTACGACATAAAATATGTCAGTAAATACCTCACTTGTCTGTTTTAAAGCTTTTATGTGTTTTAGAGGTGTCGATTGCTAACAAGTGGTGAAATTAGACAAAACATTATCACACCAAACACAGCTTTACAGACTTGTTATGGTGGTGACATCAAGTCATGCAACTGTAGTGTAGTTGGTTTATTGCCCAATGTTAGCTTTTTACTTCTGGTGATTGAATTTATGCTTCAAAATTTGTCAATATTTGCCACAGAGCTTTTTTTTTTTTGCAATAATCCAAAATTCAATGGAGAAATCCCAATCTGATGAGGGAATCAGTTAACTTCCGTTTTGGGCTACGGGGAAACGTCATCCCTGCAGCACTCTATGTGCATGTCATTGTAAACAGGATACAGGCTGTCTACTCTGTGGAAAAAAAATCCAAATTAGCCTTTACTATACAGATGCAGCCACTTCAAATTTCCGTTTGGCCCGTGGTGGACCCGTGACCGATCCGTGACAGGTCCTTGCTGTCACCTGGCCGGGCTGGTAAATCCCCCACGATGATGTAGAGAATACGAGGCTGGCTGGCAATGCCCCTAAATTTAATTTGTAGAAACCAGTTGCAATGGCCTGTCTATCCACCAGGAAGAGCAGTGGGTGTGGAAGCTGAAGCGGTTTACTTCCCACACAGAGCATATTTAATGATTATCAGGCTACCATATCAC
>JAPZEB010000005.1:31136740-31149256 GCA_029783705.1 Chaetodon striatus
TCTGTGTTGTTATATGTGTACTTATTGGATAGCAGAGGATGACATGGTTTCATCAGTGTTGTCGAGGCCTTTTGATACATGGCGGCTACCGTTGTTGCAATACGTGTTTGAAAAAGTGAGGTGCTAGAGTGCACGTTAGATGGGAGTAATTCCCACACAATGTCCCTTTAAGATAAATGTAAAGGCTGCTTTTTTTCTGCTCAGATTTGTATCTATCTGTACTTTCTGAAAAATGTCAGCAGGATTTAAAATGATGTCCCCTTACTTCTGGAACAGAACCCTGAAGATTCAGTTTAAATTCTGCTCTCCATACACACCCATAAAAAAAGGAAAACACAATATTTCATAGTATTTCAACAAGTTCAAGACATGTGACAAACTGTTACAGATGAAGGCAAATTAAAAGTGATAATCCTTAACATGTAAATTTCAGCAAGAACATCTAAATAACATTTTCCACTGCTGGTTTATTTCTCAAGAAAAACAAACAACACAATATAGAATCCATACAGTGCAAGCCTATGTGTGCATGTTCACATCCTCAGCACGCCTGCCTGTGCTATGTGACCAGCTTTCATGAATATCAAGGTATTCAGGGGCACTTAAAGGGTTTAACACTGTGCTTAATCCCTGCTACAGAAAAACCAATTTAACTGCCATAAAAGGCTCTCCCTCGCCTTCTCGGCTTTCTTGCCTCTCTTCCTCTATCCCAATGATGGAGATTAGGCTTATTAAGAGGGCTTATTGTCTGTTGTGTCATGGATACCCAGTGATTACACACTCCGTGGCTGCTCCTCCTCCATTCGCCCTCAAACCTCGCAGGGATTCGTTGCCTCCAAAGTCAAATCAATTATCCCCCCCTCCACATTCACCTCTGATATCATGCCAGACAGGCTGCGCACTTCATTGTCAACAAGCATAGATGGCAAAGGCAGGGGAATATTTGAAAAGAGGCAGTGATTGAGATTGCTGAGTGTGAATTTCACAAGGTGGCTCATCCCATATTTCAGGACAGAAACATTCCTTTCTGGCTGTCTGCTTCTGATTCATTCCTATCCAGTCTGATCTGTTTCAAAAAGAAGTATGGAGACACATTTGAAGGTTAAAAATGAAAACTGTGATACTCTTTAGTATGTAGAAAATATAAAAAGCTATTATTTTTTTTTTTTTTTTTTTTTTTTTTTTTTTTTTACAATTTATAAAGAGGTTGAATTTGAGAATTACTGTATATTTAATAGGTGGTATTGAAGTTGTCCACTCCCTTCTTGCACAGACTGCACATGAATGAAAAGTGATTTGGAATTGGAAGTGATTTCACCTCTGACCTTGCAGCTACCACCATGGTTATGAGACAATGATTTGTGTTTTTCAGGAAGCCCCTGCTGCGTCTGTGTGCTCACAGGCTGGATGTTAAACCCTTGGGGAGCCTGCCAGCCTACATGGAGCTTGTCAGACCTCTCCTTAAGAGGAGCGAGAGGGGTGACGGGTTTAAATGTTCCCCTGCTGCCATGGCACTTGACCCCAGCTGCCCCCTCGAAACCCTTGTTCACAGCTGATGCTATTCACTTTTTCACTGCTACGAATATTACGAGGCATTTTTGGAAAGCAATATTGGCTGAGCCTGAACTGACTTCACCTTCAGCACTCACAAATCATAAGACAATGACTGCATTGGGACAAAATAGCCTGCTGTTTCCAGGAATGTCTTTATAAGTACTCCTTTGATGGGTTACAAAAATTGCCGCTGTGGAGTTTAGAAGCGTCCTGATGTCTGATGCTAACTGTATCCAAATTAGACCTCTAATCCCTTTCAGAGCCAAGTCTAGATCCCTGCTGCAACATCACATCGGCCGTAAAAGTGTTGCATTGTCTCATGAGAGCTTGTTTACCTTGAACTGTGAACTGTGCCAGCCCAAAGAAAGAGCCTCTTTGAAACCCCCTCTGAGCAAACAAATGTAATGGAGAGGATAAAAAGAAGGGTAAGCAGGTGAGGAAGACAGAGACACGGAGCAGGAAAAAAAAGAAACAGAATGTATAATTGAGCTTGTGCATGAATGAGGTATCTCCCGTCAATGGACCCTCAGCCCAAAGGGTTGTATGTGAGGAAGCAGAGGGAGACTTGGCCCATGTGGGTTCAAGCGGAGCAGGTATGTGTGTGTGTGTGTGTGTGTGTGTGTGTATGTGTGTGTGACCAGACAGCAGAAAAGTCAGGAACACAGGAGACCCTGGCCACTGATAGGCACTCATGAAGCCTCTTCAGCAGGTTAGCGGCGACATAATTAAAAAGATAAACCTCATGAGCAGGGCAAAGAGATAAGGAGTGTAATGAGAGCAAGGAGGGAAATCATCCAATGAGAGGAGAACAGGGGGGTTTAGAAGGCGGCCTCAGGGGAAATAAAACCCAACCTGTCAATCATCTTCCAGAGATAAGTGTGGATATAGAGCCCCGGAGCAGATCTAGGAGAGCATGATCTGTACCCTAATGTAGTCAGGGGTCTCCTCAAAGGAGGGTTTGTAAAGTGAGGTGGATCTAAGTCCCGAGAAGACTGACATCAAATATCAAACCTGGTGACACCATAAATACCTATAATCAGTTATAAGGAATGATTCTTTGGACATGATGGGAAAGTCAAACCAGTGATTGGGACTTTATGTGAATGTGGTGCATCTTTAGCAGAATGCTCAAGTCATCTACATCATCTGCACTCACAGCAATACAATTAAGGCCAATGTTTTTTTAAGTACAATGCTAAAATTCTTCCTTTTTACAACATATGCACATTGCACCTATGGTCTGATCAACATTTAACCCGATACCCATTTTAAAAAAAATATGTGGCTCTTCAGCTGCTAAATGCTTTTATGTTCATCAGCTAGTTCAGCTAGTTGCTAACTTTTCCTGGTGCTGGGCCTGTAGACATACTATATGCTCATCGGAGATTTTTTTTTTGCTAAAAAACCAGCCTGACCTGAAACACACACACATGCACGAACAGGGCCAGTACATGGGGGTTCAGTGCCTTGCTCCACCAGTCCACACCACCACCACCAGCTATCACTCTGTACTTGGTCCATACGGGGACATGAAGTAGCAACCCTCCATTTACCAAACCAAATCCCCATGGACTGAGCCACTGCTGCCCAAAACAGTAAGTGTGTAGGTTTAAAAAAATGAAATAGCTAAAAGAAAAATAAACAAGACACACCAAGCTGATGGTTGGCTGTCAGTCAATGTTGGGCCATTGGTCAGCACCAACGGCACCAATATGCTCTGTTCTTTCAACATTGGATTATGTTGTGGTGACTGGCTAACTAGCATCAAGACGGTCTTCTAGTTTCCGTTTGTGAGTGATAATTACAGACTACTGCTGTCTGCTGGTGTGGAGAGTAATATCCTCTCACGCAGGCACAGAACGTATGTGCTGGTTGGCAACATGAGGCAGCACAATAGTTGGCTTTTGTTGCTGCTATTTCTCTGAAGTTGGCTTGGTGTGTCTGGGCCTTAACATTGCGTCTATGTTGACTTAACTGACCATGCAGTGTGAGCTCATCAGAAGGCTAATCTGCATAAATGATATTCCACCGTGTCTACTTTGAGATTCACCAAAACACAGCTGCAATGATGAGAACACACTGTTGCATGGGCATCAAATGTAACTTTCTATGAGAAAAAACATCCATTGAACCTCAACTTCCTCTCCACTACCCAGCTCATTAAGGCTGCAGCTAAGTGTGGTGAGCTAATTGAGTGAATTGTCCAGTAGTGGGCAGTGAGTGTGAGTGTGTGTATGTGTTACACTAGCCAACAAGATGGTGCTCTCTTTTAAACTGATGAATGCAGTCTACCACTGTCTGCTGGTGTGGAGAGTTAGTTCCTGTCATGCAGGCACAGAATGTACGAGTTGGTTGGCCGTTAGTTAAAGACTTTGTGGTGTGTTCATGTGCATTTTTTGGCCAAGGCATAGGTGACGTGAAGTGATAAGTGGGGGGCTTTTGTTGCTGCTAGTTCTCTGAAGTCGGTTTGGTGTGTGTGTGTGTGCGTCATCTACAACATATTTCACCATTTACTGCCTGAGGTGCAGCCCCAGACTTCACAAATCAACCATCAAATCAAGAGTTTAAGCACTCTGGTTTTTGGTTTTGGGAGAGTTGTTCATGCTTACTAATATTTTTGGACTATCTTAGACAGGAATAACATGTATATATTTTGAAAATAAGTGAAATTCACCTTTAACCCAGCAATATTATAGTTTGTAATTTTCATTAGTTTTTTTTTATTTTTTATTTTATTCTTAATTATTTGTTGGTTTCAGTTAGTTTTCAAAGTGGGTTTGCTGGTTTTAATTCAATTTTAATGTTTAAAATGTTCAGTTTGCTTTATATTAATTTCAGTATTAGTTTTAGTTTTTTGTATGTAATACTATAGCGTATTTTTCAGGGGCAACATTTAAGAAGTTCAAAATGAATAGATATTACAATTAAAAAGCAACACTTTGTGAAGGTAGTTGACTCACAGTCATATAGACATCCTAGTCTCAGTAAATATATGCTCCAAATGCCTCCTCAGGCTTGTTGTAATGACAAATTTGAACAAATTGACAAAAATAAAACAAGGCATTTCCTGTATATTTACTTTTAATTATTATAGTTAGTTTTAAGTTAGTTGTAAGTACACAATATCATCTCAGTTATTTATTTATTTTTTCAAGTCTAGTTTTTATTTTTTAATTCAATTAACTAAAATGCTATTTTTCTTCACACCAGCTGTAGCTTTTTAGATTTGATGAGGTAACTTTAATAACCTTGCTTTTACCAAGCAGCAACTTCCAGAGCTAAAAAAAATGAAATCAACACTGAAGTGCTAAAGACAGTTCCTCTAATGTCCACTTGTGGATGGCTGCAAAAGCCAGTCAATCCTCATAGACTCCCATGTTAAAATGGTCACTATAGCTAATTTCCCCCTTTGTGACAACTACATGAGAGTGAGGATCAGTTGGGGGATTTTTATGTGAATCAGCTGTGCTTAGATTTTATTAATGGTTATAGTTATGCATATTTAAGGGTGGGCCATGAGACAGGCTGTTTGATGATAGTGTCCTTGGCTTCTCAGTCAACCCTTCACTAGAGCTCTCTCAGAGCCTGTCAGAGCCTGATTGGGCCAATTCGACCCGTTGGGTTCGGGCCCGATTGGACTGTAATTTCTCATTATTGCCCCAGGGCCTAAATTGGGCTGGGTTCTTGCCAATTTACAGTTGATGTTTTTTTTTTTTTTGCTGTTTTTAATGAAACTGGCAGCTCTCGTGCGTAAATGATAGGAGTTTTTAGGAGTTTTTAGGAGGGATGGGGACTGTGACTGAGAGAGGGAAAGTGACGAAACAACAGAGTAATACCTGGGAGAACCTGGGGAGAGAAAAAGACTTAGAGACAAGGTGACTTGGTTGGCAGTATTTTTCTCTGCCTGCTCAGCAATGAAGGAGATGTGCATAACATGCAGCACAAAACAGTGATCATCATCTGCGGGTCGCATCACCATGGACCTGTGTGCACCAAGGATGCACCGAGCAGCGCAACCTGTCCTGCCGAACCTGTCCTTTAAGAGATGACAGACTGTTCAAATAAATGACGGAAGAAAAAAGGGAGAAGTGGTGCAAGGAAAAACATCAGCCCTTAGTAATAAATGTTTTATTATATATTAAAAATATATATAATAAATTATATTTTTCTTTTACTGTAGAAATTCAGGTTTTTAGTCAGGCTCAAGCCCACCACTGCTGCTGTGGTTTGGGCTTAGGTCAGGCTTGGACAGGAACCATGCAGGCTTATGTTGGGTTGGGCTTGATTTTTCGGGCCTGATCAGAGCTCCACCCCTTGCTTTCCCACAGTGCCACCGTCTTCAAAACCGGCTTCAAAACCAGTTTCACACACTAATGGGTGACATCAAGGTAGCTACACCCATTATTTTTAGATATCATACAAGCAGTGTGCAGGACTTATTCAAAGATATAATATGAATCATTGTAGAAGGATACATTACCCTGCATGGGCATAAATTGTGAATTGTGGAAGCATCCAAAGATATGGACTGTGTATTATTAACACTGATGTTATTTAAATATTTATGATCATTTTAAGCCTTATTTAGAGAGGGTTGACGGGAAATAAGGGTTTGTGGTGGGTGTTTAAACCTTTTAGCTATTGGGGTGCCCCATTATAAAAGCCTTCAACTTGGACACACAGCATTAGTAAACACCACGAGAAAGCGGATTCTGCATGTTTTGCACATTCAGCACAGAAGCAAATATGACATGAAATACAGGCCACATCTTTCTCATCCCTCACTTCTTTATTTTCCTGTGATTCCCGTATTATTTGAACTGAAATGAACTCCATCTGTGCGCGGCTTTAAAGGGTCACTACCATGTAAGCACAGCTGCAGTGATCCAGGGCTACTAGCAGAAGTGTGGATGTGTGTTATGGCCCAGAAAGATTCAATGCCTTCATGGCCCGTAGCTCTACTACACCACAACGGCAGCAGCACAGCCCTCAAAACTGTGTAAATAACAGACATGTATTCATATAGCGAATAATTCCCACCCTTCAAAACACACATATAACAATCTGTTCCAGTTGCAGACATACGACTCTCCAACTCGGGTGTGTAAATGATCTGGGAGCACATTGTCTTTTTGTGCACCAGCCTACCATGTGAGCCCTGCACAGACGGGTGCTCGTGATTGACAGTTATCTTGTCTCTGCGACACTCGGCTGCTCGTATGTAGAGTTTCGAGCTGTGAATGCAGGCGTCTCCTGTGAAATGCTCCTGCTCTCTCCCTCCTCCTCCCTGTCTCTCTCCCTCTTCTGTCTTTGACACCCCCGATTAGAAGGGAAACCTGCGTGGAGGGAATGCATCTCTAACAGGAACAACGTGTGGTGCTGTGAGGTGGAAAGTGAACTCTCTTGTTACAGCGCCTGCAGTAGAGGTTGTTTACATGAGCACCTGAGGAGGAACAGGGTGTACAGCCTGACAGCCGCTGCTGCTTCATCTCCAAGGCCCCTGTTAAAAAATGCCAGAGGAGGCTGCCACGATACCTCCATGGAGCCCTGTGCCTGACCTGTAAGTACCAGAGCAGGAGCAGGAGGAGGAGGAGGAGTAGAGGGAGGAAAAGCAGGAACAGGGGTAGGAGGAGGATGATTATGAAGAGCAGGAGCAGTAGGACAATCAGGAGCAGGAGGAGAAGAAGGAGCAGGACAAAGAGAAAGGGCAGGATCAGGAGGAGGAGAAGGAGCAGGAGTAAAAGCAGGAGAAGGAGGAGGAGCAGGAGGAGGAGCAGGAGGAGGAGGAGAGGGAGGTAAAGCGGGAACAAGGGGAGGAGAAGGAAGATCATGAGGAGTGGGAGCAGGAGGAAAAGCAGGATAAGGAGGAGTAGAAGGAGCAGAAGGAAAAGCAGGAGCAGGATGAGGAAAACCAGGAGAAGGAGTAGAAGGAGGATCAGGAGAAAGAAGAAAAACAGGAACAGGATGAGGAGAAGAAGGAGCAGGAGGAGGAAAGCAGGAACAGGAGGAGGAAAAGAGGAGCAGGATGAGCTGGAGGAGGAGGAGGAGGAGAAGAAGAAGCAGAAACAGGAACAGGAGCAAGAGCAAGAAGAGCAGTGACAGGAGTAGGAATAGGAGGAGGAGCAGGAGGAGGAGGAAGAGCAGGAGGAGCTGGAGAAGGAGAAGGAGGTAGAGGAGGAGGAAGAGGATGAGCAGGAACTGAAGCAGGAGGATCAGGAGGAGGAATTTCCCTGCATTTGTTTGACAAGGAGACCCAGCTTTCAAATTGGCGACATGAAAGAGAAACTTGAGTTCTTATTGTGACATCAATGATATCCTGGGGTGTAAAAAACAAACTAAAATGGCTGCTTGTCAAGCTTTGAGACAAGGGCAGGTAATTATCACCCCACATCTTCTCTCAGGTTCCTCTGGTTACAGCCTCAGCATGTCTTTCTAGGTCTGAAATTAAGCAAGTCTGGAAACACCTTAAAGGCCCCGATGTGACATCTGACTATGATGAAATATGTGGGCCGAGTATAACTAAGGAAATGCTTCATGACTGGATCCTTTAACTGTGGGCGTGGCTTAGTGAATACAGTACAACTGAGCTGTTGGCCTCCACCCACATCTCTCATACCCACAGTGTTAGATTAGGAGCATGGCCCTTGGGACATCTGAACACTGTCCTTCAACTATTAAAAGACTTCTAAAGCAATTTCACTGGATACATGTATGTAAACTCCCCTCAGTTTTTTATTAGGTTTTGAGTAATATATTGATTTGGGTATTTAATGGAAAGAGAAATATCACTTCTGTGTTCTGTGGCTTGTTAGTGGCAGTGGGTTTATCAGAGCTGTTAGACTGAAAGCAGCTGCCTGCCAGAGGAGGGGAAGAGTGGAGATTGTTGCCCGAAAACCAAATAATGAACGTTTTTTTTTCTAGCATGGTATCAGTACGCTGCAAAATAAGTCCCTCTCCAGTGCTTAAAAAAATATTTGACATTATTAGCATTGTTCATCAAGCAAAAGAAGCCATGAAGATGTTGGAGAACCTCTCATCTTAATGAGAGATGAGTCCTTTCTCAATCTTGTGTTTCTTTATTCAAATGAGCAACACCTAGGATCATGAATCCTGGAAATGTTTGGTTTGTCCTGTTCAGGTTAGTATGACTCCTCTCTTAACTCTGATGATAAAGGGAAATTTAGCTGGAAAAAAGTGTAGGAAATACATAACATCAAATTTTCTCATACAAAACATTTTCCTGTGTTTGTTTTCTGGCTTTGTACTTTATCACTTTTGTCAGTATTTGACAATGTGAGATTGATGCCACATTCATCTGCACTGATTGATTTGTTGCCAGTGGTGTAAGGTTGTTTGATACAACCATGTTAATGAGCTGTTTTACTAAACACAAGTAGCATGCGGAATCAGCAGAAGTCTACAGTTCTGCAGTCTTGGCTTAGTGTCCCACCAGCTGAAAACTTGTCTATCAGAAGAGATGTTGAGCCAAAAGCCTTGACTCACTTAGTTAATCTCACAGTCTACTGGGAACAAAGTTCATCTGTACTGTCTGTCAGGACCTATTTCAATTGTGCTCTCTGAATGACAAGCTGTGTAATGCCAAATGGTAAATTTACAGCCGACAGCCTTGTTGGATTAGTCATTTCTCGGAACTTGGAAGGATGTTTATTACCCTGTTTATAGTGGTTTGGCATCCTTTCTTTACAGGGTACGAACAGTTCACCATTTATCCTCACTTAATTTTAATTCACCAGCTATGAGAAAAAAAGGTTAATAAGGAGAAAAAAACATTTAGAATAATTTGAACCATCTTTACTGCTAATAGGAAAGTCTGGAGAAATGAAACACTGCATGTATTAATGCAAGGCATAATAATCATAATATGTGTTGGGGGACACACATCCCCCCTAATATTCAAATATGCTAACCTGGCTCATGTGCGTAGTCAGTTAATAATTATACTTTTATTACCCCATGTTTGCAATTAATTTATGTTGTGCTGAATATGTAGGCAGATTTATGTAGACAGCAGTAGCTTCCATTTATTGCATATTCACACCATAGCACTATGAATTAATAGAAAATATGTTTTCAATTTTATTTTTGGGGGGGTCCAGAGCTCTGGGCAGTTTGGTTCCCACCAGTGTGGACTCCATGGCCTTGTATTAATGACATCGCATTTAGTCACATTTATACATTTACCACTCCTGATGCTGTGAGACAAACTTTAAAATAACAAAGTCAAATTACTAAGAAACCAATAAATACCAAATGCATTAAAGTGACTGTATAGGCAATATGGCCTATTTTGTTTCTCTGTTTTATTTGCAAAATGCA
Organism: Chaetodon striatus; assembly: GCA_029783705.1. Lineage (NCBI taxonomy): Eukaryota > Metazoa > Chordata > Actinopteri > Chaetodontiformes > Chaetodontidae > Chaetodon > Chaetodon striatus. The sequence goes on from JAPZEB010000005.1 coordinate 31,146,632, forward strand.
GTAAACTTTACAGTACATTTATGTGCTTATTTCGGCAGTGTAGCCATAGATTTGCCCATGAAACTTATAAAGTCATAGTATTAGACCAATGTATGTGGCTGGTATTAAACTTAAACCCCCAGTGTCTCATGGTGGAAACAATGTTTCAGAGGCTCTTCCTCAATGCAAACACTACAATTCAGGAGTAAACAATAAATAGACATCCTTTTGATACTAAAATATTTTTTTCTATATATAATTTTGCACAAATATAGGTCATAAACATTCTTCAGAAGAGTGCAGTCCCACTGCATAATGCCCTCTCATGAAAAATATAATCCCACATAAGAAACCTCCCATCCTTAAAATGTGACACTGTGACATAGCTCTATTCATGGAGCAGTAGACTGAGCCACTCATCTCCAGGACATCGGTTACATACATATTATCCATACACTGGTGCCCCAAATAGAGGATTTCACAGCCAGAGCCGGTGAGGATGACATAGCTGGTGCGCTATGTGGCCTCTCGCCTTGCTAAAAGCACAATAGCAACTGTGGGATTGATAATTTATCTTCTCTCTGTACCTCCTGACTAAGAGAGCAGTGGTGCACAGTTGTTCCATGGTGATACTAGAAACTGATGCATTATGGATCAGGACTGATGCTGCTGATACTCTCCTCGTTGCAATGAGCCACCATCCCAGTGTTTAGTACAGAGAGACAGTGTATATCGTAAAATGTTCATTTAAACAAAGAAATGGATGATGAAATGGAGGCTGGTCCACACCCACTCAGTCTGAGCTCAACAACAAAATGTTGACGTAATTCACCTAAACTGTAAAGCAGCGTGTGTTGCTCTATCACTTTACATGCAAGTATTGGTGTCCCACACATGGAAACACAATATTATGAGCAGATCTTAGATTTGTTCAAAAGTAACCCAAGTTCTAGTTAAATTTGTTTTCCCCACAAAAATCTCAGAATCTCAGTAATATAGAATAATTACTTTTAGCCCCCCTCCAAATTGTTCTATGTGCTGTTTTCATGATCTGGTTGTAGGGAGTTTGAGCAGCTGGGTTCAGCCTGATCCAACATGCTAGTCCTCCGCTGTGCCACTAGAAAGTGCTCTTCAGCAGCCTATCATTTATCTTCCACAACCCGTCTGCCTCTGCACTTCATCCCTCCTCCATCTTTCATATCCCCATTTGTCTCTCTTTCCACCTCTACACCAGACTCTGCACCTTAGACAAACTTCTGCTTCTAATTTTGTAGAGGAGGCAGAGAAAATGTGATTTAAAAGTGTGAGGAAGAAGACTACAGTCTGCACCATGGTCCCCGGAGTCTCCTTCTCCGTGTGGTCGACGAACACACAGGAAGAAAGGTAATGTGTCCACTGGGAGCCTCTACTCGCAGCACAAGCTTCTTCTTCCCCTCATATTCAGATGATCTGCGTTGTGAGTTCCACAGATGGCTTGGAGGTCAGTATGTGTCGGTAATGCAGGTACAAGCCAGTAGAAATGGGATCTTTCACCGCTGCTAAAAGAACTTTAAAAAATGGTAACTATTAAAGCAAAAAGAGCACTGTGCTTGAAATAGGAGTATAATACTGCAGCTCCTGAGCAACAACAAAAGCTGTGACCATTGATTCCTCCCGAGCATCTGCCTCACATGGCAGCTATCAAAGAGGCTCCCGATGAACAACGAGCCTAAATTACTGACTGCTGTAGTGTCAGAGGGAAGACAAACCTTCTATTGGCATTTTGAATTGTTCATTCTTTTCTATTGTACAAGACAAAGCCTGGAGACCAGAATGATTAAAGGATAAAAAGTTTTTTGTTGGAATGTATTTTTAGTAGGTTTAAATTCAAGGTCCTACATAATTGACAAATTACTTTTGTCTAAATGGCTCCTCTTAGGAGCCATTTAGAGGTGGGATCCTATCCTTTTTTTTAATGTTGAAAAAATGTGACAAAACAAAATCTCATCACATTAGCGTTCCACAACTTTGAGCCACATCTCATGACCTTCATCATCTGTTCGTCATGACTAGCAAATAGATAAGCTAATAGTAAGTAATGGAAGAATTAAATTAACGCAAAAAGTTAGGTCTCAAATTTAGCAGTACCAGTCGGTGTTAAAGGGTATAGGCTAAGATGAAAAAAAGCTGGATTCACATTTTTTGGGCCACATGGGGAAATCCAAATTTGAACCATGACCATAGAACCATGTCTAAAGTCCGATTTGCATTATTCACCGGCATTAGAATGGAGCTCAACAGAAAGGAGACAGATCACAGTATTAGGGGAGATGCAGTTAAAATTAGAAGGCCTGTTGTGGGTGTTCTAAATAAAAAAAAATGGTTTGATGCTATTTTTCCATCATCACTGTTGGTCACTCTTAATTTTGTCTATGAAAACTAAAATAAAATTTCCAAAATGTTTGTTTTAAAATAGGTACTATGGACATTTTCCACAATATAATGTAGTAAAACCAATGACTGAATGTGCTAATGTTTTCAATAAATCAATTATATATAAATATATATAAAACAAACAAACAAACAAACAAACAAAAAAAACAAAACAAAACAAAACAAAACAAAAAAAAAAAACGAGGATGTGAAAAATAGACAAAAAAAGCTAAT
>JAPZEB010000005.1:31175372-31185792 GCA_029783705.1 Chaetodon striatus
CTCTCATTGGCTGATGCTCTTTGTCAGTCGTGTCAGACCTCTCCAGTTTTCTAGCATGCCAGATATCCAGTCCCAGTTACAGACGAGGATGCAACTTGCTCATAGGCTTGTTCACACATGAGGACTCGTCGTGGCAGACTATCTGCCGACTCACTTCCAACCCCAGGACTTCTTAATGGCTCTCAAGATCCTCTGTGACATCAAAATCGGAGTGAAAATCATGTAATGTGAACTAGGCTTAACCATTCACATGCACTTACACACCAAGGGAACAGTCATCGGGAGCAATTTGGGGTTCACTATCTTGCTGAAGGATACCACGACATGTGGAATGGAACCACCAATCTTCTGATTAGTGGACGAGCTGCACTACCTCTGAGCCACTGCTACCCAAATAAAAGAGAAATAATAAAAACAGCAGTAATATACACTGTTAAATGACAGCTGAGCCCTACATGGCAAATGCCAAGACATCACAGGAATGACAATTCAGCACCAACAATGGGAAAAAAAAAGAAAATCCTCCAGGAACAGAAAATAAAATCAAGATCTTACAGTCACAAAACAACACCAAATAAATATTTAGCCCTGAGCCCTGCATGCATATTGTAGAAGCAGAGTAAAACAGTGAGCCGCAGGGTGTTGAAACACCTAAAGCACACTTCAGCTAAAGCAATGTAAAGTTGGTGATAGTTCTTTGTGGGTTCATCACATACACACAGTCATTTAATCTACTGTTCATACAAATATATTGATGAGTGCAGCAGAAAGAAATGAGAATCTACCTCTCTGTTTAGTTTGGTGTATTGAGTGTTGCCAGTGAAGTTTGGTTGGTATCAAGGTTTAACTTGAAAGATGACAGATGAGCTGCACTGAACATCACTCAGAGGAATATCCCTGACTGTGGCAGCCAATACACATCAGATAAGCATGTGTGGCACATGTGTTGACATTTAGCTTTTACTTTTATCCAGAGTGGCCTACAGTACAGGAGTGTGTAGGTTCAGTGAATGAGACATTTAGTTGTTGATGGGAACCTTTTTGTTCCCTGACATTTCTGCCATCAATTTAACTGTAGTCTGTTATTCTGTTATTCTTTATGGTCATTAGATATTGATGGGCAATGTTCACATTAGTTTAAAATGGTTGAAGGCATAGACTTTGAATACTGCTATCATCTATGGTTGTCGACTGCTCAGTGTTTTTTGTCTTTCAGATGGCTTACAACATGCGACTGTAAGTGCGTCTGTTCAGCCTCAACAGGGAGAAAATCAAAGCAGCCTGAGGCTATTGTTGCAGCCTGCTTGCTTCTGTTGTGACCCAGTATTGACATACGGATGATAGTGTCATTGTAAATCAGCCTGGCTGCAGTGTATCAGATAAGTGGCACACTGCTGCATGAGGACACAAGCCTGTAATGAATCAACAGGGGCAGAGAGGCATCTTTAAACAAATGCAGTTCACGGTGAAGATAAGAAAAGATCAGAGTAATGTACTGATGCAGCTGACTGAACAGCCGTCTGTACATACATATATTATATTGACAGTAGCATTATAATGCAATAAATTATGATGACAGTCACAGTTTTATTCTATCTATCCCTGTCTCAGTGTTGAGAGGGTGTGTCTAATTGTGAATTGCTGTCATAAACTGGGTTCATCATACGTACTTAGCGTCACGTCATCACTTGTACAGAAGTCAGCTCACTGATAAAATCAGCGTCCTGACACAGCTGATCTTCATAGGGTGATTTATGGGAAACAGAGGATGTGGCATTGCGTGCTTGCAGACAGCAACAGGCGTCTGTTGCTGTCTGGACGGAAAGAAAAGGATACAGAGCCCTGCTGTGTCCTTTAATATCCCCCGTCTGTCTGATAACAGGGTTAGGTGTGTCCCTCAGGCCTGCTCAGGCCAAACCAAACCGCCTCAAGATGCTTGACACCACATACTTATCTTCCACAAATGTTGAGCACCTGGAACATTGTTGAATGTTTTTTGGCAGTGCTGCAGCCTAGTCGACAGAAAAAATTTTGGCATTATAGATTTTTGCAAACCACATATACATTAAAATTGCACATTATTGTGTAGCAGAAACTTGATGTTTCAACAATGCTGTGGTTAATGCATAGAAAATGTACAGTTTCTGCTTATTACATGCATACAGTCTTTTTTTTTTAAAAACAAAACAAAACAAAAAAAATGTATGTATAACACCTCATTTTTATGTTTATGTCATTGTGGTTAGATTTAGAAAAAAACCCATCATGGTTTGGCTCAACATCTACACGGGAAGCAAACAGCAGGCTCCCAGGTGGAGGTCTTGGGTTTGCTGGACCCATCCACCACTCTTCCCACAGTCCCTTATAGAGACATTCCACCTCTTTATATTAAGTTGTTGCAAAGTGACGCTGCCAGCCGGTAAAAAAACACAAAAAATGCCTTTCTGCCTGTGTCTCACACCAAAATCAATATTTAACAAATTGTGAATGAGAACAGGCTGTTATGTTTGGCACAAAATCCACTTGGTTGTGATTAGGAAAAGATCACATTTTGGTTTAAAATACCTGGTTTAGAGGCTCAATCCCAGCAGGAAAAATATAAATGTCTAGACTAAAACTTTTAAAAACCACCCACAATTATCAGCTAAATGACCATCAGTTCGCTGTTTGCTGGTCTCAAATATTGGTCTGCAATAGTCTGCAGATTGCCAGGTGTCTCACATATATAGTTTGTTCAAAAATACATATTTATTTCTGCCCCCTCCCCTGCAGCCCCCCTAAAGAGTCACGGATTGTGTCCCATTTTAAAACTCAATACTTTCTGACTACGCTGTTTCAAAAGGGCAGCTTGCTTAGAGACCTTTCTTATTTCATTATTCAAGAATTACAATATGAGTCTGCCCAATGTAATTTAGATTACTTAACTGTTTTAAACAAGGCTAAGAGTCTGCAGCCACAGCACAAGCTCTGTGAGGCTGAGCCTAGTGCACAGCAGTGCACAACAGTGCTCTGAGCTAAATGCAGCATACTAACATGCTCACAATGGCATTGCTGATGTCAGTGGTGGGATTCCACCATTCCAAAACTTAAATACAAGTATCAGTATCACAATGTAAAAATACAGTTTTCTATGTTTAACTATGCTATATAAAAAAATACAGAAAGTATTGTAACAAAATGTACCAAGGTATCAAAAGAAAAATATTCACTCTATACATCACAGTGTTTGTTAATGCTAATGCATCAGTGTTAGAGTAGCAGGTTACTGCTGTAGCTGCTTGAGGTGGAGCTGCTTTGAATACTTAATATACAGTTAGATAGTTTAGTCCAAAGGTTCCCGACCAAGGGTTTGGGCCTCTCCAAACAATCACAAAATAAACCAGAGGGATTGGGGCATGATTAATAGGAGTGAAGAACTAACAAAGTTCTGTTAAACAAATGCATTTAGATTTTGGTCTTTTGCTTTTCTGTGAAATATTGGATCATTCTTAGCTTGTTGGGCCTGGAACAGGAACAGGTATCTCTCTCCCCTTCTGTTCCCAAAATATGACACTGATTAATAACCAGAAAGTGTTTTTGCATAACATTATAATATCACAGTGAAGCTGATCTTTGACCTTTTGGATATAAAATGTCATCATCATTCATCATTTTTTCTATTAGACACCTGTGGAATTTTGTCATTACTGGCGTATGAATTCTTGAGTCTTGAAAAACACAAAAACAATGTTTTGTGAGGCCACAGTGACATTGACCTTTGACCTATGATCGCCAAAGTTGAATAAGTTCTTTGTTGTGTCTATTTGGACGTTTGTGTTAAATTTGAAGAAATTCCCTACTGGTGTTTGTGAGATATTACGTTCAAGAGAATGAGACGGATGCAAGGTCACAGTGACTTTGACCTTTGATCACTGACCACCAAAATCAGTTCATCCTTGGGTCCAAGTGGACAGTTGTGCCAAATTTGAAAGGAAAATTCCCCTAAGGTATACTTGAGATATCACAGTCACAAGAATGGGATGGATGGACAAACATAATGCCTCTGACCATGGCTTTTGCCAGTGTTAAGGCATAAGAAGTGCATCTACATTAGGTTAAGGTAGGGAAAAGACAAGAAGATATGTTGCTCAAATTGTTATTTTATTATTATTATTATTATTTTTTTATTTTTTTTTTTTATCATTGGCTGATTTCCTATTTTTCTTATTGCCAGCAATGAAAATTACCAAACCAACAATATGCTAGTCCATCTCAATAATTCCTGCAGCTCTCAGCCCCAAGTCCACTGGTTCCTCCTGAAGGATATGGTTTTGTTTAATAAAAAAGGTTCCGTAATTTCCTTGAACAGCTAGTCACTGTAGTTTTTAGCAAATGCTAATAAAATAGTGCATCTGTTGGAAACTATTTTCAGCTGCAGATGAATCCATATTTGGTGCTCTAGTGAATGTTTGTGTCAGGAGGATGGTGTATGAGAAATTGAGTCAAATTAAACTACAGTCTGTGTGTTCATAGTAATGAAGAAACATGTCATCCAGTGCAACAGTGTGGCTTACTGATGGGTTTTTAAAGGGACATTGTGTAACATTTTTTGGCCAAAATCAATGTCTGCATTTGTATTTGTGTTATTATTGGTGTCTTTGACCTCCACTAATAATCTGACACATTCTCGTAAGCAAAGAATTTTATATTTGTTAATACATACGACGTGTAAGCCGGTAGGAAGCGCCATGACAGTCTGCCAAATCTTGAAACTACAGCCGCCGGCAAGGGACAAATGGCACCAACACGGAATAACTATGCGTTTTCCCTGCGAGCCAGCGCAGAGTGATTGAGATGCCGGAGGAGGATATCAGCGAGAGAGGCTTACTACCCCGGCAAGTGTGAAAATCGGCACTAATGCAGCATAATGCAGGACCATGCATATGCAGCAGCAGCAGCACAGGAGACCATCACCAAAAACGCGAAAAAGGGAACTTAAAAGGCAGCGTGACTGGGGCACTCAAAAAAAGAGGATTAACATCAGGCTAGCCTTCCCCAGGTGGAAGGAGCTCATGAAGGAGAAAGATTTTAAAAGGGATGCTGAAGTGGCCAGCTAATAAGTCTGTGGTAAATAGCGCATTGCGTTTTATCTAAATTTGTTGTGGACAAAATAACCCATTTTCATTGATTCAATTCAATTGAATTTTTTAACTCAAAAGCTAAAATGGGGTGGTCATTTTGGACCAGAAATTGAAAATAAATTAACATTTTATGAACACCACAGAAGGCTTAAGTCTCATCCTTTCTTATTGCACTGCCATTTGGCAGACATGGGGATTAGTGTTACCTGAGTAGGAACACACCTACTTAATTTGCAAGGAAAGGAGGAGGGAGGGAGAAAGCGTCTGGACATGAGCAAGAGATAACAAGTTTACCATAGTTTATAAAAATGCAGTGACGATGCAGACATTTCACACACCAGACATATATAATATGGGCCTGCCGATGTGCATTTAAGCCATGTTGGATCATTCATATTATTCAGCATTGGTGGTTAACCTCTAGTCTGTGGTGATAAGTTGCTTTTTGCTGCTGGCTCGCAGGTTTGCTTCATCTAAGCCTGAGGCTGATCACCTGTTGAGCATGTAGCAGGAGACATAGCGTGTCCCTTTGTGAATTAAGGTGTGGACGTTGAGGCACAATTTATTCAGAGGCTGTTGCGTAAGGAGAAGGTGATTAGAACCCATTTGGACATCTTATCATTCCTGGAGGAGTGTCTATATGAAAGATACAATTTCACCTCACATTCTATCATTTATCTAACAATCTGTTCCACCCACATATATCAAATATTACACATTGTGGATGTGCATTATCATCGGAGTAAATTTTATGCATTGCCCTATGATTTTTCATCAGCTTTCTTTATAACATCAAAGACACTGAACACATCAGCAGATCAGCGCTTTGTACGGCCGAAAGAAAAGTGACTCTGGGTCTGAAAAGACTTTTGCCCATTTTTGTAGTTTTCCCTGGGCATAAATCACAAATGATTATCAAAACAATCTTTTGCAGGGTATCAGTGGCTTAGTGGATGGAATGGGTTCCCAAGTATAGTAACATAATCCTTGATGTGGTGGCTGCGGGTTCGAGTCCAGCCTGTTTTTTTGTTACATGTCATTCCCTGTGTCTCTCTATCCCCTAACGCTAAACTGGCCTGCCATTAAAGTCAACAAAAGCCCAAAAAATAATCTTTAAAGAAAGAGGAATTCCACAGAGCTCCAGGTTTGTCAGTGTTAATACGACATTAATCTATGTGGAAATGTTATGCAATGATTTAAAAATACTTTTCATATATTCAATGATTCCATAGTGTAATAGGCTGTATTTATAGGACTGACATCCCATCATAGCTCCATCTGAGAATAAAGGAGATTATGTGAATAGGAAGTCATTTCACAGCAACACAATAATACCCCAGACCCTGGTGCAAAAACTCATTGTGCTAGGACTGAACCCCTCTCTCTGCAACTGGATCCTGGACTTCCTGACAGACAGGCCACAGTCTGTTAGGATCCACGGCATCTCCTCCTCCTCCACCACCCTCAGCACTGGCTTCCCCCAGGGCTGTGTGCTGAGCCCCCTCCTGTTCACCCTGCTCACTCATTACTGCTCAGCAAAGCATCCGGGCTGTCACATAGTGAAGTTTGCTGACGACACGGCAGTGGTGGGATGTATCAGCAATAATGATGAATCTGTATACAGGTGGAACAACTTGAATGTTGGTGCAGGGAAAAAATCACTGCATCAATGTAAAAAAGACCAAGGAAATGCTAGAGCAGACATCACTTCTTTCCAGAGGCTGTTAGACTGTTGAACTCTGGTGGGGCCCTGCAACACTGCTGCTCCCCTGTAAAACAGTAATATCCATCCCAATTACTGTAAACTTATTTAACTTATTGCACTAATTGCACTTTTGTAAAGTTGTATATTCTGTTTCTATGTTCTTTTTGCACATCCTCAATTGCACATTTCATAACACGCTCATTGCTGCTTCCAGAGCTTGGTATTTCTTTTAACTTATGTAAATAATTTTCCCTCTTTTTCTTTCTTGTATTTGTTCTAATTATTATTTTTTTTTATTCTTTCCACGGGTCCTCGGCTACGGTATTTCATCCCACCCCATGTGTGAGCATGTGCCTGGTATGACAATAAGGTTCCTTCCCTCCTTAGCATAATCCTAATACTGACAGAAGTCCAAGCAAAATTGTTACCAGTTTTTGTGTTTGATTTTGAGTTGCTGCCAAGTGCATTTGGGCCCCATCAGATTACAAGTGAATAAGAGAATATAGCAAATTATATTAAAATATATGAACACTGTTAAGACATAAAATTGTTTCTATAATTGCTGTATATTAGACACATTAGCGCATCACATTACATAGCTTCACTTCACATTATCTATTAACACGCTCTGTAATCCCATCACATCTCACGCTGCTGTGAAAGATTTTTTTTTTTTTTTTTCATTCGCAGTCATTAAAAACTCTGATTCAGTTGGAATGAAATAAGTGGCTCTGCTTTTAACTGTTTTCTGCCACTGAAAATCATGTTATCTGTGTTCCATTGATGATGGCTTGTGGTGCTCACCGTGAACGTGCTTCTCTCAGGCTGAACATACTTAGAGTTGATTGAACTGATTCTGATCAGCTGTTCTGGAACCGAAAACTCAGCGTTTCTCAGCTCAGGCTCAGTCAACCAGGAGATCGGGATTAGAGTTTGTTGAGCCTGCTTACTGAAATAGGGCCCAGTGGCTTCAGTCAGAGTGTACATGAACCCACTCATTGTTTTAACCACATCCTCGATCTAGTTCTGACGTATGGAATTGAAATTGAAAACTTACTAGTCTTTCCACAAAATCCCTCTTTATCAGATCATTTGTTGCACACTAGAATAAAAACTCAGTGTGAATTGTGATTTTCTTCCTTTAATTGGTGTCTGTAAAATACACAGACATTGCAGCACATTGTTACACGATCTGTCCAGCCTTGCTTTAAAACTACAGTATAATGCACTTGCTATGTCTTTGTTTACTCACTGACAGACACGCACCACACTCCCCCTTGTGGCTGGAAGTGGCAACAACGCTGATCTAACTCCACTATGTCTGAGCTGGAGCAGTGTGTTTTGTTAACTATATCACAATATAAAACTATACATCCTTCAGTAAACAAGACCTATAACCTCTGAATGTTCCCTGTGTATTTGCATAAGCCATGAAAGTTAAATACATATAATAGAATGAAATAACATAAAATGAATTAGAAAATGAATTAACAATATATAGAGGAGTGGCTTCTTTTGCTTCTGTAGATGAACTCTGACATTACTTAATAACTTTTCAGTTATATCTACTCGATTACATGCCACTCTGCAACAGTTACTATACCAGGTGCTTATCATATATTAAACCACACAGTACACAGTATACAAATAAAGTTTTTTTGCTTTATGTTACTACATTTTTTTATTATGAAATAACTATCGGCCTGATTTTCAAGAAACTTGGTGGAAAGCAGGATTTAAGGTACCATGATATAAAAGTTGACAATTATCATACTCTGTACATTTGCTTATCCCCAATATTGAAAAGAAAAAAATGCAACTGGATGGAAAATCTCCCCTTTATTTTAGACTTTTTAAAATAATAGCCTGGGCTATTAATTGAGGTTTTGTGGTACTTCCATTAACAAAATGGTTTCAAGTTTCAATTAAAGTAATAAAATGTTTGTTCAATCAAAAATAACCCTTCAATTTTCATTCCTTTAAGGGTCATTCTGACTGATAATAATATAAAATCTTTAATACAATGGTACCACAAAAACAGTAAAATTTTTTGGTTATTGTATCACAAAAATCTCATACTGTTGCAACCCCACTGGAAGTGTGTAGTGTAGGCCAAGGAAGTACCGATTAAATTTTGGAGTGGAGCGCTTCTAGTAATTATTAACACTAATTAATATATGGCAAATGAGGTGCACTCCAACAATTCACTAAAGAGTTTTTCACAGAGTGACATACTTTTTGTTATCACATTTAGTAAAAACAGAGAGCGTTGAGAATATTTTCTCAGCCAAATAATAATTTTTAGATTAAATTAGATTTTTAGATTAGATGTTGGATAAAAAAATGTTAGAGCTCCCCTAAATATGCACTGCTCTAAATAATAATTTGTGTCTTGTTGGCGTAGTTTTTCCACAAAAAAAAAGACCTTGTTAAAAAGTGTTTAAATGACACCTGCTTGTTCCCCCTCCTTGAAATGAAAAAAATTTGAATATGCACATATTTTTCATTTCAAAGATTTAACTGCTCAACACGAGATGTCTCCGCCCTCATGGAGAAGTCTATCCTCAGTGGACTCATATACACATACATTATTCTGCACAGTGAAGTTCAAACATCCAAGTGAAGTAACAGGAAGCTTACCAGAATTTGGACTGGAGGTGGACTTTAACTTAAATCAGCTAAGTTCTTCATAGTACATTTGAAGAATTAGAAATTAATAGTATTTTGTGCAAATTCAAGCTAACATCATGGCTGAAAAAAAACCAAGCATGCCGGCTGACATTCAAACATGTTGTTCTGTTTAGAGAAAATAGGTTGGAAAAAAGATGGACAACACTAAAATGAGAGTGATGTTGTTCTATGAAATAAAGCTCTCTATTTCTACATGAATCAATGAATGGTTGGAGCTCTGAATTACCAAACGGTACATGTATTCCACCAGAGCTCCTAATGAACGGATCATCTCCAAAAATAGAAAATCAAGATATGTCAGCAACGGCTGCTATCGTAGTGGGCTGCCACAAATGAATGTATGTGTGGAAAATCCCAGTACTACCTAATTTTCATATCAGCAAACGCCCTGGGGGTTGAGGAAAAAAAAAAAAATCCCAGAGGTGGAACCTGTATGTGGTTCTGTGTGTCTGGTCATCATACCTCATCGGGGCTGGATGCCTGATAGACTCTGCACGTGTCTTCATAATGCTGCTCAGCCTCGGCCTGGTCAGTCACACCGTTGGCCTCGTATACAGGTGTCACGTTGTGCACCAGGGCGATGGCCTTCACAGCCTCGTGAACTCTGCTGCTGATGGTCTTGCGTACCTTAGTGGCTGCCGGGGCCCTGGAGGCTGGAAGGTCATGGGTGGGCTGAAGAAAATTACAGAAGGTACTGTGATCAAAAGAATGGCATATGGAAAGCTCAAAAGAGTTCTTACCTTTTCTTATTAGAGTACTTCACTGTGTCTTCACTGTCTGCTAATGTAGGCAGTAGAACTAATAATGTGTAGGAACGTGAACTCCCAAATACAACACACAAAGACACACATTCAATAAGCTAATTTTAAAAGAGATTACAAACTGGAGATGTTAGTCTGATAAA
>JAPZEB010000005.1:31203164-31215604 GCA_029783705.1 Chaetodon striatus
TATATATCTATGTGTATATATATATATATATATATATTTTTGTGTGTGTGTGTGTGTGTGTGTGTGTGTGTGTGTGTGTGTGTGTGTGTGTGTCAAATAATATATCAATAAAACCTAACCCAACAACAATAATTTAACAATAAATAGGTGTTACAGTAATAATAACAGCAAAATAAATTTTGAGTTGGCATCAATCACTGTCTCCCTGTTTCAGGAGAGATTCAGCAGACAGACATTTCTCCATTACCTGTTAAGGAATGGCTGGGATTATCACTACAATGAGAAAAGCAGAGCTATCTTAACAGTTCACCTTGAGGGAGCCTGGTTAGTTGCCAGTGTGAGGCTAACTTGGCTAGCTAACTGCAGGGCTAACCCCTTCACACTAATCAGTTGATGGCAAGCAAAACACAAGATCTTCTCCGGGGTCTTGAGTAATTGTAGCATTTATTCACTGACATGTTGCACTGCTACGTTAAAATTCATACTGTCTGTTCTGGTTTGTGGAGCCCCACTGACATCCATAACCAGCACACATGTTCTCTCTCTCAGCACACGCGCTATGCACACAATTTGGCACTAAAATGATCTGTGTCAGCATTTGGTCCGGTAGGCACTGCTCGTATAGGAACCAGTGCCATACTGAACCAGGTTTCAGTACCTAACCCTTGTTGTGAACTGTTCAAACTGAAATGGGGCCAGCAGCATTTTTAAAGCTCTCCATTTGATGGGTTCCAAAATTCCGCAGTAGTGTGACCGCAATAGACAATGTAGCAATAGTCATTCTAAAATGGAAATGTATTCTGTTGTCATATTGTTTTTGTATTAGTTCTGCCACTAGAATTTGAGAGACAGTTGCTATGTTGGCAACACAGCTTTCTTGTACGTTAAAAATACATGGGTTCTCTGGTTGCCGTGTTTTTCAGAGGTGGGAGAGAAAATGATTGAGGGGTCTCTCTATAGCAGCAGTTTTTTTCTTTTCCTATAAATCCCCCTGCCCAGAGATGTGCATATGCAAGTATGCTACACCTGGTATTAGTTACCTCACACAGTAAGCAGGTTACTGTAGTGTGTTATTTGTATGTAATATAAATCAACAAATTAAACTTTTAATTCTTATGGCAGATCTGCTGAACATTACTTAAATGTTAAGTTAAGTTGGATCTTTTCTGTTAGAAGGACCGAGTGTGTGTTCTCATGTGGTATTTTTAGTTTGTATTTGTGTGTGAGAAGTGTCTCATATGATCCAGATGTAAGGTGTTGGAAAGAGACCACACAGAGGCTCATCTTGACCTCTGCAGGGTCACTGCTTCCATTTACTAATGCTACACACCTCCTCATCTGCAGACACCACCATGAAGTGTACAAGAATAGGTGTGCTCCACAAACCTCTCACCACGCAGTTGCTCTGTTTACGTGAAAACGTGTGATTGACCTCTCCTTCCATTCTCTCTAGCCTCCACACCAAAAGGGGAGCTGAAAGCAAATATGTTTCTTGCAACTGTGTAATGGTTTCCATATGGGAGTCCTCGGCTCCAAGTCTACCACTAGGAGAGTCTATAAACCTTTGAGGTGCACATGCAGCGGTTTCTAAAATTCAACTCTGGGAACAAGTTGGGATCGTGGGACAATGATAGAGCTTTTATGGGCTGGTTCTATCCAGCCTCTTGGAAGATTATGATTTGGCAGGCGAGGGAGAGAAGAATGATATTAACTTTAACACTGAAATCAAACTTCCTCACACAAAGAAGGTGCACACAGTATTTAAGATACAAAAACATGTATAACTGTACAACTCTGCACCTAACAGCTTTGATGTTCCAACTTATCACCATTCTATATGTGTTACGGACAATGTGTTCCTGCATATATCAACATAAACTCAGTGGTTAACACCTTTAAGAAAACATGCTGGTGATGAAGAGCAACTGCTGCTGAATCGGACCTCGTGCAGGCTGGCAAATGCACCTGCAGCAAGTTAATCAGTCAGTGTCTTGGGCAGCTTATACAAACCAGCTGTGTAGCTCTGCACTCTGGAGGGTCCCCTGGAAAAGCAGCACATTTCCCCTCATGCTGGAATCGGGTGGATGATAAATTGGGATCCAACAAAGGCAGCCATTCAGCCTCGCTAAAAAGCATATAACCAATTGCTTGTGGATGAGCGATGAGCAAGAATTATGCCCCACAATTTTATGTATTCCTCACTCTCCGCCTACAGCAGAATCTCCCACGTAGATGCCAGATTTGCTGCTGCTCAGCTCAATGAACCCAACCTGAATTTAAGCTTGTCTGAACCTGGATTTTAAACCATCTTCTCTAATAAATTTGGTGTTGTAGCAGATTGCAACGTATACATCAAGGTCATTCCATCTAATTCTCGTCATTAATAGTGGCGTTACCTGTAGCTAATTTGTGCCTCTGTGAAATGTTGCAATGGTAGCTATCTGTAATTAATCAGCCATTTTTATTTCTCAACACTGCCCTCAGCTGATTATAGACACTGCCCAGTTAATTAAGGCACTACCTCAATTACATCACAGCAAGCAAATATCTACCTAAAGGACAACACCTGTGTATTCAACACACAGGCTCTTTCACTGTGAGGAGGGTAGCATATTAGAGGATATTTTGCAGACATTTCAAAGATGTAGGTCTTGTCTGTTAAAGGGATACTCTACCAATGTCTCCCATTTAGTCCAATTACTTCAAATGGGGAGTATTTCTGAGTTGTTTAAGGTTTCCTGTGGTTTTGGGGGACTTTTGTCAAGTCAGTGAAAATAACCCTGATGATGTCATAGCAAGATAATTATAGTGTACTAAAACAAAGTAAAAACTACAACTAGGTATGGGAAAAAAAACAAAAAACAAAAAAAAAAAACATTTTTGTTAATTGACATAAAAAATAAAAACTACCCTTTAGAAAAAAAGAAAATGATATTATGTACTTAGAAAACTAAACTAAAATAAAAATGTAATGTTAGTGTTTGTCAGTTTGGTCGACACAACACGCTTGAGGAGGCATTTGGTGCATATGTTTACTGAGACTGGGATGTCTACATGACTGTGAGTCAACTGCCTTCACAAAGTGTTGTGTTTGTATTTTGATAACATTCTGAACTTAAATGTTGCTCCTGACAATACCCCCCATATTATAATATAAAAACAAACAAACAGAATAAACCTAATTCTGAAACTAACAAAACCAAACTTAAACATATTTATACATTAAAACCTAACTAAAACCAACAAAGCCACTCTGGAAACTAACAGAATCTAAACTGAACAAAAATTATAGCTGAAATAAAAAAAATAATAAAAAAAACTATAATCACTCTGTGTCATAGTGATGTCATTAGATTTGTCTCAGCTCGTGTTTGGAGATTACAAATTTATATCAAAAAACCTATGTTGCCTCTGTTGGGGCATGGACTTTGTAAGTGGGCAGTTACAAGCAGGGAGGCCTTTGCAGAAATACTTTGGGTTGCATTATGGGAAATGTAAGCAGCCTCTGTTGATTTGCTTTGAACATCCCCAATTTCATGGAGATGAAATATAAAGTCATTTCAAACAAAAACAAAGTCTGTGCAAAGTCAGCCATGCATGAAACTATGAATACTCACTACTGCAATGTGTTGTTTTATCAACCTTTGCCTGATTTGCCTCCCTTTGCCCAAATTGTGTTGCAAAAAATGCTACAAATAGAAAACAGAAATAGTTTTAAAGAACAAAACAATTTACCTCCTTGACCTTGACTTTTTTGGCTATTCATTCCCATTTTTTGATTTTTAATAAGTTGATATTATATTTTTTTTAAATCAGTTTTCATTCTAATTGTTAAATGCAAACATTTATTTAAAAATAAGTATACTTAAATTTTGTGTCATGGCCCTTGACTTTCACAGAACTGCATAAAACCATCAGCACAGATGTATACGCAGTGAAGGAGGCGAGCCTTCATGTGGTAAGCTAACAAGTCAGCCAAAAGTTGGAACAGAATGCTGGGGGACTGCATTCAGGCATTTTGGTGGAGGAATTTCCCTCAGCACGCAGTGGAAAGCTAGAGTCAGTGCTTCACTTTTTATTGAATCATAGTCCTGGCCCAGGCTGGATCTGACAGATGAGTTACACACTACAGACTACAGCTCATGTCTAGGCAGAGCCATCTCATCAAACATGTGAGAAATTAACATCCGTATCAACATTTTGTGCTTTAGAACTCTTAGCACTTAACATGTTAGCTTAGCAGTGATTGTAGACTAAAATATCCTTTCATATCTCCTTTGCAACCCTGTCTGTCATGAGAAAATATCCAACAGGAAAAAAATGTCTTCCTTTTGAATAGATGAGGTTGTGAAAATTGTCTGTATCTCACAACTGTGACAAATGAATGCTTATATCAAGGCATTTAAACTCTTTGTAAACATGCGGTATGTAGCAGGGGCATCTCATGGATTTGAGGACGTCAGGGGCTTAGCCTGGACCTCTGTAAGGTCGTCCATGGTGATCCTTACCCAGGATTTTTTTTATTTATTTATTTTTTCTTAAATGAACAAGCTCTATTTTGATGCTTTTTATGCACTCTGGCATCTTATTTACCCTTTTATTTGATTTTTCCAGATGACTTGTTTTAAAAATATTGAATAAAAACAGACTACTTTGCAACTGCTATCATTAAAATTCAGAGAATTTGGGTTTACATGTACTTGAGTATTTCCATTTTATGCTACTTTTTACTCCACTACATTAATTTGTCAGCTTTAGTTACTTTTATGATTGAGATTATTAATACAAATATAATAAACTAAAAAATGATGATGTACGATTAGAGATCAAACTACAGTATATAAAGTGTGTGATCACACTGTGCTTCTTGAATGACACAGACGACCCACAACTTGTATTTTTCATCAACAATATCATAATATTTTTGAGGGCTTTAATATATGAGTGAAATAACACATTGTTAAACTTGGGGCTTTTTAAATTATTATACTTATTTTTACTTTTTCAAAAATATATACACAGCCTGCTTAGATCCGGGGCTATTCACAAAACATTTAGGGCTGAAGCCTCAGATGCCCAGGCCTAACAACGCCACTGGTATATAGGAATGCAAGCAAAAATCATTAGCTCCTTGCAAAAGAGGAAAACAATACAAAAACCACACTTGTTTCCGGAAATTTATTTTATATGATATTCCAATATGCATATTATATAATATGGTATAATCAGTAGAATTAAGATCATTCTGTTACTTTACTTGTCATTTCTCATTTTAATGAAAAAGAAAAAAAAAACAAAAAAACGGGCTGGACGACTCATTCTCCTTTCTCTACTACACATACAAAGACATGTAAGAGCATGCACATACACACACACACACACACACACACACACACACACACACACACACACACTCCTCACGCCTGCCAGAATACATTGGCATCCAAAAATATTGCCAATGACATCATGACATCCATATGACCAGCAATGAAACCTATGATCTACACTGTGCCTGTCAGTTCAGCACTGTTTAACTACACTGACTGTATGAGATAAAAAAAAAAAAAAAACCTCAGCAACTGTGTCTCTCTGGTTTTTACTGCATTTCATTCACTTATACAAACTCCACAGTTGCTAGTGTCGGATGCCTGTTGTGGCTGTATCAGTCAGCAATGATGATGATTTTAATTGTGAAAACTCACTGAACACTAACGACACACTTAACTTCAGCTCCCTCAATTAAATACACAGGTACAGGTTCAGACACACATGTGATCCATGTCTCTCTTACACATACACACACAGAATTCCATAGGGACCACACATGAAGCTTGCTGGTGTTAAAGCTGTTAGGCACGGTCTGTGCTGAGCACCATTCCCAAAATGCCTCCCAGTTGTAACTTGAACTCTTTGACGAACACATGGGAAGAGCACAGCCACTGCAGGTCTCCATCTCTTTCTCTGTCTGAGTTTCTGCCTCTCTGTACTTTATACACCATCAGACTCACTGAAGACATCAATACCTTACCTAACCATAGACCCTACCCAATCTATTGCTGATTAGTCAAGCTTGATCTAGTGCTGTGACAATCCTCCTCAAACTAGTCAGGGTCTACTCTTACCTTAGTATCAGACAATTCTGCGACACATGATCTGTTCATTGGAAATATTTGCTTACAGTGCAGAAAGTATTGTGCTCTTCACGTAGGCAAATAAAAACTTGGGTGTGCATAGGCATGTAGTTTGTCTAATTTTCACAGCAGAATCCAGAGTTCAAGTTCTCAGACCAAATGCTTATGTTGTGAAATCCTAACAATTCTAAGCTGCCATGCATGGGCAGTGTGGGAATAAATCATTGTTTCAATGTTGGCATTGAAAGTTATAAAATGACAGCAGTGAACATAATGTTTAGTTTTGCAAGATCTTTCCTTTTTGATATCCTTCCCAGAATAATGACCACAGACTTTACTGACCTTGAAGCAGTTCCTCCAGGATTTCATAGGGTTTTGGGGGGATTGTTGTGGCCTAAAAAAAAATCGCATTGCATGTTGTGATGTTTTTAGGTATTGTTTTGCAAGGAAACTACGGGAGCAAGTGAAAACTGCGAATCAAAAAAAAAGTTGTTTTTGTATGTGTGTATCTGTCAAAAAAATATCAAATGCTACTCACTCCAGGGAGAAGAAAACCACACAGTTTTGAATTTGGGATTTATATTACATTAACCTGCATATCTAATTTTAACTCACCTTGATTCTTTCAGCTCTTGGCTGCAGCAGCCTCTGTCATGGTGATTCCTTTTATCTGCTGTCCACACAATTCAGTCATTCTCTGGGTGTGTTTTGTAGTAGAAAACTGTTTGTCAGTTGATACCTTTTGTTTGTGTTCCACCACAGTGTTGCACACAGAGCAAAACAGTTTACACCCACTTTTGTGCAGAACATCAGGGAATTGCCTTGCATGGCCTTAAGCAGTTATTTATGTTGGTCTGTTCATGTTGCACAACCTGAAACAAGGAAGTGAGTTTGGTGAAATTAAGCTATGACTGGGGAACTCACAGCAAACTATGATGATTGGTCAAGTTTGCAGAAAAGTTGCAGTGATTGGACAAACTTTCAAGGTCGTGCCGAATTCATGAGGAGGGGTTTAACGGTTCATAAGGGTCTGTTAAAAGGACAGTGCAAACAATAAAGCAGACACCAAAACAGAGAGCATAAAAGCTCCATCGAACTGAGAGGAACTGCAGAAGAGTGGTGATAATCCTGTGTTGGTTTTGTCTCTATGAGGGACCCTGTTTACTTTTTAAAAAAATTTAACATACAACTGTTAAACATTTCTTTTTAAAATCACAATTAATGGCTGAGTTTAAATGATTGATAATAATTATCACTTTTTCAAAGCATGTTTAAAATCCCATTATTTTGCATTTCAAAACAGTCCCTATTAACAAGGTGAGGAAATAATCTAACCAGACTGTTTTGATTCTAAATCAAATAAAAGCGAAGAAATGTTCTTTATGATCTCGCCTTTTCCATGTATTTCTTTCAAATTAATGCTGCACTGCTACAACAGTGTGGTTTGAAATCATGACTGAGAGGTAGGAGACAACTTTAAAGTGCTTATCCTGTGGAATACAGTGTTTGTTTGTTTGTTTTTGTTGTTTTCTGACAGGATTACACTGTCCCAGTTGAGAAAGTGCAGTTACTCCAATTTAATTTTGATCCCTCACTGATGTCCAATGATCCCCAGTAAATGTGTCAGCACTTGCACTTTTCATGAGTTCCAGTTTGGTTTCTTTCTCTGATTGATACAGGTCCCGTATGCGTGACACCATTGTGCCCCATTTTACATTGCATAAATTAGCCTAGCAGCTGGCCGAGTCTTTCTTTATTCACATGAAACCAGGATAAATCACACACAGGACTTAAAATGCAGGTCTGTGGTCAGTTTTGACCCATTTAGCAACGCTTTAGCCAGCATCTTCGATTTAGTTTCATCCATAGGTCTGTGGTGATTCGTTCACTCAAAAATAGTGCTTTACCGGCATTGGTGATGTGGTTGCCCGCTGACATCAGTCTGACTAGCTGCACCTGTATGCTTAGCTCATAGGTGGTAGCTCAAACTCAAAGTACTTTAATGATATTTAAATTCTGTTTGACACAAGGTTCAATGACTTTTGACTTGTCAACTGAGCCATCTGGGAGAGTTTTACAGTGAAAGGAGCCATTCAAACACACAGTGTTGTTGTTTTCCATCACTGCTGCAGGAAGCAGGAAGCTGCTGCTGAAGACTACAAGTAAGGGTGCATTGAAAAAATAAAATAGCAACAGGCAATTAGTTCCTTAAAAAAAAAAAAAAAAAAAAAGTGTTGTATGAAGACCATACATTAACGCTGACAGCCCAAATATAAACATTAATTAGTGAATTCAAAACCATTAGATTTGCAGCTGACTGCTTTAATTCAGAAGTTGCGTTGCTGTTGGCTGTAGGGTGAAATTTGTCAAGCAAGTCAAATAGGATTATTTATTGAAATGTGATATGTGATATGTGATATGAACTTACCTCCTCATTCATGACATGTGCTTAAAATCCTCATAAACAATTGATGTAATAAATACTGATATGGATAGAATATTGAATAAATATCCATGTGTGTTGCAAATTCTGGTAAAAACACAGGGCTGAACTAAATTCAAAGACAGATTTTATTCATCACAAGTGAATTGATTCCGGTAGTGACACATTTTGTTGCTTAATTCCTGTCTAATGTGAGTTTAATTTAGTGCATTCGTGATATTCAAATATAGTGTCATATGGAAAGACAATCTGAAACACATACACACAGTAGAGCTGTAATATTAGCTGATTGCAGTTTTGTGATATGCTGTAGTCCATACTATGTATTAATATGTCCTCTTTCAGAGCTCCACTGAATGATAGTCTTTTGAATATTGTGTGTTTGTGTGTGTGTATTCTTGTGTAAAACATTGTCACTGACATGCTGCTGATAGCGATCCTGTGTCCTGCCTTCTGTTGCTCAGTAATAACTGCAGTGGTAGTGCTACTGTCCATCTCTCCTTCACTGTAAACACTATGTAACCTTTTATCAGGCAAGAATATGATAAGATTCAATATCACAACACAGTGCGAGTCTATTATTGCCCAGAGGAGGTGCACACAGGCTCCTACAACAGTATTTTCATTTCATGCGGAGAAGCCCTCGCCTCGATTATCTCTCTCTGACACCTCTATAAATGTCCGCACTGCTGTGGCAATGAAAAAACCTCTCCACAGTCACTCATACATATTTATGGGGCATATGATACAGAAAAGCAGGGCTTTCACACAAACAAAAAATGATATGTTTGAAGACAAATACAACCATTAAGGGTCATAGGCATAATAGGCAAAGCAGACTCAACCTGAACTCAAATTCAAGCTTGCTTCTAGATTTTATTCAAATACTACATTAAATTTTAATTCAATGTAAATGTAACTTTAAATTGATTCCATTACCTATATTTCTATATCAATTTCCTCTAATTACCTGTGCTTAGAAACATAGATGTAGGCTTATATTTGCCATTCAGTTCTTCAATAATATGCAATAAAACATCTTAAGGCAAACAAAATAAATAAATAAAGGGGAGCTGTAAATTTGATGCTTTCATTACCTCATTTCAAGAGCATATTGTAGTAAACCATTACATGTATGTAGTGATTCATTTTATCCAAAGTGCCTTACAATTTAATCTAAGCATGTATGGCCCCAGAGGGAGTCATGAAAAGACCTTGGCTATTGTCTCATTAAAAGTCTCATGGCTCTGATATGATAAGAAGCAGATTTTCTCATATTGTTTTTATTAAAGAACGTTGTTTTTTGTCATCTCTTTCATCATATTTAGATATTAATTCCTGCTGTACATTCTAACACTTAAGCTGGTGCAGAAACTGTTATCCTTCAGCCACACACACAGTGAACACTGCTGCCATTTTGTTTGATAATCTTTGGTAAAGGCAATTGCAAACAGATGATTTGGGGAAATGCCAATGCTGTCACTTTTATTACTTCCTTAACCTTTCATAGTGGACGCCCAGAGGAGCGGAGGAGACAGTTTTACTGCACTGCTCGGAAAACAAATAAAACGCTGGTGTGTTTTGGTATGCTTCGTGTCTTGTGGATTGAAGTGGGAGTGTATTTTGGATGATGGGATGGAGCCTCAAGTAATTACAAATTGTAAAAACATCAATGACACAAGAGACAGACCACTCTGTTTAAAGTTCACTGACAACATGTCTCTGTTTTACTAAAAATGATGCACCTCTTAAGAGGATATTCAAGACACTTTATTTTTTGTAATTTTGAGAAATCTTCTGCTGTGACATTTATCCACCATCACAAACATGAGAAATACAGTTTTGTTAAATGGTTTGCAACCAGCACCACCAAAGTCTCTAAAATAACTCTCACATGTGACTTTATTCTAAAACTGAATCAGAAACACCTTAGGCAGACCACGGGTTTTGGGTGACGCTCACCTAAGTGCTGGCTTGAATCAAAATGGCGTCACCTCAGCAGGGGATGCCCAGCTCAGCTCTTTGAATGGCAGTCCTGTTGAAGAGCGGTGGAATCAAACCATGTAACGCCAGACTTCTTGAAACGCTCTCATCTGACGATGAGCTAATCCTGTTTGCATGGTTCGTCTGGGAGGAAATGGGGGCTGAGAGGAGGTGGGCTGGCGGAGAGCGTTACTACCCCAAAACACCAATGTTTCTTTGCACTGGGGTCCAACCACAATGCCTTTTTGGAGCCTGATACAATCAGTGATATCTGTAGCCTGAAGCAGTTTTTATCCTAAATCATGTGTATCCTTAAATTGGCTTATTTTTCTGCTTTTCCTCCTAAATCAAACCCTCTGGACAAGCTTTTACACAATCATTGGGTACTAAAAGTCTCCATAAAAAAACAGACTAATTAAAATCATTTTACTGCTGTTAAAATGCAGACTGTCCCATGTCTCAGCAACAGAAGAAACAGGGGGAGACATTACTAACACATAAACAGTCCTGAGCAATGAAGTGAAAAAATGCAGAGAACAAAACAAATGATATCAGCATTTTCTGCCTGTTTCATTAAAGACATAACAGGTGGACTACTGTTCAAAATGTAATATTTAGCTGGTAAATGATATATCACTGTAATCCACCTTAAATGCATACAGTCTAGCAGACAGATGGACACTCACCCACGCACACATTTATGTAAAACCATTTACTAGATAATCCATGTATGATTTACACAGCTTAGTGACACACACAAACAGTCGGTGTTCAGTAGCAGTGTGGGAGGCCTGTACATCTCAATGCCACTTTCGTTATTTAACCATGATAAAACAACGGTGGTCATTTATGCCACAACTGCTCTGCTGGCCCTCACAGCTCACTTGTTGACAGGCTGGTAGACAGAGAGAGACATGTGGAGTTTTAGTCTGCCTACTGCTGCACCACCCACCACTGCCAGTCACTCTGTGTGTGTGTGTGTGTGTGTGTGTGTGTGCGTGTGTATGTGTGTGTGTCTGCCTGTGTGTCAATGCACGTGTGTTGCTGAGGATCAAAGAGCAAGTACAGATGAGTTAGTGGGTGCAGGATGTGAACACAGAGGTTTTCTGGGTTCCCTCAACGTGACACCAGACTGAGCTCAGGTCAGACCCATATATGGAGTCGATCAAAAGAAATAAGACAGTGGTGTCTCCTTATGAAATGGTACACTGTATGCCGCAGAGATCAGTGCTAGGCAGTTTGTCTGCAGGTGTCCCACAGCCTGAACTGATTTTTATGAATGTGTTCCTTTACTTTGATCATGCATGTATGTAAATGTGTTCCTCTTCAGGGCACAGGGTCTCTCTGTGGCTCTGTCACACTGAGAAGATGAAGATTCTCTTGGGAATATTTCTACCATTAAGATGTCGAACTTCAGTGGAAAATATTGGCAATATATAACTTTACTGTAAATCCCCACATGAGACTCATTTGGGGATTTAAAAGACAACTACTGTCTCAAAACTAGATCAAGTTTGGTTTGTAGACTTTATTTTTTACATTTTTGTACCAATAACTTTTAACTATGATAAAGTTGGCTGAGTTGGGACATGTTTCAGTAGATTACCATTAAAACCACTTAAAAATCTGAAGACTTCTTCAAATGTTACTTTTGTAACTTGTTATATGATTTGTGGGGTAAGCTGATAATTCTTAAAATAAAGAAGTTTTTCAGCATAAGAAAATAACATTTGTTTCATTAACGTGTTTTAGTCAGTTGATTACTTATTCTAAGACGCTGGTCAAAATAAAAACTTTTTGACATTTTTTAATAGGATGGAATTGAAACAAATAAGTTAGAATATTTTTCATATAACAGTTTGATCCCTAGATATCAACATAAC
>JAPZEB010000005.1:31317286-31330582 GCA_029783705.1 Chaetodon striatus
CTCCACCTTTTAGTACCAGATCTGTGTGCTAGGTACCCCAACAGAGGGGGGACCAAACATGGGGACGGTAAGGAACGGTTCTGTTGGTACCATCCACAACGGAAAAAAGACGTACCGAACTGAACTGAACTGTACTGCTCGGTGGAAACGGGGCTTATGTTACTCTACTTCCTCCTTTGCTCCAGAGCAGAGTCATAATCCACACGACCAAAGAGGCAGACAAAGTAAAACAAAACAAACAACAGTTGAATAAACAACTGACAGTGAGATGTTTCTCATTAGGACAGTTTCTGAGGAGCAGAGTTGCAGACTGGTTTCAAACCACCAAAACTGTGCTGACTGGGATGAATTAAGATTAAACAAAGCTCATGACATCAATGACCATGCTTCCTTTCAGGGGAAACACAAACCGTGGACAGTCGTGCTGAGTCTCAGTGGCATGTCTCCACCAGCCTCACCAGTATAAAGAAACCCTCCATTGGCCAAAAGCCAGTTTTCATCCAGCCAATCACAAGCTGCACGGTGCCACATGGCGAGGTGGCGCGCTTTCATGCATGTGTGTCCGGCATGCCAAAGCCGGAGATAAGCTGGTTCCACGACCGGCAGCCGGTTCAGTCCACCAAGAACGTGGTGTTTCACTTTGATGAGGTGACCAACACCGCCATGCTCATCATAGTCGATGCTTTCTCTGAGCACGCAGGGCAGTACACCTGCAGGGCCGCCAATAATGCTGGAGAGGCTGCATGCACGGCCACCCTCACCGTAACCAGAGAAGAAGAAGGTAACCTCAGGATCCGTCGGCTGCAGCCAGATTCCCTCTGAAATAAGCCTGTTTCTCTATCTGCAACATTAATTCACCCTCTTTGAATTTCTTGTTATTGTTTCCACACAAATCACTTCCAGGGATGTCCCGAACCACCCTGCACAGTTAGATGATATCTTAAGAACACCTTGAGGGAATCTCTTCAGATTTGGCACAAACGTCCACTTGGACTCAAGGATGAACTGTTTAGGATTTGGTGATAGAAAGTCAAAGGTCAATATCACTATGACCTCGCAAAGCATTCAAGAATTCACATGCAAACTATAACAGAATTTCACTCGTAGTTCCGCAGTATCTTGAGTAAAATGCAGTTGCTCTCTGATGGATAAATTGCGGTGACATTGCTTCCGTATATTTCGGGACATCCCTCTTCCAGACTTGACTAACCTCACAGTTCCAGAAAGATGCACCAGTTTGTTTGAAGCCTTGGATTATCATTTCTCGTCTCTGCTCCGCCTTTGTTACCACCCCCCACAGGATCCAACTCACCTCTTCACCCTCCTTCACCCTCCTCTCCTCTCCTGCACAGGAACACTGTGGACAATGCATGAAACTCACATGTATAACCTCCGTCCTCCAGGAAACTCCTCCTTTGTCCGATACCTGTGTTATGTAATGTCTGTTTCTTCTTTAGTCGCTGTGTTTCACCTTGTTTCTTACAGATGTTTGTGTTGTTTGATTTCTCACTTCAATGTCTGTTTTCTCAAAAAATGCTGATTAATGCGCAGTACAAGTCACAGACGTCTGGGGCTTGAAACTATCTGCCTTGTGCATTTGGCTCCAGTTGTTTTGTATCTATGTTACTATTGTTTAATACAAAGGAGAGTTAAGTGAGCACCACCTTTTCAAGAACTTTGAATAAAAAAGGCAGCTTTGAAATGGTGAATTAGGCTTTTTAAATAAAGGTTGAATACTGGCTTGCTTAAAATACGCAAGGATGCAACCAGGAGTTAAGGAACAATTAACAATATGAAGTAAAAACATGTAAGGCAACTGAAAGGTTTGGCTTTAAAAGAACTGTAGCTTTATTGTTACATGAGCAAGAAAATTTCATTTGATGGAGCCCAAACACAGAAGGTAAATAGTTTTGTGTCCAGACACACTGAGGTGTAAATCTGTTCCTGTTCATGGGAATGACTGTGTTAATGGAAAGGAGTTTAAGACCCTCACTTGATCAATTCTGCACGTGCTCAGTGCACTCAGTGAATTAATGTTCTCTCTTTCCTCCACAGTACCTGTGACTCACGTGAGGGAGCATATCGAAGCCAAGATTGAGGAAGAAGTCAAAGGTAAGATCACGTCAGATTTCTGACCATCGTTCATCAAAAACACCAGATTATTGTCACACATGAGAAATTTGCAATGTGGGAAAGGGACAGTTTCACCAGCCGTCTGTTTTACTTGATTAAGGTTTGACTTCGAAAGTAGTCTGTCAGCAGGGAACTCTGATCCAAGCTTTGACTCACTGAAGGTGGATTTTGAGTGGAGAAGCTGTTGAGAAAGGGGGAATAAAAACAGACATGTGGGTGCATGATTTATGGATAGTTGACCTGCGTCCACAGACTGCTTTTAGAGTTTAAAAATATGTCATTATGGTGAACTGTCCCTTTCAGTGATGTTTGAATTTTCACAGCAGCATGTTCATCTTTATGTGTCTTGATATAAAATTCCTGTGGTCCGTATTATTCTACCTGCTCTTCCTCTGATAATATTCCATGGTTCCCCCCCCAGGCGAGCACTGATAAAACTTGCTTGTACCAGTTTTTGACACTTGCGGTTTGCATCCAAAAGTTCATTTATGTTTTGGCATGAAGGTTCTTCTGATCTTTTCCCAGAAAAGGCGCAGGATTCGTATCTTTTAAAGCTTCCAGATTTGAAATGCCCTTTAAAAGATATTGAGGTTCACTGCATCCGGAACTGACACCTTCCTCCTGCAAAATATTTCTTAGCCTGGCTTGCAGATAGTGGGATGTGATTCCTGTGGTTTGCACTAAATAACACCAGTAAACTATATTAGTTCGAATAAACGCCTTCTCACCCAATTTTACAGCTTCATTTGCTTAAGCTTTGGAATATAAGATATGTTTTGGAGAGCTTTGCCTCTCATTGATACTTATGCATCATTTATTTCCTCTTAAGTTTAAGGATTAGAAAGGGCGTTTATTCTCCTGTCTGCAAGTCAGGTAAGGGATATTCTAGTACAAAGCCAAAGCAATTATCAAAAAGTAAAACAAGTGAATGTTAGCAGCCCATCTTGGAAACATTATGCTTTTTTTAATGATAATAAAATAATTTATGTTTTGAAGAAATTTCCACAGACGAAGGATCAAAACTTCCTGCAGGTTTCTAATAAAAAGAATCAAGTCTTGCGTTTATTCGAACAAATATGGTGAGTGAAATTATTTCTTATGGCATTGTGACTCCCTGCATGCATTTAATATTTCCATTAATTATTCATTCAAATCCTTTTCTCTCTTTTTACACCTGGAGGCTGTGTTGTTCTGACCGTTGTCTGCTTCTGTTTGCAGAGCTGTTTTATCATGAAAGCAAAGAAGGAACTCCGCACATCCACACCGAACTCACTGCCACTCGACAGCTGAGAGGAGCCTTCTCCGACACAGAGGACTTCCCAGATCACGGCCTGGTGTCAGCCAATCGCTGCTCCAGCAGAACCTCCTCCATCAGCTCGTGGACAGAGAACATCAAACCTTCGTTCACCAAGAAGCTCAAGTTCCAGTCAGTCCTGGAAGGAGAGCCGGTGGAGTTGAAGTGTAAATTGGTTGCATGTCCTTCACCAACTATCCTTTGGTTTCATAACAATAAATCTATTCCTAAAGAGCGTAGAAGAAGGATCTGTACTGACAGCAGAATGCACATGCACACTACCAGTCTGATTATTGAGAGTATCAAAGAGAAGGACTCGGGCAGTTATAAGGTAATGGCGATAAACACAGAGGGTTCTGCCGAGTCCACAGCATCACTTTTGGTGTCACTGAGGGAGGAGCAGTCTGCCAACTACCTTGGCTTTGTTAAACGCTCTGCCAAAGCCCATGAAAGCGTAGACTCCATGGCAGAGCAGAGGAGAGAAAGGAAGATTAAGGTCGAACTTAGGTGCGTAGGTTCTCCGTTCGACAAGATGTCTAAAGTCCATCAGGGAAGATCTCGATCTAAGACCTCTCTGGTGCGTACTGTGTACTTCAGGTCTGGTTCCCGTGCAAAAGAGAAAGAGACAGAGAAAGAGTCCAAACGTTTGGAGACTGCCTCTGAGCGTGCCCCGTCTCCACCTCCCATGTTTGACAGGTCTGAGCGCTTTAACGACAGATACAGTGATATCTACTGTGACCGGCGTACTGGCGGCAGGTTCAGTGACAAGTTTAGCGACAGGTGCAGTGACAGATACAGCGAGAGGTTCAGTGACACTGAGAGCCTTCACAACGAGGTAAGGACAAAACTTACCACGCTCCAAAAAGCTGTCAAACAGAGGAAGAGGTTTTCCATCTCCACCATGTCCTCCTCTGAGTTTGAGTCAGAGTCAGTTGCCAGTGAGTCAAGCTATGCAGACTATGTAGAGAGGCTCAGGGTCAAGCCCGCCTCCCTGCCTGATGTTCAGCATTTCAATCGACCCTTTGATTTGGGGGAGAGTCACACGGAGTCTCAAGGTAAAAGCTCACAGCACAGGGAGCCCTCTCAGACTCGTATGAGGCATTCATTTGAGCCTCAGTCCAGAACCAGGGCCATTCAGATCATGAAAGGTGAGTTGGTTGATACACTGTTACCAGACACAGAAAGAAAACCAAGTCAAGCGTATTCAGAGACAATTGAGGATAAAAAAGTTGAGAGTTATGTTGAATCTCAGGCAGACGGTAGATTCAAGCAAATGGTAAGTGAACGTCACAGTGCAGTTACTGGTCAAAAGGTGGAGGCTACAAAGGTTGAGGTCGAGCTACGTCACCCTGAAGTCCCATACTCTGAATCATTAGCATACCCTGAAACTACAACTTACACTGAAAGCAGGGAATCTGTCAGAACTTTGTCTGCTCAAGGGAGGGAATCACTTCTGGAGTCACCCAGGGCTAAGCCAGTCGCATCCATTGGGGAGAAGTTCCTGAGTGAAGCAGTAAGACCAGATGACGTAGCAACAACAGAAACTGTTGATCCATATGGAGAGGAGCGTGAAGGGGAGTCTTTGAGGGCTCAGTATGAGAAGAGCCTCGAAGAAGAACGGATGCAGTGTGAGGAAAAACTCATGGCCTTGCGGATCAGGAAATGGCAGCAAGGGAGTAGGATGTTAGAGGAGGAGACATTTCACCCTGAAACTGATCTGCCCATGCCGGCAGAGATGCAGTACATGGAGCCTGCAGGGCACATTTACCCTCAGCAGGAGGTGATGGAGAAAAGAGCAGCTGTAGAAACTGAGGCCATGCCCTCTGATTTTCAGAAATCACCCAGGATGACCTCCTTGCGTACACAATCAGCTACAATAGAAGCCAAATCAGAAGAAATGGAAGTTAGGGCACCACCCATTCCGGCACAAAGGGCAAAGGCCAAAGCTGCAGAGGTGGAGGTAGAGTTTTTGCCAAGAACAAAAGTCAGGGCAGAGGACAGACTCAGAGAGTCACCCAAGTTAAGGCAGGACACATCTACCAAAGAGAGGTTCCTTAGTGAAGCTGTAACACCAGAAAGAGTTGAGCAATATGAAGAGGAGTGTGAAGGGGAGTTTTTGAGAGCTCAGTATGAGAAGAGCCTAGAAGAAGAACGGATGCAATGTGAGGAAAAACTCCTGGCCCTGCGGATCAGGAAATGGCAGCAAGGTATGCGAATGTCAGAAGAGGAAGAATCCCACCCTGAAACTGATTTGCCAATGACAACAGAAACCCGGTATGTGGAGCCTGAGGAGCACATTTACACCCAGCACAAGGCGGTGGAGAAAAGTGCAGGTGTAGACCATGCTACCATGTCAATGCCAAAGTCACCTAAAATAAAAGGCAGAGAAGAACAGGACGAAACCTCTGCCCCCTTGCCCAAACCCAGAATGAAAACCAAACCAAGGGCATTGGAAACTGATGCATCAGCAGTGCTAGCACAAAAATCACCCAGACTACAAACTAGAGCAGCAGATGTGGAGACAGAGTCATCGCCTAGAACAAATGCCAGAGGAGAGAAGATGTTGTTTGAGAAGACAAGAGAGGAGCGTCAGCTCCAGCTGTCAAGGGAGAACATCTCTGAGCTGAAGAATGAAAGTGAGAAGTTTGTCAGTGAAGAGGAAGCCTTGACTCAGCGGATAATGGAATGGCAACAGAATGTTCAGCTGGAACAAGAGCATGCCGTGAAGCCAGAGTCTGAGTGGGTGGAGGGTTACTCAAAGATCCAGGCAGAGAGAACTTCTGAGGTCGGAAGAAATGTTGCAGGGGCATCTGCTGTAGAATTGCAACCTGAGGTGGTCCGCAGCAGGAAGACTTCCCCGGGAAAAAATGCTAAAGAGAAGTTCCTTGCAAGTGAGTCAGTTCCTGCTGGTTTCCAAGATCAGCAGGGTGAAAGCCTGCAGTGGCCGCCTGCTGGTGAGCTGCAAACAGAGGGCCGTGAGACCAGGTTGCAGAGAGACAGTGAGTACTTTGTAAGCGAGGAGGAAGCACTGGCTCAGCGCATCCTGAAATGGCAACAAGATGTTGTCGAACAAGAGGAAGTAGCGGAACTGGAGTCTGAGTGGACTTTGGACAACCAAGGTAAACAGCCTGGCTCAGGGTTGCTGTTTGAGTCTTGTGTCCCACCATCTGACAGCGGACCTCATCGTGGAGGCATTTCTCACGACACCCACCCCAGTGACCTTCCACCTCCACAAACAACTCTTGCTGGTGCAGGTTTAGCAACAAAAAAACCTTTACCTCTTCAACATGCAGCTGGGTATGAGCCATCTCCACCTCATGAATTCTCTTCTGTAACAAGGCATTCTCCAACACATGCTGTTCCACCACACCATGTGGGTGTGCCTACTGAAAAGGACAGAACGGGTCCAGAAGCCTCAACAGTTCAGAGATACTCTACCACCCAACCTAGTAATGTACCTTTTGAGGGATATGAACTTGCCTCTGCCCAGGATGAGAGCCTTAATAAGCCTTCTGGAGTGTTTCCCGCAGTCAGGAGACGCTCCCCATTACGTGGTCCACAGGAGGATGTGGCAAGAGAGGCAGAGAGGAAACAGAGCAGGGAGGAATACCCAATGGCTGCAGATAAATCTAGCAGCCAACGCTTCCAGTCAGAGGTAAGAGAGGAGACAGGAATGAGAGAGGAGAGGGGAACTACCAGAGAAAGCAGTGACTGGAGACAACAGAAGGATTTTGTAGGTGTCAGGGGAGAAGAAAGAAACAGAGAGTCAGTAAGGTCCAAACAGAGTGCTGAAATGAGTGCAGAAAGCCTTGAACTTGGAGCTATAAAGAAGGAAGAGAGAAGAGCCCAAGAGGAGTCAAATTTGAAAGAGGGAGTGTACCAAACTCCAGTATTTTTGAAAGAAATATCTTCACTCAAAGTAAAAGTTGGTGAGATGTCAGAGTTTATCTGCCAATACCAGGGTTACCCTCTGCCTGCAGTCACCTGGCTCAAAGATGGCCACCCATTAGCCCACAACCCTGACTACGATATCATAACCAAATCCAACAAATCAAAACTCACTGTCTTCTATCCCACAACAGACCATGAGGGGACATATGATTGTGTCATAACAAACAAACAAGGCAAATCCATCTGCAGTGGCACTCTTGAGATCTCTGACAAAAAGGTGGTAAGAAAGTCAGGGGCTGCACAGAAGGTGGTAGTTACAGAGGAGCAAGAGAAGGGTGAGGAAACCCTGGAGAGCAGCATAGAAGAGGAACTTAAGACCTACATGGATGCAGGAAAGGCAACGTTACAGGTGCCTAAGGCAGTGATCCACAGACGTGGCTGCTCAGATGAATCGTTTAACTCTTCACCAGTAGAAATCAGAATTACCGCTGCCACTCCTCTCCCTGAGATGAGAGAGGAAATCAGTGAGGACAAACCTCAGGCTTTTACGGAGGAAACTTCAGATGTGCCAAGCGATGAGGGAGCCTCTCAGACCGTCAAACACAAATTTACTTTCTCCTTTGATGTGGCTGGTGAAGCTCCCCACGTGGTCAGTGAATTAGAGAATATTGCCTGTTCTGAGGGCAGCACTGCTGTGTTAGAGTGTGTAATCACAGGTGAACCCACCCCAGAGGTCTCATGGTATTGTGATGATGTTTGCCTCGAAATCAAGGCAGGAAAGTACAGAGCTGAGGTAGATGATAAAGTGTATAGGCTGTATATCTACAGTTTTACATACACTGATGCTGGAGTGTACAAATGTATTGCTAGAAATAAGATGGGAGAGGTTACAAGCATCTCTGATGTATTGTTTCAAGTCGCAGAGCCTATGCAGTTTTCAGAGGGTGGCGGGTTTACTCCGTCTGAGATAGTGAGGAAGTCTCCAGTTGGCTTAGCTGAGGATGTCAGGAAACCTACCGCATTCCACAAAGCTGCCGTCTCTCACACTGAGGACAGTGTCATTGAGACGAAAGATAAACCTCTAAGTTCAAAAGCTCCGTCGGAGGTGACCAAAGCCCCAAAATCCAGGCCTGGTGTCTCTAGAGAGCCTCCAACTGTATCCGGCTGTGGTCTTACAGGTTCTGCCGCTGTGATTAAAGTTTCTCAGATTAAACAAGCTTTTGAGTCAGACTCACCAGTTGCATTACGGACTCCCCCTTCTCCTGAAGAGCATAAAAAAGAAACACTTTTTCCTGAGGAGTTTATACCTGCGGTGGCTGTTTCCCTTGATCAGCAGGAACAAGGAATAGAACCTGACATCATGCATGCAGAAGGTGATGACAGACTTGTTACTGCAATGACAGGAAATCCAGGTTCTCCCAAAGCTATTCCAGCTATTGCTGTTTCAGGAAAGCCACTTTCCCCTGAAACTCCTGCAGCACTTAAACCTGTCCTTTCCAAGACCTCCCAGCCCACCTCCTCTCTGGAGGAAGACCATGAGATCTCTGTGATATCCGGTGATGTTGAAGAGGGAGCAGTTTTAGCAGAAAGCCACGGTGTGGTTAAGCAGTTTGTAGAGGAAGTACAGGAGTCTCCAGATCTGGTCAGGCCTAAGGCCCAGAAACCTGCTCAAGTTCCCGAACCAATGGAGACATGTGAAGTGGAGATGGTGAAGGAAGACACTCTGCGTACTTTTGACAGAACTAGCAGCTTTATTCCTTTCCAG
Source organism: Chaetodon striatus (assembly GCA_029783705.1). Taxonomy (NCBI): domain Eukaryota; kingdom Metazoa; phylum Chordata; class Actinopteri; order Chaetodontiformes; family Chaetodontidae; genus Chaetodon; species Chaetodon striatus. The sequence continues at coordinate 31,326,370 of JAPZEB010000005.1, forward strand.
TCCGAAAGGGTCCCCGCAGTAAAACGCACTGTCAGAACTTCCGCTCCAGCCGAAGAAGTCGTTAAACCTAAGAGAATTTCTGAATCTCTCAAACCTGAGAGACGAAGTCCATCTGCAGGGTCTTCCTCTATTCCCAGTGAGGCTGAAGGTGTCAGAATGGTGCTTGAAGGTGAGGAGCTGATTTCAATCCCAGAGCCGTCTATGGACAGTGGTGTCTTCCTTAGTATGCCGGAGTCCCAGGCTGACATGACAGAGGTAGCGGAGGAAATGGCTGATTATGTGGCTGAGCCTCATGCACAAATCAGAGGTGAAGAGGAGGCGATTGATGTCCACATGGAGCTAGAACCTGAACCACTTATTGTCAAGCCTAAAGTAGACAGCAGAGTTAAACCACTTGGTCTTCTTGAGGATGCTGCTGCTGCTGCTGAGGAACCTCGAAGCCGGATTGCATCTTTACGTGAAAGAGATAGTTTTGACAGGGCTTCAGCGGCTGAAGCTGGGGGAGCAGCAGCAGCAGCAGCAGCAGCAGCAGCTGGTTCCATGGAGGAAGAGGAAGTCACCTTTGGTGCGGTGTACGACTACTACAACCCTCCAACAGACTGGGGAAGACCACTGTCCCCTGAGTCTGAGATGTCCATAGAGATTGGCAGCACTGTTAGTGAAGAGATAGCCGAGGTAGCCGAGAGGTTCTACACCCCAGGCACGTCCACTGAGGTCTCACAGCCGATTGCAGAGTCCTTCCACACTCCCAAGTCTCACGCAACCTTCCAAACTCCAAGTTCCGATACACCTGGTGGATTTATGACCCCTCAGGAATTCCCCTTCTCTCCTGTAGAACATAAGCGACCCTCGACAGGAGACTCCAGCGAGAGGTTCTTTTCACCAGTTCAGTTCCTGACATCTCCTGCTGATGAGGGCATTGAAACAACGCCGCCCGCAATAAGCCTTGATGAGAGTCGATACCTCACCAAGGGAATGGGGTCTTTGGGCCTATCAACACTTCAGGAAAAGGTGCAGGGAATCCCTCCTGCCTTCCTCAAACCTCTCATTAAGAAAAGAGTGTTTGAGAATGACTCACTAACATTTTACGCCGAGGTGTTTGGCCTTCCATCCCCTGAGGTGAAGTGGTTCTGCAACAAAACCCAACTGGTAGCAGAAGACAGGGTCAAAATGGAGAGAGATGGCGACAGCATCTCACTGACAATTCACAATGTCACAAAAGCCGACCAGGGAGAGTATATCTGCGAGGCAGTGAACTATGTTGGGGAAGCTAGAAGTGTTGCTTTAGTGGTAGTTGTATCGCAGGAAGTGAGGTTCATGCCTGCCCCACCCGCTGTCACCCATCAGCATGTGATGGAGTTTGATGTGGAGGAAGACGACTCATCTCGTTCTCCTTCCCCTCAGGAGATTTTGCTTGAAGTTGAATTGGATGAACATGAGGTGAAAGAATTTGAGAAACAGGTAAAGATCATCACCATTCCTGAGTACACAGCTGACAACAAAAGCATGATCATATCTTTGGATGTTTTACCAAGTATTTATGAGGAGGGCGCTGTGGACTTTGTCACCCAGGAGCATGATGATTTGAAAATAGCTTTCGAGGTCACCGAGATGCCTCCAAGGTTCATCAATCCCATCTGTGACATGGAAACCCCAGAGGGTACAACTGTCATGTTTGAGTGCTCACTGATGGGAATTCCATCTCCCATCATTTCCTGGTTCAAAGGTGACAAAAAAATTCCTCACAATAACAAAAAATTCTTGCACTCATCTGATGGTGACAACCACTTCCTGAAGATCTGTAAGGTCACAACGCAGGATACAGGTGTATATACCTGCAGGGCTATTAACATTGTTGGGGAGACTCTGTGCAGGGCCTCTCTGGTAGTGTTAAACGCCAAAGCTTTCTCAGGAAAGACCAGAGGCAGGGAGTTGACTGCCGTGTCGCTAGGAAGTGCCAAGGTCCAGCCACAGAAGTTTGATATGATGGTTGGCAACACGTCGTTTGACAGCGAGCAGGTGTCAGAAATTGAGCTTGAGTTTGAGTTTGAGCAGGAGGCAGATGAATCTCAGCGGGCGGTCAGGCTAGTGGCCAAGACTGACAACGAAATGAGCGAACAGGGAGAGAAATACGTCAGCGTTAACTTTGACGTTTTTGCCGAACCAGCAAAAGATGACAAGATAGAGTTCAAAGGGAAGTCCTCTGACATGTGCAGCTTCCAGTTCCAGGTGACTGAGACACCCCCTAAATGTGTCATCCCATTGACTAACGTTACAGCGGCGGTAGGGACACCGGTGATCCTCCAGTGTCTGGTTAGCGGCAAACCAAACCCAACCGCTGAGTGGTTCAAAGATGGAGATCGTGTCACAGACAGCAGGTGTATAATCCAGGAGAAAACTGCAGGACATTTCAATCTGCTTATAACTAACGTGACCCAGAGTGATGCTGGCGAGTATAAGTGCGTAATCCAAAACACAGCTGGTTGCATTGAAACTGCTGCGCTGCTAAAGGTGTTTTAGAGTTTGAAGGATGTAGCGCTGGTTGCACAAAGATAAATTTACATTTTTTTTTTCTTTTAAAGATTTTTTGGGGGGGCAGATTTTTGCCCTTAATGACGGTACAGCTGAAGACAGATAGGAATTATGGGAGAAGAGAGGGGGGATGACACAAGGCAAAGGGCCGCAGGTTGGACTCGAACGCGAGCCGTTGCAAAGGGCTCAGCCGATATGGGGCATACACTTTATCCAGTGAGCTAGAGGTCACCACTACTGTCCAAATTACTGATGCTAATTCTTTAACGTTGTTTCCTCTGTGTACTAAGATTAAAACATTTAGAAATCAAACATTACTGACCCATTAAAAACTCTACAAGCTATGTTTCTGGGAAACAGATGATGAGTGAAGCAACAGCTTGAATGAAACAGAAAACATTTTATGAGTCCTCTAGCGTTCTCTTCTCTTTGCTTGCTTAACACTGTTTACAAATTGCAGGAACAGGGAGGTACTTGTCACAGCTAGGGTTGCAGCGATATACCGATTTCAAGGTATACAGTAATAGTAACTTTGACAGTTATCATGCCATGTACATTTGCAAATCTATGATATGGACGGAGAAGTTCCCCTTTATTTTAGTTATTTTCAAGGGGCAGACTTTTTACACAAACTTCCATTAACAAAATGGCTTCAAGTTTCAGTTACAATAATAAAACATTTGTTCAACCAACAATAACCCTTCCGTTGTCAGTCCATTAAGGGTCATTCTGACTGAAAAGAAATACTGTAACACCATGGTACAGTGAAACCATGATATTTTCTGATATGGTTATCGTACCGTGAAAATCTCATACCGTTGCGACCCTAGTCAAAGCACAAAACTAAGACTGACCTTACACAGTTGGAAAGTTTAAAGAATCTTTGGGCAACCAGCTCGTAGTCATGAAAACAAATGTGTGTAAATGTTTGTTAAAGTGTGTCCGTGATGAAAAATGTAAGGATAGAAAAAAAAGTGGTTTAATAATTTCAGCAGACCAGTCTGCTTTTTTCTTTATTTATTGTAAGTTGTGTAAAGAGTTGTTTTAAATTTTTTGGTAGAAAAAAAAATCTGGGTTTATGTTTGCTTTTGTTGTCTGGTAACACTGTAACACTGAGCTGCTTTTACTTTGAAATTCAGTGATGACATCATGAAGTAATGTCACTTGATGTCACACCTCTGTTTTGTTTAAAGTCGAGCAGCTCAAAGAAAAATGTTACCTGTCTGTTTTAACATTGTGCTGTTCGCATCAGTTTGCACTATTCAAGATAACTACAGCTAGGAGTATTAGGTGTGTGTGTGAACAACCCTGTCTCCGAGAAATATGTTTGTAAATTAGTAAAATGTTTTCATAATTTTGTTGAGGATGTAATCACTGCGTGGATTACGTTCAGAGACGATGTTTCTTTGAGTTAATGAAACAAAACATTTTTGTACCGCGCTGGATTCGCAGGAGGTGTTTCGGGTTGATGGCGGACATAGAGAGTGCACATCCTGACTCCTGTTTGTGGTTAGGTTTGGGCAACTTTGGTTAAGGTTAAGAAAAGATCATGATTAGGGTTAAACATTAATAAAAAAGGGGAGCCCCTCTGTGTGGAGTTTGCATGTTCTCCCCATGTCAGTGTGGGTTTTCTCTGGGTACTCCAGCTTCCTCCCACAGTCCAAAGACATGCAGGTTAATT
>JAPZEB010000005.1:31330682-31351744 GCA_029783705.1 Chaetodon striatus
GGACAATTTAGAGTCACCAATTAACCTGCATGTCTTTGGACTGTGGGAGGAAGCTGGAGTACCCGGAGAAAACCCACACTGACACAGGGAGAACATGCAAACTCCACACAGAAGTTTGCATGTGAGGCGACAATGCTAACCACTGCACCACCAATGCACCCTAAATAACGACTAATTCAAAATGCAGCACTGACTACCTCTGAATTCACTGTTAAATATGTGGATTTGATTGCTTGTTTGCAACAGAGAAATCACTATTTTGCTCCCTCTAATCAGTGAAAAAGACTCTTTTGTGGTCACAGACACCAACTGGGCTCCGCACTAACTTGACCTTTAACAAGAGGGTTAAAAAAACAATGCAACACCTCATCACCGTATTTATTAACAGCTGAGTTGAGAGCGTTTCTTCATTTGCACCGTGTGTGGGCGTGATGTTCAGAATGATCTCCAAAGACTTAATCAGGTTTTACATCTAATTAGGTGAACTTTGTGTACTAAAATTACTTTTGCTTACATTTACTTGCTGGAGGGAAAAAAATAATGTTTCCACATTTGTCCTTCAGAATGTAATTTGTTATTGGTGTCAGCATTTCTCAACAAGAGTGGTTCTCAATCCAAGTCCTCGGGGCTCGCAGTGCTGCTGGGTTTGCCAACCAGCGAGTTAATTGCATTCACCTGGCATTGCAGGTGTAACTCAGTCCCTGATTAGACGGGTGGAATGAGAACCAGCAGGCTCCGAGTCCCGTCAATGAGGAGCGAGAAGCATTGCACAATCAGAACGAGTAGCTTCACTGCCTGCAAAGCTAATGAATAAACTCATGCTGAGGCTCCAGTCCAAAGGAAAATAAACAACTCTGTGAGAAGAAACAGGCAGTCAGTATGGTTCAATTTGTCTTTTAGTTCTGCAAAAAGTCAATCATACAGCGACTTTCTACCTGGATAACAAGGAGGTGATTGTAGCTTAAATACAATAACAATATAATGAGCTCTTTTTTCCAGCGCGGCAAGAAGAGATTTAATGCTAGTAGCCTGGCTGACCGCTGTGTCCCAAATCATTACCTTCCCTACTTGAATCAAGTCGCTGCACATGTTTAAAGAGTGTAAATTGCTGGCAGGGTGATAAGGCTGGCTGCGGCTGCTCCTGACATATGCGATATCCAAGTGTTTTTCTCACCCGCATATCCATAAACGTGTGGAGTCAGCAGTGCTAGCCCAGAGACATCTGCAGTGCTCCCAGAAAACTCAAACCTGACCATAAACTCATAAAAATCATGTTTTCCAATTCTTTCCCTGCTTGTGGATCAAATTTTGGTTGCTGTGACCATGTTAGGAAAATCTGATAAGCACATAATCTCTCTGCGAGGGACAGTTACAAAGTTACGTCAAAACGAACACACAGGAGACGTCTCTCATTTTAGTTACTCTCTGCCAGTAGGCACTGTGCCAATTGGGTACGCACTCAGATAGTGTATCAGGCAAGTTTAAAGAGGGAGGCTGAGAGACTAAATCCCACAGCTGTCTTTCTCTCTCAAGAATCCTCTATACTCCTCAACATTCTCACCATCCCCCACTGCCTCACTAATGGTAAATCACACTTAATTTCAGCATATACTCCTCTGTATGTCTCACTAACATCTCCCAAAGTGGATATCTCCACTCTCTAATTTGAAAATGTGCAGCTTCACACAGCATGAATTATAAAAAAATAAAAAATAAAAAAAATAAAAAGGAAGTTATATAATGTGGCAGTGTGAGACAATTCCAGGTGCACAGCTTGTTTAAGAGTTGATAGATCTTATAGTGAAGTGAAGTAAAGCTCATTCAGATGTAAAAGCACAGACAAATAAAATGTCTCCATTAAATCTCCCATTCATCCTCTGATGATTAGCTGCAGGCTGTACATAAGAGTGATATCATTTACTGGCTCTAGTAAATACGCGTCCATGTTGAGTAACACGCCCAAGGCCGTATAAGTAGCTTTGCATCTGAGTGGTTCTTTTTTTTTTAAAGAAAGACAAACAAAAAACAGCTCTGACATGGAGCACTGGACTGAAAACACAGTTATCAGTGGAGCTGGCAGCGGAGTGAACTGGTGACAGCGGGACTGGATTGCAGCTACTCGATGTTTGTAACTGTTAACCTCTTCCTCTGTTCTTAATAACTAGTTTTAAAAGTAGAGATTTAATTGATTTGGCACCATTAGGAAATGTCTCAGCTAAAACTTTAGTAATATGTGAGTCAGTTGCTAGGAAACAACTGTCAAACCTAAAGAAATAAAGCATGTAAACAGTAAGTCACAGCAGCATCACAAAGCTTCCAAGAATAAAAGTGCCTGGGGGCAAAATGATATATTAAACATAACTGTCAGACCTACATAAATGTATGCATTACTTTATTTATTAATACCTGCCTTCATGGAGACCTGTGTGTTTTAAAGATAGAGGTATTCATACAGTTTAAAATGAGTTAAAAATATCCCAACAACTTCAACTTCTATTTGTTCATTTGTATATCAATAACTCATCCCGTGTTACATTTAATTCGTAAAGTAAACTTTGTTTTCTCGCAAGCCTCCACAGTAAATGAAGACTCCAATAATGGAAAAAGTTCTTGATGAAGTGAAGTCACTGGCTGCATTTAACAACAGTAAAACTTTATCAAAACATCTGTATACAACAGGGGTGTCAAGCATACAGCCCGGAGGCCAGAACTGGCCCACGAGATGACTTAGCAAACATTATATTGATGCGCTTGTGAAGGCTAAGAGATGCCACCTCATATAAAATGCTGCCTTAGAGGCTTTTCTACCCTGACCACAATACAGTTGTCTGAGAAAACAATGAATACTTCCTGTGGTCACGTTTAAAGATATGTAACACTGTGCAAAATATTGTCAACCAGCAGCTTCAGTACAAAAGAATCTGCGGACGACTTAACCTGCTTCTTCAATAGCTTCAACTTTAGGGGAAAACTATGGAAAAAAATGCACATGTTACAAAAGTGATTCGTAGACTTACTGAATGTGGAAAAACTGAGACATAATGTTGAATTTGCAGAGCAATCGTAGTCTGTTGATCATTTGTGAATGTACTTCTTTACACTGACAAATAGGAAACATTTTAAGGGGTTGTTATATATAGGTTATCATGTAATGGTTTTACTGGTCTGGCCCATTTGAGATTAAATTGGGCTATATGTAGCCCATAAACTAAAATAAGTTTGACACCCCTGCTATACAAACTTTCACACAGCTTAATCCAGCTCTCATTTTTCCAGTCATATGCTCAGTGCTTTCCAAACAGAGAGCTCTTTCCGACAGGAAACTGAACAGAAAGTCAAACTTATCTATGCTCTATTGAAAGCCAAACTCCTTTAACGAAAACAGCAGTCTTAGCTCACTGAACACGGGAGCTGCTGGTGTACTGCTGCCTCGATCAGTTCGTTTGTTTGTGTTATTGTGTGACGCTGGTGATGTAAAGGGTTAGTTCAGATTCAGCAATCACACAATAACATGACAACTGATCGAGGCAGCAGTAGACCAGCAGCTCCCGTGTTCAGCGAGGTACAATTATTGTTTTTGTCGATGGAGTCTGGCTTTAAGGAGACTATGGATTAGTTTCACTCTCTGTTAAGTTTGAATTATTAAGATTTTAGTAAAAATGCATGTGTTTGGGAAGTACTGAGCATATGACTGGATAAATGAGACTTGCATTATACTGCACGAGTTACGTGAGAGTTTGTAAGCAGATGTTTTGATATAGTTTTCTATAGGATTCTTTGTTCAGGCATTTTGTGGGTTAAAGTATTCCTATAAGTGTAATGATATCAGCACTGCGTTTTGTAATTGGAGGTATTTTGGGTTATTTTTGTGAAACGTGTCTTACGATCTTCCAAGTTTACATCATTGTTAAACAGCATTTAATCAAGCGTACAGTCAGACATTTAAACAGCTGGGATGCTTGCTGGGAGTGGTTGGCTTCCCTTTCGGCTCGACATGTCACCAGAGAGGTGGGGAGATGTTTTTTTATTTAACACCCGTTGCAATTTTACCTCCAGCACTGAATTTAGCGGTTGACTTTCTCATGTAAATTCTGAGCAGATGACAGATGTCATATGGGACCAGCGGTTGCCTCGCACTCAGTAAAGAGACTAAAAGGTTGTCACAGTTGGACCAGGTGGATAACTCCTGGCCAGGAAAACAGCACTAAGGGGTTCCTTCAGTGCACTTTAAATGAAAAATATGCCCGCGGATGCTTTTACTGTTATGTGCCAGTTTATGATGTTTAATGCATTTCAGGACTTATCTTGTGGAAATTTATTTTAAGCGCCCGCTTTCCTGCTCCCTGCCATGTCTACGGCTGTCAGTTGATGTCCGACATTTCCCATAATGTCATCGCAATAAAGCCCCAAGAACACACTCGCATAGCGATAGTGAAATTCCTCCACTCAAAACACAACATGTTTTATGGCTGTATCGCCTTCTGGATTACTGAGGGTGCCATCAGTTTAGAAATCTGTATCTCTGTCTCCTCTGCGATGGATTCCTCCCAGTAAAACTGATGAACGTTTGCTGCAAAATGGTGAGCAAATAGAAGTTCCTCCCTTTCTGTCTGAGGAACTGGCACCAAAGCCTGGTGGTAACTGATGTTGTAGATTGCTGAAATCTTTTTTTTTTTTTTTTCGCAATCATGCTCTATTATGCTGCTGGAAGTGTCTCTGTGAGAGGTGATACTGTCTGTGTTTGGACAGCTATCATCAGAAATAAGGACAATACAGATCCAAATGTTAACAAAACGGCAAAAGAACCGCAAGACACTGCCAGCAGAGTAGTCTGCATGGGGGAAAAAATGCATTGTGTGGCGGCGATGCTTCGGGTACTGGTGAGACTGTAAATACAATCCAGGAAGTTCAGCTTTAATAGAAGACCCGTGACTTCCAGGGTTTGTCAGATGCAGAGAGCTGCGTCGCAGTTTATAAGACTATGAGGCAGGGAGGAAGGTAAACAGTAGAAACACAGCTCACCTTACGAGGAAATCTATCAGAAATGTGGGCATAAGAGTGTTTGATTGATTTTTGTCCAGCAATTTTTTCTTTCAACTTTTTACTTTCAACTTAAGTCACTTTTAAGGAGTGCAACCGAGGACAACACCATGAATGCCTTTGAGGAGAGAGTGTCTGAGAGTGTGCACTGCTGTGGGATCTAACAAATCAAGACAACAAAAGACTTCTTCGGACTGCAGGAAGTTTTTTATACTTCTAAAAACATGGGGCCTCATTCACTAACCGTTCTTACAAAGAAATTTCTGTCTTAAAACCTACTTACGCCGTTTTCACAAAGATTATGACATTCACCAGTGTTTATCTAATTTGGGATTTGTTTTTGGAGGAGAACAGAATCAGTGCACACTCAGGAGCACTCTTATGCACATGCTATGCAGAATACTTGGTTATTGCATTTTCTTCAATTCTACAGTTGTATTGTATTATAGGTTTCATATTTCATGTTTAATGTTTTTATAAATTATAATATTTTTACTATTTTACAAGAAGAATTATGGCAGTTTGAAATAAACACAACACTAGCACTTTAATTCACATCAGGTATGTAAATGGGAATCATGTCATCTAATAATTAGTGATTGATAGTGGTAGAAATTATCATGGGGGACTTGGGAAGGCAGGTCAAAAAGTGATGAAGCAGCATTCAAGTTATTAATATTATAAGGCAGGTTTCTCTCTCCAGTCTCAACTGTAAGCTTACTAGTTACTGAATTAACTATCAAAAGGCTGTGGGTGCAGTACGAGCATGGGGACAGCTTCTCTGGGAAACCTGGTCCACTTGAATGTCCGAAAAAGAACATAGGACAACTGAACATCGACAACAATAGAAGCACCTCAAATCATATATACATATACATAAATCACTCTGCCAAACTTAATCATAAATCTCATTAACCTACCTAAGGTGCATGAAAATAATAGTTTTAAATTCAACGTGAAGAGCAAGACAAAATATGTAAACAATATATGAATGTAGTTAACATTTAATTATGTATATGCAAAATAATAAACAGAGAAAAACAACACAATCTACTGGATACGTCCTCACAAAAATAGATCTCATTTAACAGTATCTTAGAATAGAAATATTGTGTGATATAGTTCACCTTCATCTTCTCTTCCCCTCTCTCTGTCTCTCTCTAAACACACACATGTGCAGCTTGTACGTCTTTGTCCTTAGTAGTGACAGTCGCACTACTGTAATGCATAAAGTTTGTGAACTGCGGGTCAGGTAGTTGATTAACACGTATTTTTAGCATCTTTTGTATTATTTCAAATCCAACCCTGACACTTTTGAATATGATGGCTCAGTTGGTGTTCACTTCCTGCTGAAGCACCTCCACTTTAAAACAGAAGATATTCTTGTGTGTGTGTTCGGAGTCCAGTGCTCCACCCTCTTTAGACGTTCTGTTAGGCATTCTTGACTTAAATTTCTAAACTTCCTCTTCAGTGTCTGTGTGCACACGGCCCTGCAGTCTCATGCCATCTTATGGGGAACTGTAGGGTGCTTACCTAAACTAATTAGGATCAAACCACACGTGCTGCCAATGTACAAGGACAATACGATTCATCATGATAAGAACACAGGGGCAAACAATTTTGTGGTTTAACAACTTGTCATGAATCTGACATCAACTTTTATTAGAATATTTCTTAAGAACCAGTTTAAGAAAAAAACTTTACCAAAAGACATCGGTGAATGAGGCCCAGTGTTCCAAGAACCCTTGTTTTTATTGTGTCCGCACCACAGAGCTAGGAACAATCCTGGTTCTTAGAAACCCATTTCGAGGGATTCTTTTAGCTCCTATTTCACAGTAATTACTCCCTCAGCACATAATGACGAACACATGAGCCAATGCAGCACCGCAACCGGCATTGTTAAGACTCCATTAGCTGTGAAACAACAGACAACACAAAGCACAAACATATGCTCATATAGAGGGAAAAAATAGAAGAAAACACAGACAAATGGACCAACAGTGAGATCCAGGCTTTACTGAGCATATATGTGACGTGGAAGTAGAGAGCGACTTTGACTAGTCAAAGCAAAATATAAGAATCTTCAACAGCCGGTTTGCGTCACATCAGCATTCCTAATGGTGGTGCAAGTGCAAACAGAGAAAAAAGCCCTTGAAGGTTTGTGGTTCTCAGGGGAGCTCCGCAGTTGGCAGTTCCTTTCAGTGACTCCCCAGAACTGTTTGGTCTGAAAACACCTAAAGACAAAAAACCCTGAACTCCCTGCCTTTAGAGTCGGTCAGACAACACATTGTTTGAAGCATGCTGAACCCTTAAAGAAGTATTTCACTGCTGGAGAGATGGTCTTTTCATCACATCTGGCTGTCTATGCAGCAGGAAGATGCAGATACTTTTGGAATTGGTGTTACATGATCAGAGATAATAGAGGACAACAGAGGCATTGGCTTTTTCTCAAGAGGGAGAATACCTACAACTAGGAGGGTGCACTGCACTGCACCAGACTGGTACATGTTACCACTGATGGGTGACATAATAGGAGTCTGGCAGTTTTGATCCAGGAAACTATATGTCAGCCAGCTGGTGACAAACAATGTCATATTACAGTTTAACAGTAAACTAAAAAATGTTTCTGAAATCATCTCAGGTGAGAAATAGCCTCCTGAGACCTGAACTTTTGTTTGGTATGCATTTTTAATTTCCCCTAGCTATCTGGGATCATTAGAACCCGATACGTCTAAAAACTCTAAACATTATCAACCATAATTAAGTCTTAATGTCCTCAGATGAGACGATTATAAAGTCCCAAATGTCTGCAAACAAGACGATAATAAAGTCGTCCTCAAATGATATGATAATAAAGTTACTGTGTCCTCAAATAAGATGACAATAAAGTACCAATGTCTTCAAACAATGTTAGTGTCTTAGCTTATTACTGTTGCTAAAATTGGTCAAATTTGTTGCCATATCAAACAACAAACATTATTAATCATAAAGAAACAAGTTTCAACATAAAATGTGATCAGGTTTTGGACCTTGTCCATTTTTGCTTCGGTATCAGCTGTAGACTGAGTTGGCAGAGATGGCTGCCATCTTGTTTTTACATGTGTATTTTGCTCTTACTGCCACTAGATGGCATAAAAGTGAAAGTGAAACCTCTGACGAAATATTCACAAATATGCTTTTGTTTTTCTTTACTAAGCACCAGGTTTCAAGAGGTTTTGCATCGGTGACCTCCAGAAGCAGGTTTACTGGTTTAAGTCAACTTACCGATTGGAAATAAATCCTATGACTATTAGTTGACTAAGAATTTCTGGAGTCAAGGACAGCCCTAATATTTGCCTTTGTCAGTTAATTGTTGATCTGATAGCTTTTGTGTTGTGGACATTTTTATCAGTCTTGCTCAATATTTCCTAACAGAACGTTCTAGCACCACCATCACCACTGTGGAGGAACAAGAGGAAACCTACTACACTGGTGTCCAGTTACCACAGAAAACAAAAACACTTGAACTCAAGCCAGAGTCCAAACGCTACTCTTCCACTTTAGAGAAGAAAAAAGAAAAGCCAGTTTTCCTTAGTCAGCTCGCCCCAGCAGCTGTAACCACTGGGGAGACGGCTAGGTTTACCGTTAGGGTGTCCGGCCTTCCAAAGCCGACCGTTCAATGGTCTCATAACGGAAAAGTGATTAAGAGCTCCTCTGTATACAGACTGATAGAGGAGAAGGAGGAGTACACGTTAGTGATCACCAGGGTCACCTCTGAGTATGAGGGGGAGTATTCTTGCACTGCCTCCAACAGATTTGGCCAGACAACATGCACCACATACCTCGAGGTGAAAAAGCCTGATGTTAGCCAGGCAGAGAAATGGGTTGAAAAGATGTTTAAGATCACAGGTCAACCTCCTACATTCTCAGTTCAGATACAACCTGCAAGGTGCTCAGAAGGAGGAGAGGTTTCTTTCAATTACAAAGCCAGTGGTGATCCATTCCCTGATGTGAAGTGGTTCAAAGGGGCTTTCCAGATCCAGCCCAGTAGAAACTGTATCATTATAGCCAACAGAGATGGATCTGGTGTCATTAATATTAAGAACATCAAACAAGAAGACAGTGGCCTGTATACATGTAAGGCCTCCAACCAGTTTGGGGAGGCGTCTTGTAGCGCTGAGCTTGTTGTGTTCAAGGAATCAGTCTCTGTTTCTCACAAACAAGAGCAGGTGACAATGGTTCAGAAGAAAGGCTACAAGGTTTCAGTGACTGAACAGGCAACCGAGTCTCGGTTGTACCAGGTCAGCCTTCCAGGCCAGGACAGATCCAGGTCAGATCAGATGGTTTACACCATCGGAACTGAAGACCGGCAGATTATTCCAAGTGAGCAAGTGGGCTCCATTAGAGAACTTGATATCTCTGCCGCAACGATTCACCGTGAGCAGGTGACCCACCAGGCAGCAGTGCTTCAGTCTCATGAGATAGAGGAGAGGGTGTCTGTGGTTCCTACCCACCCACCTCAGGTTTCGGCTGTTCCTGCGAAACAGCTTCACATGGCAGCTTTTACATCGTCTGTCGAAGAGAGTCAGGACTTCACAGAGCAGCACTGTGATCGCATTCAAAGCCCTGAGGTCATTGAGCTTCAGGCAGCGAAAGAAAAGAGATCGATGACAATGTCAGCTGTTGCTGAGGAGCTCACCCCAATTTCTACTGTTAGCACAGAGCCTCTGGCTGACAGGAAGTCTGCTAAGATCAAACCAACCTCCGAACCTAAACATCTAGTCAGTGGGCATCAGGTTGAGTCACAATACTCCATCCTAAAAGAGCAGTCTCAGGATATCCCCAAAGCAGAGGAGGAGAAGGGTTATAAGGTTAAGGAGGGGGTTAAGATTTTATACTCAGCCCAGTCTTCAGAGAAGCGGGTGCTTGCAGAGGGCCACACAACTGAACTGGCAACCGCAGATTCAGCTTTGAAATCCTCTGTTAGGAAAGAGCAGCATCGACCTGTCATGGCCTCAGTCAGTGAGACTAAACACACTCTTTCCAAGGAGACCAAGTTCTCCATGCACAGGCCCTCTCAGGAGACAGCCCATCTATGTAAGGATAAAGTGATGAAGTCAGCTCTAACTGCTGAGGAGAAGCGAATGCTGCAGGCTGAGCCCACTGAGCAGCTGCCAAGTCTGGACAGTGCCATGTCCATTCAGTCACAGGTAGAGGGAGAGCAGTTGTTGCACCTGCAGGTTATCACTGACCAGGACCTCCTTCCATCTGAGAAGAGCTTCAGTTGTGAGAAACCAGCACCAGAGCAGGCAGGATCCAGGAAGAGTCCCACCCTGCTGCACTCTGTCAGCCAGGACGAGCAGAGGACGGTTGTTTGTGAGGACACATCAGAGTTTGAGGCTAAGGCTAGCACCATGACCATTCAGCCCCAGAAAGTGGGCCCTAATCTGCTGCATCTCCAGTCAACCCAACCTGTGGAGGCGCTGCTCAAAGAGGATATTCTCATAATTGAGAAGCCTGACCAGCAGGTGGCAGCGCAGAAACAGGAAAAGACCAGGAGTCATGCAGCCACCTCAGAAGAGAGAAGGGAGCTCACAGCAGATTATCACACAGAGCTGGATTTGTCCGTGACCGGCGTTCAGTCTCAGCTTCGAACTGAGCCCAGGCCTCAGAACATCCTCCAGCTCTCCTTCCAGCCCATGCAGCTGCCAAAGGAGACGCCAGTTACTACTGACGTCAAGCAGCAGCGAGCTTTGGTGCAGAAGGAGGATCGCTTGAATGTGATGCATGTCACCAGTGTGACAGACAGTCGGGCCTTAGAAGAGGGTCACACTGAGAGTCTGACAGCCGTGGATAAATTCACCGGCCAGATGGCTGTAGAGCCAAAACTCCCCACCGAGCCAATCCAGATTGAGGAGAAGGAGATCTCCACTGAGAGTAGTGTCCTTCTAGAGGCAGC
This sequence comes from Chaetodon striatus, assembly GCA_029783705.1. NCBI lineage: Eukaryota > Metazoa > Chordata > Actinopteri > Chaetodontiformes > Chaetodontidae > Chaetodon > Chaetodon striatus. The sequence goes on from JAPZEB010000005.1 coordinate 31,341,661, forward strand.
AGAGCAGGACTTTGCTGTTCAGATACAGGAGGGCCAGTCGGTCAGGCAGTCCATAATGATGGACGAGAAGCGAGTGCTGACAGGTGAACTCTCTCAGGAGATCACCAAATCTGAGTCCACTAAAGTTGTCGCCACCACACAGCCGAAACTGGCCCTTATGGCGTCAGAATCTAAAGAAAGCACGACCCTTCCCAAAGAGATGACGTTTGTGATTCAGATCCCAAAACCATTTAGTCTGAATATACGGCGTCAGCTCAGAGACGCTCTTCAGTCTGCTGTGGCTAGCGACCAGCCAGTGTTACTGGCTGATGTTGTTGGAAAGTTACACGCTGTAGACGTACAGGAAGTCAAGGTCCAAAGAGAGCCCAAGCGGTCCATGTTTACATACCTTGTTACAACAACAGGTGCCCCAATGGAGATCACTCTGGCTTTTGAGGGTAAATACCCTCAGACAGCTGACCTCAGGACTGAACTCCAGGCAGCTTTCCACTCCATAGTGTACCAGGAAGCTCATGTTCTTACCTCAGAACAGCCGGGCATTATGCAGCTCGACAAACCTCAGAGGGCCCAGGTCACCTCGGCCCGCTCTAAGCAAATGCTGTCATCCATGGTAGAAACTGTGAATGTGGCAGAGAGTGCAGTGGATTTCACTGCCGCTAAATCTCAGGCTGCTAAGCTCAAGACTGAGTCTAGAATGGCTGTTGAATCTGCTGCAGCAGAGCAAAAGGTTGTGGTGCAGGAGTCCAAGGAAGCAAAGATGGAACAGTCCATCTCATCCCAGATCAAAATGTCCACAGAGTCTCACATGGCTTTTGAACAGTCAGTGCAGGTGTCCAGGCAGGAGATGAGGTCTGTAACAGTGAAAAGCAGAGAGAGAGATGTAGGAGCGGCCATAGTTACCGCTGCACTGCCTCCTACCACTGTCCCCACTGAACAGGTGGTGGACGTCAGCATCCAGAGGGAGCACAGGGAGGAAATCTTTAAAGAGGAGATCACAGTATCCAGGCCAGAACAAAGAGAATACCCCGTAATAGTCACCTCCCTGGAAGACGTATCCATCGACGAAGATAGTAAAGTAACCTTTAGCACCACCATTAAGTATGTCACAAAGGTAAACTGGTTTTTCAACGGGCAAGTGGTGAAATCTGGCAAAGAGTTCAAGTGTTCCAAAGACCAGGACACATACACATTGGTTATCAACAAAGTTGTCAAGGAGAGGCACCAAGGAGAATATGTTTGTGAGGCTGAGAATGAAGCCGGCAGGACTACAACATCTTCGAGACTTACTGTGGTCTCAAGAGGTTTGATAATAGGAAAAATAAATGTATCATTCATTCATTCATCCACTTCCTATGAGAATGACTAATCATTCACATAAACTGGTTCATTCAAAACTTTTGTCCCCATAAAATGATGCATTTTTCATTTTGGTCTCTATATTCATTCCATAGCTCGGCATGAGCACCCTAAGTAGGGCACTGGATGGTACTAACTCATCATGTCTTGTTTGTTCCACATCATTGTATGGTCAGTAAGTGCCTGAAGACCAGAACCGTCACAGCCACGCAAGTTCAGCTTAAGGCAATAAGCGTCTTGCTATGGTGGTTGTCATGATGCTGGTTTTCAGGCAACTTTCATGGTCTTCCCATGGTCACTTTGGCATGTCAACAGTGTCCTTTGTTTTCAACCCATGGTCTGTCACATTCCTTCAGGTCCATTTTCCACATCTTCAGTGTCTCTGCATGCTGTCAGGGCTTCAGCTCGACCCTGCGTCATCTTTCACAAACTTTGTTTCTCTTCCTTTCAGCCTGAACACTAGCCCCATGAGAAAACAATCAAAGCACCTTTTTGTGAAACCTTGGGGCTAATGTTCTTGCTATTTTTCTCCTCCACAGTCATTCCTGAATTCACCATTCTTGTACATTCCACCATTTCTGTTCCTGTCAGTTTATTTTTTACAAGAGTTTAGTAAATTCTTTGACTAACATTTATCTTTTCAATTTGTCTGCGTGTGCCTCAGTGCCACCTGTCTTCAGGCAAAAAATCACACCTCTGGAGATCAACGTCGGCAGCCACGCCAAGTTCGAGTGTGAAATCGAAGATGCTCCGAGTGTGACCTTCAAATGGTACAAGTCCGGCATTGAGATCAAACAGAGCGAGAAGTACAGGATCCTCAGTCGCCACACCAGCTCCTCCCTGGAGCTCCTGAACCCGGTCAAAGCCGACAGCAGTGAATACACCTGCAAGGCTTCAAACCAGCATGGCACTGACAGCTGCACTGCCTCACTCGTCGTCACCGGTAAGACCCCAGAGGGACCTTTTTCTAAATGAATGCTTTACATCTGTGTCTGTTTGAGAGAGAGAGAATTATATATTTGCAATGTATTTTTCACTGAATCATTACGTTGCAATGTGGAACTGATTACTTGTTTTTAAGTTGGATCTGGTGTCACGTTTTGCAAGATGTGATGTTGAGGACCACATGTTTTCTGATGTTTAAACCTACATGGATCACCAAGTTGAGATTGCACAGGTTGTTTTTAATGTTGGTGTACTTTTCCAGCTTTTGAAATTTGTTTTACATTTTTGTATGTTCTACCTGCTCTCCATAGAAATGTACCCACCAGTATTTGTATCAAAACCAGATCCTATGACTTTATATGTGGGAAAACAAGCTGTGTTCCAGTGCTCACTCACTGGATCCTCGCCCATGGAAGTTGTCTGGCACAAGGACAACATAGCCATCTCCTCCAAAGGAAACTATGTCACGAAATGTGAAAAGAACAAGTATTCGCTTTACATTAAAAGTCTTGAGCTGACTGACCAGGGAGTGTACCTGTGCAAGGCCTCCAACAGTGTTGGCACTGCTACCTTTACTACAGAGCTCAAGGTTATCAACAAGCCCAGCTTTGTTAAGACCATTGAGCCAGCGTCAGTTGCTGTCAATGACCCTCTGAGGCTGGAGTGCCAGGTGGACGAGGACACTGGTGTGACCGTCACCTGGACCAGAGATGGCAAAAAAGTCCACCAGAGCATGGATTGTAAAGTGTCCTTTGAGGACAAGGTGGCCGTTGTTGAGATTCCCAAGTCCAAACTGAAGGACTCTGGGAAATATGTGTGCACAGCCACAAATGAGGCTGGGAGCTCATCCTGTGAGGCTGTGGTAACAGTTCAAGGTAAGATCTTAGAGACGATCTTTCCGTTAGCTCTGATAAAAACATAAATCTCTGACATAAGCTATTGGATTATTGCTGACAACCGTTTTCAGCTAAATGCAAGCTGACGCTAACACTATGCACTGCTATCTTCTTGTCTTTACTTTGGTATTTCTTTTACGCACTTTTCTGTCTTGGTTAATTTGTATTTTTTCTGTCTCTCTTTTGACAATGATCTCGGTGTTTTTGAACTAAACACTCATTTCAGAGCCCCCTACCTTTGTTAAGAAAATGGAGCCTAGGATTACTTGGAAACAAGGCATAGCCGCACGCTTACAGTGCTCGGTTAAAGGATCGCCTGAACTTCACATCCACTGGTTCTGGAATGAGAGAGAGCTTAGTGATGGAGAAAAATATAAAATCTCTTTCAAGAGTGGAGTCGCTTCTTTGGAGATAATGAACCTCGTGGTCACAGACAGTGGGAGTTACACCTGTGAGGTGTCGAATAACGCTGGCAGCGAGAGCTGTAACACCCTTATAGCTGTTAAAGGTTTGTCAGATCTTACATGTACTTCACACTCTTTGTTCAATTCAGGAAACCTTTGGTATTAACTCATACTCTTTACCTACCCATTGACTCCCAGAGCCACCATCCATTAGAAAAGACCTGCAGACAGTAGAGGCGATAAAGGGAGCAGCAACTCAGCTGGAGTGCGAAATAACAGGAACAGCTCCATTTGAAATTAGCTGGTTAAAGAATAAGAAAGCCATCTCCAGTGATCAGAAGTATAAAATAGTCTCTGAAGATTCCTTGTCAAGGCTGGAGATCAAGACGTTTGACAGTGCAGATGTTGGAGATTATCAGTGTGTCATTTCCAATGACGTGGGGAAAGTCACCACTAAGGCCTCGGCTAAACTTAAAGGTTCGTAAACCTGAGTTTAATAAAACTGTGTTATTGACTGAGGTTTAATCTCATTTTTCAAACTCAATTTTAACTCTTAAACTGTTTTCGTAGAGCCACCAACTTTCACAAAGAGGGTTGAGAGTGCTACAGCAGTGTTGGGAAATACGGTAAAACTGCAGGGGACCATTAAGGGCTCGGCTCCCATCACTGTTAAATGGATGAAAGACTCTGAAATACTGAGAGATGACGATTCAAATATCAAGATGGTGTTTGAGAACAATGTTGCTAGCTTGTCGATAACAACAGTGGCCATCAGCCACGGTGGCAAGTATTCATGCCAAGCTGAGAACGAGGCTGGCCAACAAAAATGCGAAGCTACCTTGACCGTGCAAGGTCAGTTGACACCTTTGATGCAGAGATACTTGTATTTTAGTTCGAAGTTGTTGTGCCTAAACTCTTACATCTTAATAACTAACGGGTCTGTCTTATCCCAGAACCTGCCAGAATCGTAGAACCTGCAGAGTCCATTAGTGTGACTGCAGGTGATTCAGCCACATTGGAGTGCACAATTTCGGGAAGCCCAGAGCTCAAAGTGAAGTGGTTTAAAGATGGGAAAGAGATGATCAGTGGCCGTAAATATAAGATGACTCTGAAGGACAATGTTGCCGCCATGAAGATTCTTACAGCAGAAAGAGGAGACACTTCAGAGTACAAGATGGAGGTGTCCAATAAAGTTGGGAAAGCCGAGTGCACGTGCTCAGTCACGGTCTTAGGTTAGCTACTGGTTTCTGCTTCTTTAACATTTGATTACGCTTATGCTGTTTTACAAGTTGTAAAAATATGACAGTCTAATCCATAGTTTTTGATCTTGTTTCTAACTAAAAGGTAACGCAGTCTGACACTGTATTCACATGTTTTGGGACGTACAATAAGCTTATCATTGAAACTTTGCAATGGACTTAATTGTGAGTAAAGACAGTGTGCCGAGTGTCTGTTGTTTTTAGGTAAACTGTGTTAATGCATGAGATGTTTTTTCTTCAACAACCAGATCGGATAATGCCCCCAACTTTCACCAAGTCCCTGAAAAGAGTTGATGGTAACATTGGTAATGACGTCTCCATGGATTGTAAACTGTCTGGGTCCCAACCCATGACCATAGCTTGGTTCAAAGATGACCGGGAGGTCACGCCTGGATCCAAATTCCAGCCTGAATTCAAAGATAACTCTGCAACACTGAAAATTGTACGGCTGGAGAAGGCCGACTCTGGAGTTTACAAATGCAGAGCCACCAATTCAGCCGGCTTTAAGGAAACCAGCGGCACGCTCTATGTCAAAGGTTAAGAACACTCGACTTGTGTTGTGCCTCTGTTTGTTGTGTGCAATCCTTGAATGATTTCATGCTAACATGAAATGCAATCTTTGTTTTGTTTATGGCCTCCAGAGCCCCCAGTGTTCACAGTCAAACCAGACAACCAGGATGTTATACCAGGAACCACAGTTTCCTTCAGAACTGCCTTCACTGGAACAGCTCCTTTAGCTGTAAAGTGGTTCAGAGAGGAAAATGAGATTATAACTGGAGGCTCATACTTCATAAAGAAAGATGCCTCTTCCAGCTCTTTGGAGCTTCACTCAGTAAAACCCAGTGACTCCTCAAAATACACATGCCAAGTATCCAATGATGCTGGGAAGGTAGACTGCACTGCAGTCCTCTTTGTGAAAGGTGCCCCTTTTCAGTATTGTTTGCAGCTGCATAAAATGTCTTGATATCGATATCTTTTGAAACTAACATAATGCCTTCTGTTGGTGATGAATGTTAACCTCTTCTCTTAGAACCTCCCGTGTTTGTGAGGAAGCTTGAGGCAACCAAGCTCATCACCAGCGGCGACTCTGCTAAGCTGGAGTGCAAAGTGACGGGCAGCCCTGTCATCAGTTTTACTTGGTTCAAGGATGCGATGGAGATCAGCTCCAGTCCTAAATACAAAATGACTGTAATTGACTTAGTGGCATCTCTGGAAATAGTCAACTGCACAGTAGAGGATAGTGGAGACTATGTCTGTGTGGCATCCAGCGAGGCTGGTAGTGACCGCTGCAGCAGCACAGTTACAGTCAAAGGTTGGTTTCAGGGATTTATTTTCACTCCCAATAAAGTAAATGAAGACTTTTATTGTGACTTTGAAGACAGTTTCCTTTTCTTTCGTTAAAATGAGAATTCAGCAATCCTGTTGAGACACCATGCCCCCTGGTGGACAAGGACATAATTGAGAACCACTGGTGAGACTATAGCTAAGATAAACCATGGCCTCTTCATAGGGTAAACACTGAGGTTGTCTCACTTGTCATTAGAGCTGAAAAAGTCATTCAGAAAAAAACATCTCCAACTTCACAATAAAACTCTTCAATTTGGACTTTCTATTGTTAGTCATACGTGTGTAATTGGGTGTGATGCGCTGACACGATTGCTGTTTTATTCTAGAGCCACCGTTGTTTGTGCGTAGCTTGGAGGCCAAAGATGTGGTGAAAGGTTCTGAGATGATGCTGGAGGGCCAAGTCACTGGCTCTGCTCCTTTCACTGTGTCATTTTATAAAAACACAAAGCCTATTAGGAATGACAAGAGACACAGGATCACAGTGAAAGACGACCTGATAGCCCTGCAGGTGCTGGCAGTAGAGGCAGCAGACGTTGGTTTATACCAGTGTACTGTTGAGAATGAAGTGGGGAGGGCCTCCTGTGATTGTCAAGTAACACTCAAAGGTTGGTTTAGATGTTATGGACTTATCTTTCTGCTGCCATTTTGAAAAACATACATTTTACATCTGCTTCATATCTATATTTGGACAGCCTCGCAAAGCTTCAGTCTGATCCGACAACGCTCACGCGCATTTACTTAAGCTAGCTTTATTTCTTCACCGACACAGCAACATAATGTCAAGTATATTTTTATATCGCCCAAAATGTAAAAAGAATGCCATAGAGGGCTTTTTAATCTGTACAACACAGAGCAGCACCCATAGACTTTTGATTTGGATCAAATTAAATCTTAAATAAATCTTTGATAAAAAAAAAGGCACAGCCGATCCTCAGGTGATTTGTTTTCTAAGACTGAGCTTGCAGGTTGACGTCTGACTTTGCGAGGCTAATATTCAGTAGAAAAGCCAGTAATATTGATATAAAACTTTTCCTTGTAGAACCACCATCATTTGTGAGGAAGTTGGAGAATCTCAGTTCCTTGGTTGGCAGCGAGGTTTTTCTGCAGTGCATTGTGAAGGGCTCAGAGCCCATGACTGTGTCCTGGATGAAAGACAACCACGAGCTCAAAGAGGCTGAAAATATTCAGATTACATATGAGAACAACACGGCTGTGGTGCACTTTACCAACTTACAGAGCAAACATGGCGGCAAATACTCTTGCCAGGTGCAGAATCAGGCCGGGAGCCAGACGTGTTCTGCTGCGTTAACAGTCAAAGGTTGGTTAAGATTCCTGAGAACTTCAATTTGAAACTGAATTCTTTCCCATGGTGCATTCAGGCAATCCTTATCAACTCGGGAAGGTGGACATTTATCTACGTTTACTAGCAGGAAGTCACCATCAAATGGCAAACAGTGTTAAATCTCAGTAATAAACTGAGAGAAGAGTTTCCAGAGGTTACCAGTTAGCCCCTCCCAAGTCCCGCCCCTTTTTGCTCTTTGCTCCGATAACAGTTGAACAAGCTTGGACTCGACAGACCCTCTGTTTCCCCTTTCCTATTGTATCCGGGCCCCCAGGAAGTGTGATTTTTGTATTGGCCAAGCCGTGGAATTGCATTGGTTAGGTGATGCCATGTGGCCTAAAAACACTTCTCCTGTAGATTCACATGACAAAAGAGACGTCTGTAAATCAGAGGATACGTTTTTTTGGGTTGTTGGTTTTTTTTTTTTAGCTAGCTAATGTATAACTACATCAAGAGGAGTTAGCCTAATGCCAGATCAGCAACGTCAGCCAGGTGTGCTTTCCCCTTATTTCTGTGGTAATGTTAAAGAGACTTGGAAAAGGACAGATAGGACCATTGTGAACGTATTTTTAAGATGACATAAATTATTGTCAGCCAGAAAAGATCAAGGCTAACGTCCCTTTGTTTATATTATCTCTGTTAGGCAGAGGTGGGACAAATTAATTGTTTTACAAGTTGCAAGTAAGCTTCAAGTCTTTGCATTCAAGTCTCAAGGCAGATCAGGCAAGTCACAATTTCTAAACATTGAGTTTTGAGTCCTAAACAAGTCACAATACACTCTTCACCAAATGTAATGCCATTTTTAAAATTTTAAATTTTTTATAGTGTGTTTTAATTTGTCAAAACAAGTTTAAAAAAAGTTACATAGCTATTAGGCTAACGTAGCTAAGCATTAGCTTGCTATGTTAATATTAGCTGCGCCTTACTGTTTTTAGTGCACCTTAAAATGTGGTTTGAAGTTAGAAGTTGTTATGTCTCGTCTGTAATTTTTGAACCACACATTTTGCGTACTCTAATTCATTTTTTGATGACCGCAAACAATCAGTGCGAAATGCTAGTTCTTCATGGTTGTGTCCCACAACTTGATTGGATAGTGTATCCTCTGGGGAATTAAATGTCGATGTGCAACATTTGTTGATTCAGGAAATGAAGGGAAATGAATTGATTCGTGGCACACTTTTTAAGTAACATACTTTGTAATCTTTGTACTTGGGGAAAGCCAAAAGGCTCAAGTCCAAGTGAGGTCAGGAGTTATTGGTGTTCAAATCCAAGTAGAGTTGCACGTCTTTTTTGATTTAGTCGAGTCTGAAGTCATCAGATTTGTGACTCAAGTCTAACTCGAGTCCAAATCATGTGACTCAAGTCAGTGCCTCTGCTAGAAGGCTACATGCTGCCTCGGAGTACCTCTCCTTTTTACGTTGTGACCGGAAGCCTCATTTCATGTCATTTGCCTTGATCATAACAGTTAATATTGTGAATATATTCTTCCATCATATACTGTAGTTCTTGCTCTCTGCTTCTTGAAGCTATATTGCCTGATGCTCAGAAACGCTCTGATAAACACCTACTAAGTGGAATCGGCATCGCCATGTTTTGTTGTGTCAAGCTTGTCCAACTTAGCAACAGTAATGAAGTGGAAGTGACTTCGGATCAACCAATTGTGACATTAAACATAAAAAACTTGATTGAAAGCGCTGAATTCTCTCCATCTGACTTGGTATAGTCAAGGCTACATGTAGCGATGTGTCCAGGCACCAGAACAAATGGCTGACTTTATGTTTATCCTTCATTATTTACTTAACTGAATTTTCTATTGGTGATGGATTAACCATCGACCCAAGACCTTACGAGTTGATAAGGACCAAATGTATCTCTAGTATCTTTAGTCTGTTAATGACTTCAGTTCTTGGTCCGTCACTTTGTCATAGTAAATCAGATTTGAGATTCTTTGCTGACTGTTTTGTTTGACATCTCAGAGCCAGCGAAGGTCACAGAGGAGGCCAAATCTATCAGTGTGACTCAGGGCGATCCGGCCACGCTGGAGGCCAGGTTTTCAGGAACAAAACCACTGAAGACTAGATGGCTGAAGGCTGGCAAGGAGCTGACCTCGGGCCTGAAACACAAAATACAGAGCACAGACACCAGCTCTGTGCTCAAGATTAATAAAACAGAGAAAAGTGACAGTGGTGACTACACCTTTGAGGTTTCAAATGATGTTGGCCAGAGTTCTTGCGATGCCACTCTCACCATTCTCGGTCAGTTCTTAACGCTAACCTAAAATGAGACTTGTTTAATAACAACTTACTTTGATCTTTGCTTCTCACCTCTTTTTTCTTCCATCTATGTCAGATCAAATAATTCCACCGTCTTTTACAAGAAAACTGAAGCAGACGGAAGGTATCAAAGGATCGTTTGCTCATCTTGAGTGTCTTGTTTCTGGCTCCCTGCCAATAACCACACAATGGTACAAAGATGAGAAAGAGATCCAGACTGATGAGAAACACAAATGCACATTCTTTGAGAATGTTGCTTTTC
>JAPZEB010000005.1:31406347-31416551 GCA_029783705.1 Chaetodon striatus
AGCCCAGGAGGGTGAGAGTTTAAACCCCGGGGTGGGGGAGCCATTCTGTGTGGAGTTTGCATGTTGTCTTTGAACTGCGGGAGGAAACCGGAGCACCAGGAGTAAACCCACACTGACACAGGGAGAACATGCAAACTCTGCACATAGGTGGGGTTTGAACCAGGAATCCTCTGGCTGTAAGCCGACAATGCTCACCACTGTGCCACTGTGCTGCCTCTAAAATAGATATTACAAATGCCCTGTAGCTTTGGTACAGTGGAGGAAGAACCCTGCAATTGTCTCCAGAAACAACACTTCAAGCTGCAGATATCTTTGAAAATCACCCAACATTAGATAAACTAAACTAAGACCAAGTCTGTTGTAGCTCCTCTGCCCTGGCTTAGACTACATTTTAGTCATATTTAGTATATTAATGGTTTACATTGTTGTCTCTGATGATATGACGGGCACTGATTCAATAATGTCCAACTCCAACAGAAATAATCAAGGATTGGATTGTGAAACCACTGAGAGACCAGCATGTGAAACCAAAGGCTGCTGCTACATTTAAATGTGAGCTCTTCAAGGACACTCCCAACTGGAAGTGGCTCAAAGGAGAGAATGAGATCACTCCCTCTGACAAGATTGAGATCAAGAAGGATGGAAAGGAGCTGACGCTCACCATCAAGAACTGTCAGCCAGATGATGTAGCAGAATATGCCATGGAGGTGGAGGGACGCGTCTACACTGCCAAGCTAACACTAGGAGGTTTATCCATCTGCCTGTTTACCTCTCTTTTCCCTCAAATACTTTTCCTGTTTCTATTATTTAATCCGAGTTTATAAGTACTAATACAACCTCTTCCTCAGAGCGGGAAGCTGAGATCCTGAAGCCTCTGGCCAGCGTTGAAGTGACTGAGAAGGAAGATGCCATGTTTGAGACGGAGATCTCTGAGGATGACGTTCCAGGAGAATGGAAGCTCAAAGGAGAGGTTTTGTCCAGATCCCCGGTATGACTGGATGGCATTGTTTCGTCTCTGTCATGAGTCTTAATGCCTGTATGTCTCCTTTTGCATCGCCATGTTCATGACTTTTAATTTGCACATGCACTGTGTTGTATTCACCAGACGTGCGACATCCAAATGGAGGGTGGGGTGCGTAAACTCACTCTGAAAAATTGCCAGTTGGATCAGGCGGGAGAAGTGTCCTACCAGGCTCTTAATGCCATAACCAACGCAATGCTCAACGTCAAAGGTAAGACATGCTCCTGGTATCCGACATGGGAATTACAGTGTACCATGATTTTGGGATATTAGCTGTAAAAATAAAGGTGTAAGGTCCGTGGGAAATAAATAAAGCTTTATGGCACCTGAGAGCGGACCTTAGATCTTTATTTAATAGAGTTGACGAGCCAAATTTGTTATTCCTGCCCATGTTTGAGACTTCACGCAGCCTGAGAAGACAAGGTGGGATTTTGACGTTGGATCTATTTCTAGTCGTTGAAACGGTGTCCTGTGTTTTTTGTCCTACTTGTTGTTTGTTGAGTGTATCTGTGAACCTGTCTGGTGTTCTGTCAGATTCAACATTCTGTGATTTGTGTGCAGTGATGTCACTCTACAGTCTACTATATTTGTATGTGTATCCTCTCATCGTATGTACCATCTGTGATTAAATGTTCTATGTTGAATCTACGTACAGTGGCCAGTTTATTAGTTACACCAACATTCAAGAATGGGTTGCTTCACCAGACATGAAGTCACATTGCCTTAGATTTATCAGAGATAATGGAGTTCAGTAACTCTTTGCTTTAATGTAAGAACAGCAGAAGATAGTCACATACAGGAGGTAACTGGTGAAGAAAGAAGAATGACCCGAAGAATGAAGACTCTTGTCACGTCTTGATAGAACTGAAGTCAGAATTTGGTGCCAAATGGAAATGATGATAGACTGGGCCTTCTTCATGACGACACATTTGGTGAATGTTTCATTAAGAACCCTCATTACCAGCAAGACTGCATTCCTTGATGACAGCACTTCAGCCTTCCTCTCATGGAGTCCTTCAACGCCACGCTTCAAAGCAGACCTGATTTTTTTTAACAATCCTGGGAGTTCAAAGTGACTTAATTTTGCTTACGTGACCTGCTCAGCCTGAAGTTGTCTCCAATAAGTTTTCAGTAAGATAAAGTGAGATTAGCTGTGTATACCATCGATGATCTACAATCTATTCTGCAACAAGAATGGCAAGAGTTTTTGTACACTGATACTCCCGACATCCCTGTGGTATGATCCCATAAACTTCTCCAGCCACAGTCTGGTACAGCCCAGTCCTGCATACATGGTGTACACAGTAAACTGGCTGCTGACTGTAGACTGTTGTGCTGTTGTTGTGTTTTGTTGGGTTGTTGATGTACTGTGCCTGTGTCACCTTTTAAACCAGAAATCGAAATGGATTTTGTTGTCCCGCTGAAGGACGTTTCTGTGCCTGAAAAGAAACAGGCCAAGTTTGAATGCACCATCACGAAGGATGTCTCTAAGGTCATGTGGTACAGGGGGGCTGACATTATCACCCCAGACCAAAAGTATGACATCATCGATGATGGAAAGAAGCATATGCTGATCATAAACTGTTGTGAGTTTGAGGATGAGGACGAATATACGATTGCGGTTTTGGGCAAAACTTCAACAGCCAGACTCACAGTGGAGGGTAAGTGCTGGACAGCCATTACTGGACATAACTGGCAGAACCTTTATTATTATGACTCCATTCATTGAGTTGGTTGCCTCCTCTTTCAAACTAACTCATATGAATATGCTTTACTAATACAACTATAGGTATCAGGCTCAAATTTATCTCGCCGATAAAGGACCAAACGGTGAAGGAGGGTGCAACGGCTCGCTTCGAGCTGGGGCTCTCTCATGAGAACATCCCCGTCACTTGGTACAAGAACGACATTAAAATTCATCCGAGCAGAACAGTGGTCACTCATGTGGATGGAAAGAAACATGTGCTAGAGATGAAGGAAGTGACTCTTGATGATACTTGCCAAATTAAGGCTGAGGCCAAAGGAATTCCTTCCATGGCCAACCTGACAGTCATAGGTAAAACACAAGTGTCCTCTTTCTGTCATCTTCCAGTGTGTCTTCTTCTTTTGTCTACAGCTGTTTGTACAATTTGTCCATGTTTGTGTCTGTTCAGGTCCACGAAACGACCTGTAAGAAGTTGTTTTCTGCTTTCTGTGTCGTAAAAAATTGCTTTTTTGTGTCATGTTTTTGTGTTCCTCGTCTTGTTTGACTGTCTTGTCCTTTTGTTGGCCCTGGACCATATGTATGTGTTGTGTATGTGTTATATATGGAGAGTCACCCAAACATTTCCCTATTCCAGAGGGAGATGCGTACTTCACAGTTAAGCTGCAGGACTTTACTGCAGTGGAAAAAGACGATGTGATTCTTGATTGCGAGCTCAACAAAGACGTTGAAGTCATGTGGTACCACAATGAGGCCGAGATCAAGCCCTCTAAGACGGTGGCCATTAAGGCTGAGGGCAAACGCAGAGCCCTCGTCATCAAGAAAGTTGGAGACAAAGACAAAGGACAATACGTATGTGATTGTGGAACAGACAAGACGACGGCTAAGCTTCACATTGAAGGTAAAAGCACAGTTTGTTTACTGAGACGCCTTCCCCCTTCTTGACACACCTCTTCAGCTCACCCTTTACCTGCACCACCTCCTAACCTCACCTCGAGCCCCATCACCTTGTTTTTTGTTGCAGTTTTTGCACTTGAAGCACCTTTTTGCTCTCACCACCTCTTAATTACTACTATCATCCCCTGTCTGTGGCCTCTGTCATCACGCTGCCCTTCTGAAATTGGTAGAAAGACACTACAAGAGTTTTCAGAGAAAGACTCTCGTGTAGGTGCCGATGTGCTCAGCCCTGATTATCACCCTAATTTGGGGAAATCAGTCTTGTAGTGTTCTTCGACCGTGACTTGTGTCCTTTGTGCTGTTTTGTTGTTTGTCACCTTTTTCTGTTTGACCCTTCTGCCGAGGGTCTTCACAGAACTGTCCCTCTTTGAAGAAGTAAACCCCTTTATTGTTCTTCAGTGCATTTTGAAGAACTGTTGCACCTCAATATCTAATAGGTCCATATAGAACCAAATGGCTCCTGAGAATGTCCTTTATGGCATTTGTGTGTCCTCATGAATGGACTTGGTGTCATCACTGAAAGCCATTTGGTTGTTTATGGTCCATTGAAAAGGTTGCCCAATAAAGGTGGTTTATATCTTTCGACTGAGGTGTCTGTATAGTGTTTGTGCCTGTGTGTCATCTATGTATTTGTGTATGTATGTGTACTGTGTTTGTGTATTGATGTGTTTAAATGTCTAAACGTTGTTAGTAAGAATTTTGTCCCTTCTCTTAAACGTCAGCTCGCCACATCAAGGTGATACGGCCAATGTATGGCGTTGAGGTGTATGAAGGAGAGACCGCTCGATTTGAGGTCGAGCTCAGTGAGGACGACATCCACGGCCAATGGAAACTGAATGGAGAAGTCCTCAGTCCATCCGCCGTATGTCTCATTCAAACACAGATATTCTCTTACTGGTGGTTCGGTTCACTTTCATTTTGATCAAACGCAGTTATGGATTTTGTCAAGAATCCCACAAATCAAAAGGTTTCATATCTCCACACCCTCATTGAGATGTGAAGAACGAGAAGGTTGGATCTCTCGTTTAGCTAACAAATGAAAGTGAATTGACCACTGATCACCTTTTGAATTCTCATGTTTTCACTGAAATGCTGAAGTTTGTTGGTCGTCTGCAGGATGTTGAGATCGTGGAGGACGGCGCAAAACACACTCTGGTCTTGTACAACTGCAAAGTGCCTCTAACAGGCGAGGTGGTGTTCACCGCCGCAAATGCAAAGTGTTCTGCTAACCTGAAAGTAAAGGGTGAGCTTTCTCTTCCCTCACTCAACCTTCCTGTACAAAGTCTTAACAAGCACCACACTGTGCTCACGGTTCTTTGAAAATGGGTTCAAATCTTATCGTTCTTCAATTTAATTGCAAGTTATCATCCAGAAAATGATGAGGATTAATGGAACGTAACAGTGATTCTATATTTAGTGTAGTAAATGCTACTACATTGTGATAGAGAGGAACATCCTGTTGTCTTACATGGAATTTCCTTTTTGGACCCTTTTTGTCAGTGTGGCAAATCACTGACTTTCATTAACTCACTCAAACACAACTTTTATTCCTGAGCGCTCCACCTGCGCCTTGATATTAACCGCATCTGTCTGAATCAACAGAGATCCCAGTCTCATTCATTACCCCGCTGACGGACGTGCATGTGTACGAAAAGGATGAAGCAAAGTTTGAGCTGGAAATTTCTAGAGAGCCCAAAAACTTCCGCTGGCTCAGGGGAACTCAGGAGTTGTCAACCGATGATAAGTTTGAGCTCCAGTTGGAGGGAAAGAGACACACTCTCATAATAAAATCTGCCAGATATGAAGACGAAGCCAAATACATGTTTGAGGCTGAAGATAAAAGGACTTCTGGAAAGTTGTTTATTAAAGGTAAATGGAGTCGGACCATTTCAGTTTGGTTTGATGGGAGCGATGTGATGAGTGCTTCATGAGTGGCACCTTTTTGAACACATCATCACCGTTATTATCTGTTGACATCTACCAGCTCTGACTTCCCTGTATATGTGTATAATTTCTGTTTGTCAGGTATTCGCCTCGAATTTA
Source organism: Chaetodon striatus (assembly GCA_029783705.1). Taxonomy (NCBI): domain Eukaryota; kingdom Metazoa; phylum Chordata; class Actinopteri; order Chaetodontiformes; family Chaetodontidae; genus Chaetodon; species Chaetodon striatus. Next base: position 31,412,071 of record JAPZEB010000005.1, read on the forward strand.
TCAAGCCGATTAAAGATGTGACTGTGAAGGAACGTGAAACTGCAGAGTTCAGCGTCGAACTCTCTCACGAAAAGATCCCTGTGGTCTGGTACAAAAACGACGTCCGTCTGCACCCCAGCAAGGTGGTGCACATGTCAGAGGACAGAAAAGTCCACACACTGGCCTTCAAGGAGGTCACCATTGATGACACCTCCATGATCAAAGTGGAGGCCATGGGCAAGACCTCAGAGGCCATGCTCACTGTGCTCGGTTAGTATTTAGAGGTCTGAATTTCCGGAAATGATACCGAAGACATGATCTCAGTGTGACGAGTTTTTGGCCTCATTCAGTCATTTCCTATGCTTTTATACTTGAACTGGTTATTACTGGTTTTGTTATATGTCTTCCTGCAGAGGGCGACCTGTACTTCACAGTGAAGCTCCAGAACTACACCGCCGTCGAGAAAGACGAGGTGGTTTTGTCCTGCGAGCTGAGCAAGGCCGCTGGCGAGGTCCGGTGGTTCAAAGATGGTAACGAAATATTTCCCTCCAAGAACATTCTCATCCAATCTGACGGCAAGAAGCGCATGCTGGTGATCAAGAGGACAGCGAAGAGCAGCAAGGGAGAGTACACCTGCGACTGTGGCACCGACAAAACCACAGCCGACCTGAACATCGAAGGTAATACCTGCGGCGATCCAGCCCCTCCCCCAGACCCTGGTCAGGACTGCAGAATCAGGCCCCGCCCACCGCCGTTGGCCGAAACTCCACCTCTCTCCGCCATTCTCCCTCCATCACTGTGTTCTGTATTCTCATACTCATTGTTTGGAATTTTTGTGACTTAATATCATAATCCAACGTGAAACATCTTCATTATAACTGTATACAGAAACACTTTATGAACTCTGAGAAAACAACGGAGGCACAATCTGTCATGTTAATGTCTCCTCACTCAGATGTCCATGATAGCGTTCATATACATGTTATAATTATTAACGTATTTTCGTTGGTTTTTTATTCATTATGAATGTTTAAATTTTACAGGAAAAGACCTTTTTTTCACATTTTTAGGGAAAGATCTGTAATATCCTGTTAGGGAAAGTGAAAATTTGGACCAAATTTAAAGCAAAAAATGTTAAGGTGAGTTTAGGATCAGGGGCTCAAACTATCTGCAAAATGTTTTGGAAAATTTCTTATTTTTTTAATGCTTTAAATCAAAGTACTAAAACTTTAGGCTTGTGTAGACTCTTTGTTTATCAGGATGTTGATAATATAAATGCATTTATAAAGTCAGCTATGACTGTGTAGTTTTATGTAGACTTTAACTTTTTTCATATGTCATGATTAATTTTTTTAATCCAATTTATTTATTTGGTTTTCAGTACACAGTATCAGTAATAAAGTAATCAACATATTCCTGTTTGCGAAAAGAGAAAAGTAAAAATAAATACATTAATAAATAAAAAATAAACAATAAAAAAGTAACAAAAGAATTCAGTTTAATCTAATAAATTAATTTAAAATAATCAATTTAGTTTAATTTAATTTTCATTTAAAAATTAAATTCAAAATAATAAAAATAATCACAAAAATTACTTTAATTTAATTTATCTGGTTTTCAATACACAGTATCAGTAATAAAGTTAGCACCATACATACACCATACTCAAAAAAGACAAAATAAGTAAAATTAATGAATAAACTAAGTGAAAATTAAATTCCAAATAATAAAAACATTCATAAAGGAAATTCATTTAGTTTAATTTATTGTAAAGAAATAACAGTTTATTTATTTGCTTTTCAATACACAGTATCAGTAATAAAGTAATCATAATACTCCTGTTTGTAAAAACAGAATCAAACAAAATAAATTAATAAATAAAGTAAAAATTGAATTCAGAATAATAATTCCAATACTAATTTTTGTTTCACTTTGTGTTCATTTTAATACTTCCTCAGTGTCCTTAGTAACGTTAAAACTTCAGTCATAATGCTTTATGAGACATTTATAGAGTATCCGTTGACAGTGAGATGTTTTATAGGGTTGGATTATTATATTTATTTGACTTATCTGCTTTTGCACATCCTGTAAGTCGCTCTGAAAAAGAGCGACAGCTACTTGCCTTGTCTCCACTGTATGTCTACCACTGATCATCAGACACCGAGCTTTCTTTGTCACTGTGCACGACGACGTGAAACTGTTGTTGAAACTGGATTGTTCATTGGTTTCAGTCAGCTTCAACTCCCGTTAGTTTTTTATCTAACGTCTTTTCAAACCTCTGCAGAGCGCGACATCAAGGTTGTCCGCCCACTGTACAGTGTGGAGGTCACTGAGACTGAGACCGCCAAGTTTGAGACGGAGATCTCAGAGGAGGACATTCACGCCACCTGGAAACTGAAGGAGGATACACTCCACCCGTCTGCTGTAAGATTAAACACCAATAAAGATGGTGTCATTTTTATTTAATCCAGAGAAAAAGCCAGTGGGGTAAAAGTGATTTCCTTTTGCTTTGGGGATTCTCAGTTTAACTCAGTTCAGTTAAATCAATTTAACTGTATTCTTTATTTATCACAAGTAAAAATGTTTTGTATAAGAACATCCTGACCTTGTCTCAAAGTTGAGATGAAGGGATTGTTGTGAAAGTTTGTTTGAACTGTAGATTTTTGTTTGCAGGATGTGGAGATCAAGATGGAGGGAGTCCGACACACGTTGATCCTCTACAGCTGCAAAATGGTCATGGCCGGAACTGTAGACTTCGCGGCAGCGAATGCCAAATCCTCAGCTCAGCTCAGGGTCAAAGGTGACAGAAACAACACGAGCATTTTGTTTGTGAAAACATTTTTTGGTAGGCAGCTTTAAAACCCTGAAAGTCCTCTTGACAGATGACACTCTGGTTTCAGTTTGCATCCAAGTACACGCGCACTGTTACCTAACTCACCAGACTTTGGTAACAGTTTCATGACAAAATGTACATGTCGTTGTGAGAAGCGTAGGACACTATTTGCAGACAGAAATACATTTCCTGTTTGCCTGATGAAGGTTCAGCTACTGAAAACATTGCAGTAATTTTAATTTAATTTAATCCCCCCAACAGAGGGGGGACCAAACATGGGGACGCTAAGGAACGGTTCTGTTGGTACCATCCACAACTTTTCAGAGTGGAAACTGAAAAAAAGTGTACCAAACTGAATTGAACTGTACTATGTGGAAACGGGGCTTTAGATAACTCCTAATTTACACCTTGTGAATAAGCTGTTCCTCATCCTTTGCAGAGCTTGTAAATCCTTTAAAGCTTTCACTCAAAACTGCGTGCCGCATCATGCTGCGTCATGCAACCGTCAGGGCAGTCGCATCCATGTCCGTCATGTTTCTACAGTAGCCCAGAACAAACCAAACACTGGCTCTAGATAGAGTTATGTTTTTGGAGTCAGCAGCACCTCTGCAATGAGCAGCATCAGACAAACACAAGTTTCCTACACATTAAACTTCTTTATTCAGTGTTTTTACTGGTTTAAATCAGCTGATCTGCTTGTTTTGGAGATAAAGAGACCTCTGTGGATAATTCAGCTCCTGACAATGAACACTGGAGGAATTCTAACCAGGAGAAGTTTCAGCTGGTTGTGACACACTGGAGCTTTAAGATTCAGTAACATTTAGTTCATTCATTTTTTACAGGTTTCCTGCTTCAGGATAAATCAATAAAATCAGCAGAGAACAGAGACTTTACAGATTTTTATTTTAAAGGATGTATTCAGAGATCAACAGTTACTTTTTTAATGTCTCATGTAATGCTACAACAGGTGGAGAGTTGAGACTGTGAAGCTTCACAGCTGAGGCGTCAGTAACTGTAATTTAGACCCCAGAGTAAATCATGAAGCTGTCACAGACTCTCTGCAGAGTGTACGACTTTAAACACTGAACTCTCAGAGGGTAAAATCACTGGTTCAGATTGAGGTTTTCTTGCAGTGTGTGGAACATTATGATGGTATATTTACTCCTGTGCAGGAATGTTGTGTCCCTGTCGACGTGATGAAGACTGTAAACTCCTCGGACTGACAGCTGGCTGTCACCGACACTGTCAGCCTTTAACTGGCTGTTAAGAGGCTTTAATTCAGGCATGTGAAGAAGCCTGTTGTAAATATTTGATGCAGCTTGTTAATCTGACATGCTGGATCTCAGTTTTCCAAAACACCAGTTACACCACAGTGTTACGACACGCGCAGCGGCCCGACAGTGACGTTTTCTGCAGTGTGGCGTTGGGTAACTCCTGCGAAGAGCTCCACATTCTCCTTTTCCAGGAAAATTGCAGGCTGCTGATTGACAGGAGCAGATTGGCCTCTGCTGATGGGTTTGGCAGAGGTGGGCTCTCAGCCAATCAGGACCCTCGGTTATTTTAGAAGCCACATGCCTTATCTAGAGCAGGTTTGCGGTGATTGGCAGGGGGAAGGACGCGACCCCGTCCATTACTGGTTTCTGCCGGCCATATACATCTGATGGCAGGT
>JAPZEB010000005.1:31416651-31437528 GCA_029783705.1 Chaetodon striatus
TGATTGACAGGAGCAGATTGGCCTCTGCTGATGGGTTTGGCAGAGGTGGGCTCTCAGCCAATCAGGACCCTTGGTTATTTTAGAAGCCACATGCCTTATCTAGAGCAGGTTTGCGGTGATTGGCAGGGGGAAGGACGCGACCCCGTCCCTTACTGGTTTCTGCCAGCCATATACATCTGATGGCAGGTCGTATGCTAATGAGCTAGGCCCCCCAATGCCAAGTCCCACGGTGGTGGTGTTCAGTTGTCCTGAGGGCTTCTAGCGGCCTGCCTTCAGCTCAGCACCACCATGAGGATAAGCCACTGAGGATTAGCTGTTTCTCTGCGGGGACTTTTTTGGATCTATTGACTTGTTTCAGGGGGGGGACTAATCATGTCTTCTCCCCAATCCAAAGCCCGAGTGATCGGCCTGGAGCGGCCCCTGAAGGATGTCACCGTGACCGCCGGGGAGACCGCCACCTTCGAGTGCGAGCTGTCCTATGAAGGCATCGCTGTCGAGTGGTTCCTGGGGGGTACAAAGCTGGAACCAAGCGACAGAGTAAGTGCCAGCACACCTGAGTCCTCACAACAAACTGATCCACTTCCTGTAACCTTCCTGACACACACCACACACTAACAAATACTGAAGCCGCTGCAGATCCTCCAGGAGTCCAAGCAGGTCCTCCAGGCCTTGTGGTGGTTCCAGTCCAGAGCCAGGCTTTTGTTTCCCACTCTGTTTGTACACAATGTTCAGTGTTCTCCGCAGCAGCCTCAGCCTGTCTTCATATAAGGGCCTGCTTTTGGAGGTTCAGGATTCCTGCTGAGCATTCGATCCTGGTTTTGAGATAACGCAGGCAGGGAGACTTTTCTGCCCTGCAAGCGTTTCTGCGGGGTTATTTTTAACAGCTGCAGGAGGTTGAGACGCAGGGCAGGTGGCAACAGGAGCTATTTAACAGCTTCAGTTTTGAAACGTGCTGTAGATGTTTCTGCTGTTTTCAGGCTGGAAAAAAAGAGTCAAAATAGAGAGCTGGCTGTGAGTCCGGCCCTGAAACGATATCCTGTCATAACGCAGGATTAGTTTGATTATCGGATGTAACATAAGAAGTGTGAGGTTTGCAAAGACACGTGATCTCTCTGTGGGTTGTGCAAGTGTGATTTACTGCATGTTACATGATCAAAACACCACATCAACTGTTTCATCAAATCACAAACTAAAACAGTTTGACACCTTCGCTTGTTTTCTTTAAATATAAAATGAGTAAATAAAGTTGTTTAAAGGCGATTTTAAAGTCTTTAATTGTGACGCTGCTGCAGACAGAAACTGTTCCCTGAGATCTCAGAGCTGTTTAGTTGTTTAGTAGTTAAATAGCTCCTGTTTACATCAAATATTTATTTTGTGGTTTTCTTTGGTAACAAAGTAAAGTTGAGGTTTAACCAGCAGGGATTAATTTTATCTGAAGATTAGTGTTAAAAACCAAAGATAAATTTTGATATAACCAACATGAAATTAATTATTACTCACAGAAAAATCAGATCAGTAACTAAACTAAACCCTAAAACAGAAAAACAAAGCAGATTAATGTGATCATGACTGAGCTGAGGTTATTAAACCTCCTCTCCCGCCAGTTTAAAGAGCTCAAACTGGAGTTTAAAAGTTTACAACGACAAAACCAATGGACATTCAGGTTTTTGAGATTGTTAAGGTGACACATAAAGCTGACATATTTAGTTTCGGTGAGGAGAACTTCCCACACAAGTCTTAATGTTTTTTTTATTTAGTGGTATTCACAACATGAAAATAAGCAGTGAACAGACCTCAAAGAGACCCATAAAACACTAAAATAGCTCAACATATCCATCCCCCGACACCCACACTAACACTCAGCCAAACTGTTACAAAACTCTGACAGGAAACAACATCACAGCTGATCTGAGATTTACTTAAAACTGAATAAAAAACGAAGGGATATCCATTCTTTTATTAGCCGAAAACAGCTAAAATCAAATCATTCCTGTCTGCTTACTTTATTGACTATAATTCCCTCATTTTAATATCAATCATAGTTTAATTTTTTCACTTAACGTCAATACATTAAATTGTCTGCAGCTGGGTAGCAATGGCCAAAACAACAAACACTGTACCTTGATTTATCACCTAAATGTGTTAAAGGTCTATTTACAATTCCAAAGTGATCAGAAAGCAGTCATTTACCATCATGGCTCCTAAAGTAACAAAATAGGAACCAGTCTGTCTTCTTTCACACATCTTCTTAAACTTTTAACTCATCAGCATTGAGAAGTATTGGAAATACAGAAAGTTCTTCACACGGTCTTTCCTCTCAGACCAATAAATGATCCCAGAAAAACAATGAACAGTAAATATCATAAACACTTTATGTTTAATTCCTCTTTGGTGAGTTATGTGTCTGTGGGCCTGCTGTCAGGTGCCGTGTGTGGGAGTGTGTTAAAATCAGCCGTCAGGTGTCAAAGGTCAGGCAGTTTAAATCGGGGGAAGGAAAGCAGCTGCCTGGATTTGTTTCAGCTGTCAGGCCTCAGCTGACTGACCCGCAGACCTGTGACTCCCAGTTCAACTCTGTGTCTCCTGAACCTCACAGACAACGTTCAGGGCTGGTAAAACCTTATTATCTGTCTGATGTAAGTGTATGCTGTACACCTGACAGGCGCTGTTCAGAGAAAATCCGAATCTATGATTCTGCATCTCTTGAACCTTACAGACAATGTTCACAGGTAGTAACACAGAGTCAGTCTCAATCTTAGCATTCACTGTGGACCTGACAGACGGAGTTTGGGGAAGTAAAACCGTAAAAGTCAGTGACTCTGTCCTTTGAACCTTACAGAGAGTGCTCATGGATGAAAAAACCCATAACATAAAAAAATCCAAATCCTCCATTATGTGACTCTGTAAACCTGACAGGTGCATTTTAGGGAATATTCCACCTATTTTTATTGACATTGTTGAACCTGACAGCTTTATTTCAGGGCAGGTTAGAACCTTTTGGCTTATGGGCTCTGTTGAATCTACAGGCAGTATTCAGGGCACATTAAACCCTTGGACTTCCTGACTCTGTTGAACTAGTTGATGGTGTTCAGGGCAGGTTACTCCTTTACTCTGTTAAACCTGACAGGCAATATTGAGGGCATATTATAGATGTTGCTCTGTTGAATCTACAGAGTGTTCAAAGCTTACAGGCAGCAGTGTGTTGAGCCTGACAGACAGTGTAGAGGGCTGGATTAATTTCTGTGTTTCCATTGGAAAGGTGGCGTTGAAGGTGGAGGCTGGTGTCCACAGTCGGGCTCTGTTGAACCTGACAGACCATGTTCAGGGACTGTTACACCCTCTAAATAATTTGAACCTAACAGACAGTGTTGAGGGCTGGTTAAACGCTGAGTTTCTATTGGACAGGTGGTGTTGAAGGCGGAAGCTAAAGTCCACAGTATGACTCTGAGGAACGTCCAGCTACATGAAGCCGGACAAGTTAAACTCGTTGCCAAAGACTTCCAGACGGAGGCCAACCTGATTGTTGGAGGTAAGATCAGCAGACTCACCACGCTGCAGTGATGTAGACGTATACTCCAGGGTGTGTCAGTACACTGTGACATCACTACTGGGCTGGGCTACAGATGCAACATTTCAATTCAATTTCCAAAGGGCGCTCTGATTGAGTTTTTCGTAGACAAAGAAAAGACGTGTTGTGTATTTCTGTGTGCGTTTAGAGCCACCAGTGGAGTTCACAAAGCCTCTGGAGGACCAGACGGTGGAGGAAGAAGCCACCGCCACGCTCGAGTGTGAAGTTTCCAGAGAAAATGCAGAGGTGCAATGGTTCAGGGACGGACAGGATATCAGAAAGACCAAAAAGTACGAGATGATCGTCGATGGCCGCAAGAGGGCGCTGCTCATCCACGACTGCACTATGGACGACGCAAGGACGTACACTTGTGACGCCAAAGACTTCAAAACTTCCTGCTTCCTCAACGTTGAACGTGAGTACAACTGAGAACTAGCACAACTTTACAGAAGTTATGAGGCGTTGGTAAGGAAATGTTAAGTGTATCCCATAAAAGCCTAAGCACCCTTTACTGAACTTTAAGGACCCTTTAGAAGACTAAGCAAACCCCTTCAAATTTCTAGTTTAGGAACCCTTTCTAGAGGAAAAAGCAACACTTATTAAAGTTAAGGGTCCCTCAAATGACTTCAGGGGCCCCTAAAAAAAACAGACCCACCATTTAAGAAAATTTAAGAAACTCTAGTGTTAAGGAACCCTCTATAAAAGACAAAGGAACCCTCTAAGTGTCCAAGAACCCTTTGAAAGACTACAGGAAGCCCCCAAAAAAGTTAAGGAATCTTTTATTTGAGTTGAGGAACCCTCTGTCTCATAAAAGGTAAAGGACCCTCTTAAAGTCGAGAAACCCTTTAAAAGACTCAAGGACCTCCCTCAGTAAGATTTTAGAAACCACTCAAGAAAGACAAGTGAGCACTCCAAACAAACAAGGAGTTCCCCTTAAGATTTGAGGTGTCATGCGTACAAGTTAAGCCCTCCCCATAAAAGCTGAAGAGCCCTCTAATAAAGTTAAAGAACCACTTTTTTAGAGGTACTCTCTGTAAGAGTAAATGGATCTTCCATTAGTGTTAGGGGACCCCCATTAAAAGCTTAAAGAGAAAGTGATAAGTAACTTTTTATTAGACCTAAAGAACCCTTAAAAATGTAAACAAATCCCCTGTTAGAGTTAAAGATCTCTCAAAATGTTTAAAGAACCCTTGAAAAAGTTAAGGGACCACTATGAAAGCTCAATAGCCCTCCCAAAAAAATCTTTACAAGAGATTAAATAAGTATGAATTCTCATTAGCTAGCTAAGGAACGCGTAAGAGGTCCCGATGACTTAAAGTAAAGAGGTTTTCTGTGTCCACAGCTCCACATGTCGAGTTCTCAAAGCCGCTCCATGATGTTGAGGTCAAAGAGAAGGAATCTGCCAGGTTTGAGTGTGAAGTTTCCAGAGACAACGTCAAAGTGAGCTTCGCCTTTTTTTTCTCCGTTTGTCCAGATTATTAAGTCTCATAAAGATTTGTCACTGCCTAACGTCTCTCCTCTCATCTCGCAGGTCCGCTGGTTCAAAGACGGAAGTGAAATCAGAAAGGGGAAGAAGTATGAAATTATCGCTGAAGGCCGCAAACACATCCTCATCGTCCACAAGTCAGTGTTTGACGATGAGGCTGAATACGAATGTGACGCAAAGACCTCCAAGTCCTCAGGCATGCTCACTGTCGTTGGTAAGAATAAATAAACATATGGTCTGAGTTTAGAGCCCAGTTCTTTATATGAGCACATGCTGGATTATACTGCAGACTCTCGGAGTCTGGATCATCCAGTCTCACTCGTTCAGCTAATTCAGGATTATCTGGCTAAAAGCCCAGAAGACAAACTTCCCCAAACAGCCACAAAAAATCCAAATATTTTCACACTGCTGATTTATTCCCAAGTAAAAAACGTAATCCTCTTCATCTTTCTCATAGCTGTTTGCCATCTGCCTGCCACTATTTGACGATAGATCGATAGATGAAAATATTGACTGATGTTTCCTCTTTGCATTGATGACGTGAGATCATTGGTTATTTACTCGATGTATCAATACAGATCGATGGATCGTCGCACCCCTGTTTTTATTGTGGCGATTTGTCATTAAAAAATATTTTTTAACATGTTTGTTTTCTTTTTTTAAATTAATCTAAAGATCTAATAAATCGTACAGATAAAGCTGTTTTAATTTTTTCAAGAATTTATTAGATATTACAGTCATCATCCCATGTTAAATATTTTAAGACTATGCGCAACAGAAGGTCACGGATGCCAGAAAAGTTTCTGCACTCTCAGTAATTTATGCTTCAGTTGAGATCTGACGCTGTTTGACTTCCTCTCGTTGCAGAGGAGGAGGCGAGGTTCACCAAGAACCTGTCCAATGTGGAGGGAACAGAGACGGACAGCGTGAAGCTGATCTGCGAGGTGTCCAAACCCAGCGCTGATGTCATCTGGTACAAAGGAGACGAGGAGCTGCCGGAGGGCGGCCGCTACGAGCAGATCGTAGACGGGAAGAGGAGGATCCTCCTCATCCAGGACCTGAAGATGGCTGACGCCGGAGAGTACAACTGCAGGCTGAGTCCCAGCATCAGGACATCCGGAAACCTCAAGATTAATGGTAAAGAAAAAACACGTCAGAGCGATCTGAAGCTTCTGATCATAAATTCATTTTGTTCTGAATTTATCTAATAAAATTTATGTCCATAATAATATTTTAAAGCCATTTGAAGAAAGATAAAGTGCGGCAGACACTGCATTTCATTAAACACAAATTAATTTATAAAAACATGTCGGAACAAAAAGGAACCAAAGTGTAGAAGTAGATTTTCTGTCATGTGATCGGTGTGTGATCTTCCTGTGTTTCAGAACTGGCTGCTGAGTTCATCTCCAGGCCCAAGAGCCAGGAGGTGGTGGAGGGTGAGAAGGCAGAGTTTACCTGCTCCGTCTCCAAGGAAACCTTCGAGGTAAAATGGCTGAGGGACGACAGGGAGCTGGAGGCCGGAGACAAATACCACATGGTCAGCGACGGCAAGAGGCGAACGCTGGTCATCAAGAACTCAGAGCTCAGAGACGAGGGCGGATACGTGGTGATGATTGGAACTACCAGAGCCAGCGCTGACCTCACTGTGCTCGGTAAGCCCCGCCCACTCACTCAGTCTGTGTAGAGTGATAAAAAAACAAGAGGAAAATTTTACCTGCATCTAACAGTTTACTGTTGATATTTCTTAAAATATAAGAAGAAAATTAATTTTGTCCATTGTTATTTAGTTCACATTCCTACAGAAGTTTCTCATTTTAATTTAAATGTTTTTAAGAATTAACTGAATGCCAACTTAATCACCAAAGAAATTAAAATGACAAAAATATTTTAATTGTTTCATGTTCTATCTTTAGTTTTAAGGAAATGAAATGCAGTTTGATTCCTCCGGCAATAATTACAGTGATATGGAGGGTTTCCTGCTCATCGGTGTGTCCGACGATTTGTTTGTTTTCTGCAGAGAAACTGAAGATCATCACACCGCTGAAGGACACAGAGGCCAAAGAGGGACAGGAAGTGGTCCTGAACTGCGAGGTGAACACAGAGGGAGCCAAGGCCAAGTGGCTGAAGCAGGAGGAGACGATATTCGAGAGCAGCAAGTACGTGATGGTCCAGAGAGACAACGTCTTCTCTCTTAGGATCAGAGACGCCCAGAAGGGAGATGAGTCCAACTACAGCATCAACCTGACCAATCAGAGAGGAGAGCATGCCAAGAGCTCCTGCGACCTCACCGTCAAAGGTCAGACATGTTTAACAGAGCTGATAAACAGAGCCGGACTGCGGCTCTGATTCAAATTTTAGTCTTTGTTTTAGTTGAAAGATGTTCTGCAGCACTGAGCTCAGTTTCTGCCGAGCTGACGATGTGTATTTTGGTGTTTTGTGTTGTTCAGAGGAGAGTCTGAGGATCGTGGTTCCTCTGGAGGACATTGACACTCAGGAGAAGAAGACCGTCAGTTTCTCCTGCAAGGTCAACAGACCTAACGCCACTCTGAAGTGGATGAAGGGTGGCCAGGAGATCACCTTCAACAAACGCATCGTCTACAGAGTGGACAAAGAGAAGCACACGCTGACAATCAAGGATTGCACTCTGGCGGACGAGGGTGAGTACACCGCTGTGGCTGCAGACAACAAGTCCACTGCTGAGCTGATCATCAGCGAGGCGCCCACAGACTTCGACATGCACCTGAAAGACCAGACCATAACAGAGTTCGAGGATGCAGAGTTCACATGCAAGTTGACCAAAGAGAAAGCCGACGCCAAGTGGTACAGAAACGGACGTGAAATCAGAGAAGGACCAAGGTATGTCATCTATAAACTCTTATTATTTTAATTTTATTGCAAAACATGCTAACAAAAGCAGCTGGCATTACGGCTTGACTTATGGTTTATCATTGACTCAAATTCACTGTTTATTTTCCCAGATACACATTTGAAAAAGATGGAAAGTTGTGCACCCTGCGTATCAAGGAGTGCAGACCAGACGATGAGTGTGAGTACGCTTGTGGTGTGGACGAGAAGAGATCCAGAGCCAGGCTCTTTGTTGAAGGTGAGGTTCTTCAGATTTTATTCACTGCTTTTACATCAACTAATTCCTGTTCTGTTCCTGCTCTGGTTGATCCTTCATGAATCTCTGTCGTCTGTCCTGCAGAGACGCCGGTGGAGATCATCAGACCACCACAGGACATGTTTGAACCTCCAGGCTCAGACGTCGTGTTTGAGGTGGAGCTCAACAAAGACAGACAGGAAGTGAAGTGGTTGAGGAACAATATGACAGTCGTCCAGGGAGACAAATACCAGATGATGAGCGAGGGTAAAATCCACAGACTGCAGGTCTGTGAGATCAGACCTCGAGATCAGGGAGAATACAGAGTCATCGTCAAGGACAAAGACGCCAAGGCCAAGCTGGAGCTGGCAGGTAAAAGCTCATAACTGGACTCTTAAAAATCAGTAGTTATATGAAACAGAGATGTTAAAAGTCAAGATAACCCAAAGCTGATAAACTTTGGTTTCCAGTGTCGTTGTCTTTCTGATGGTGTCTCATTCCTCCTCCTCTTACTCCTCCAGCTGTGCCTCAGATAAAGACCACAGACCAGACCTACGTCACAGACGCCAGGAAGCCCATCGTCATGGCTGTCCCCTACAGCGCCTACCCACAGGCCGAGGCTGACTGGCTGTACAACAACCTGAGTCTGCCCAAAGACAACATCTACACATCTGCCGACAGCACAGAGTATCGTCTGAAGGACCCCATGAAGGCTGACGAGGGCCGCTACAAGGTCATCATCAAGAACAAACATGGAGAGGGAGAAGCCTTCATCAACCTGGAGGTCATCGGTGAGTTTGAAGCTAAAACTGTTATCCTGTGGACTTTACTGAACTTTACGTTCCATATAAACTTCGTTCATCACTTTTCTGACGTTAAATGTGACTTTGTCCTTGTGTTTTCTAGATGTCCCCGGACCCGTTAAGAACCTGCAGGTGATTGACACCGCAGATGGTGAGGTAAGCCTGGCGTGGGAGGAGCCTGAGAGCGATGGCGGCAGCAAGGTCATTGGCTACGTGGTGGAGAGACGCGATGTGAAGCGTAAGACCTGGACACTGGCCACAGACCAAGCCGACAGTCCTGAATACACAGTGACCGGCCTCCAGAGGGACTCCATGTACCTGTTCAGAGTCTGCGCCCGAAACCGGGTTGGCAGTGGACCCAACGTTGAGACCGACAAACCCGTACAGGCCAAGAACAAATTTGGTGAGAACCCTTTAACATGAGCACAATACCCGCTATACCCAATATAGATGTGCCTTTCAAATCTGTCTTCATAGTTTGTTAATTCTTTCCAAGACATAAAATCGGAAAAAAAAAGAAGTTAAGAGAATAGAAATGGTCCAAGAATGATCCCTGAGGTACACCAAATATGATTTGAGTAGCTAATGGGATAAAAACTTTTACTCACAAATGATACACGACTATACTTGGTGAACGAATTCCCAGAGCACCAGAACGTGGCTCTGAGTTTACTAAATTGTTTTGTGTATCATTATTTTTAGATGTTCCTGAGGCTCCTCTGAATGTGATTGTTGGAAATGTCAGCAAGTTTGGCTGCACTGTTGCCTGGGAACCTCCCGAGTCGGATGGAGGCTCTCCCATCACCTCTTACGTCATCGAGCTGCGAGACAGGACGTCTGTGAAGTGGACGCCCGTCCAGGTGACCAAAGCCGACGAGCTCAGTGCCGTTGTTAATGACGTCATTGAGAACAAGGAGTACATCTTCAGAGTAAGAGCTCAGAACAAAGCCGGCGACGGCAAGCCCAGCGCCGCCTCCCGACCCGTCAAGATCATGGATCCCATCGGTAGGTTTGGATTCATCACTTTTTTTCATTCAGTAAGAAACTTGAACAAGAACTTACTCCACATGGTTTTACCTACCCTCCTGAACAGCCGATATACATTTAATGAAATTAATTTTGTTATTTTAATCATTCTTTTTGTGTCGGTCCCCTGCAGAGCCTCCCAGTCCCCCTCTTAACTTGGTCTGGGAGGACCAGAACAAGACTTCGGTGAATCTCACCTGGGAGACTCCTCTGAGGAATGGAGGCAGCATGATCACTGGATACATAATCGAACGTAACGAGGAAGGCACCGACAAGTGGCTCCGCTGCAACGCCCGCCTCTGCCCAGACCTCTTCTACAAGGTACAGTTTCAAATAAACCATCATTTCCTGTTTGTGATAGTGACTTCATTTCACAAAACAAGTGCAGAACCTTCACAGGGGGGTATGTTAGCATTAGAGGCTACATGCAATACTTTTGTTAATGTTGTGTAGCCAGTATAAAACCACCCAGCTGCTTCACAGTAATGTCCTGTAGATGTCTCTTTGTCAAAGTCTCTGCCGTAGAAGTCCTCTACATATTAAGACTTAAAGCCTTTTAAGTGTTTTCACAGTTAAAGCTCCCCACTTCCTGTCAGTAACATCCACCAGCTGCTCCTTCACATTGAATGTCTTCTAGCACCACCTTAACATTAAAAGTCCCTCAGTTGCTCTTTCACATTAAAAGTCTTCCAGCTGCTCCTTAACATTAAAAGTCATCTAGTGGTTTATCAAAGTAAGTTTTCCAGTGGCTCCTTCACAATAAAAGCCCTGTAGTGGCACCTTCACAGTACAGGTGAACCAGGTGTCCTGGTTTAAGTTATACTTAATTTTATTTTAACACTGTACCTTTAAATTTTGTCTTCAGGTGTCTGGTCTGAAATATGGAAACAAGTACAACTACAGAGTGTTCGCTGAAAACGCTGCTGGACTCTCAGAGCCGTCAAACATCGTCGGCCCTCTGCTGGCTGACGACCCACATGGTGAGACAGACAGATTGTCTTCAATCACTTTGTAATGTTTTACTATTAAACTAATCATTCTCCACAGAAATGTAGTAAAAGCTCATTTAAACGTTTCATTTCCCATCGTGCCTCTCTCTTTCCTCTCCAGTTGGACCGACCTTCGATCTGAGCGCATTCAAAGATGGCTTGGAGGTGATTGTCCCTCAGCCTCTCACCATCAGAGTCCCCATTACCGGATACCCGATCCCCGTGGCCAAGTGGACCTTCGGGGAGAAGGAGCTGAGTACCGATGACGAGCGCATCACCATGACGACCAAGGCCACATTCACAGAACTGATCGTCACACCAAGCGTCCGCCCCGATAAAGGCACTTACACCCTGCATCTGGAGAACGATGTCACATCTGTCACTGGAGACATCGATGTCAACGTCATCGGTACATTGTCGAAAACTGTTTTCATTTCAGTTGATTGGAAGGTTTGTTGTCTGTATGGTTATTATCACTGCGTATCTGTTTGTGTCCTCCAGCGGCGCCCAGTGCTCCAAAGGACTTCAAGGTCCTAGAGGTGACCAGGCAGCATGTCCACCTGAGCTGGGAGGTTCCAGAGCACTACGGAGGAAGTCCTCTGACCGGCTACCAAGTGGAGAAACGGGATGTGTCCCGCAAGACCTGGGTCAAGGTGGGTGTCTTTAGATGAAAACATGTAGAAGTCTTTGACCAGACGCCTGATGAGGATTTCACACTCTGCCTCTGTGTTCTTTCTCTCAGGTGGCCCAAGGTATCCAGGATACAGAGTTCACAGTCACTGACGTGATTGAAGGAAAGGAGTATCTGTTCAGAGTCACTGCCTGCAACAAGTGTGGACCAGGAGAGCCAGCATACATCGATGATCCCGTCAATGTCTCCTCTCCTGCCAGTGAGTTTTACCCGAGATTAAAATAACTAAAATTAAGAAATAATCCAAATTTAATGTCTTAAAAGTGCTAAAGAGTCTTAAAGTGTCACCAGATGTTTTCACCTTGTTGCTGCGAATGTTGAAGTGCATCAACAGTCCCTGGTATCCTTAGTGTTCTTTGTGTTTGTTATATTGTTACTTTAAGTCAATGGTGTCCATGGCTCATTTTTTATCACACATCTGAAATTATATCATCAAGTTACACTGTCCAAAGGAACTGTCTAACCTCTATGTCTCATTTTCCTCCAGCCATCCCTGACCCTCCAGAGAACCTGAGGTGGAGAGACAAGTCCGCCAGCGGCATCTTCCTCACCTGGGAGCCACCGAAATATGATGGCGGCAGCGGCATCCGAGGCTACAATGTGGAGCGCTGCATGAGAGGAAGCGATAAGTGGGAGCCCTGTGGGGACATGGTGCAGGAGCTGAAGTGCCAGGTGACAGGTCTGATTGAGGGCCAGTGGTATGCCTACAGAGTCAGAGCCCTGAACAGACTTGGAGCCAGCCAGCCCTGCAAGGCCACCGATGAGATCCAGGCAGTTGATCCCAAAGGTACCCACAACGTCTTCCTGTTAGAGACCTGAAAGTAGTGTTTCATTTTGCTTTAAACGTGGACAAAGCAAGGATGTTTCAACATTTTATTTTCAAGCTCATTCAACATTTTTTAACAAGTGGAAGAACTCCAGAAAAACACAAAATTGAGACTTCAAATTTACCAGCAGAGTTAAAATTTTCAAAAACTTCTGACTGACCCCCTACCCTTATCATCCATGCAGAGCCTCCAGAGATCCAGCTGGACGTCAAGCTCCTGGCTGGTCTGACTGCCAAGGGTGGCAGCAAGATCGAACTTCCTGCCGAGGTGAAAGGTAAGCCCGAGCCCCGGGTAAAATGGACCAAAGCTGACCTGGTCCTCCAACCAGACGACAGGGTGTCCATCGACTCCAAGCCGGGACACTCCACCGTCACCATCGCCAAGACCAAGAGAGATGACAGCTCCACCTACATCATTGAGGCCACCAACAGCAGTGGCCGTGCCACCGCCACCGTTGAAGTCAACATCCTCGGTAAGATCACCTGACAACAGAGAATAAAGGTTTCCGTAATTACTTTGTTAGTTTCTGGTTAATGAAACTAAACTTCCCTCCCACAGATAAGCCCGGTCCTCCTGCTGCCTTTGACATCTCTGAGATCACTAACGAGTCCTGCTTCCTGGCCTGGAACCCGCAACGCGATGACGGCGGCTCCAGAGTTACCAATTACATTGTTGAGCGCCGAGCTACAGATAGCGAGATCTGGCACCGGCTGTCCTCAACCGTGAAACTGACCACCTACAGAGCTGTGGGCCTGGTCAAGTTCAAGGAGTACATCTTCAGAGTCTTCGCTGAGAACCAGTTTGGTATTGGCCCAGCGGCTGAGCACCCATCTATCATTGCCAGATACCCCTTCGGTAGGTCACCTGACCTGAGGACTTCTTCTGTTTCTAACAGGCTTTGGTCTGATAGTTATTTGTTCAGACTTTTTCTGTAATGATTTAGCCAGATCAGGTTCAGGTTAGATCAGTCCTTTCATGGTCGTACTATGTTTTGGAGCAGTCCACCTCCAGATCAGCTGGGACTAATCTCATCCCTCCTGTCTTCTCCACAGACACTCCTGGAGCTCCTTACAAGCTGGAGGCTTCAGACATCGCCAAGGAGTCCCTGACCCTGAACTGGTATGAGCCTGATGAAGATGGAGGCAGCCCCATTACCGGATACTGGGTGGAGAGATACGAACCCGAACACGACAGGTGGATGAGATGCAACAAGGTGCCCATCAAAGACACTAACTATAGGTAAGTCTACCTGCTCTGCTGTCTGAAAGGAATTTTACACTTTGAGTCTTTAGTTTTCAGTCTGTTGATGTGATGTCTTTTCCTCTGCAGAGTCAAAGGTCTTCCTACCAGGAAGAAGTACAAGTTCAGAGTTCTGGCTGAGAATCTGGCTGGAACTGGAAAACCCAGCAAGGAGACAGACCCAATCCTTGTCAAAGATCCTATTGGTACAAAAAAATTCTAACTTTAGTCTTGTATGAGTATCTATAATAATTTCAGAGCATTAAAATCATCATGGTCTCACTGTTCCAGATCCTCCATGGCCTCCTGGTAAACCCACGGTGAAGGACGTGGCTAAGACCTCCTGCTTTGTCATGTGGACCAAACCGGAGCACGACGGTGGAGCAAAGATCGAAAGCTATGTCATTGAGATGCTGAAGAGTGGTACCACAGACTGGATCCGAACAGCAGACAACATCACCTTCCTGGAGCACTTCCTGAAGGGCCTAATGGAGAAGCAGGAGTACTCGTTCAGGATCCGAGCTGTTAATGCGGCCGGAGAGAGCGAACCCAGTGAGCCCAGCGACCCTGTGCTTTGCAAAGAGAGACTCAGTAAGAACCAATGAATCAAAATAAAACAAACATTTTGAACTAACAATGTATGAACTCATTGTCCAGAACATCTACTAACTGATACATTCAGCACATGACAGTAAATTTTTGAGAGCTGACATGAAAACATCTTTGTCTCCAGACCCTCCATAAGCTCCTCGCTGGCTGGAGGTTGTCAACATCTGCAGAAACAGCGCAGACTTGAAGTGGGCTGCGCCAGAGCGCGACGGAGGCTCGCGCATCACTAACTACATAGTGGAGAAGCGTGACGCCAAGCGTAAAGGCTGGCAGGCAGTTGACACCACAGTCAAGGAGCTGAAGTACACCGTGACACCACTCAATGAAGGTTCACTCTATGTGTTCCGTATTGCTGCTGAGAATGCTGTTGGCGTGGGACCGTTCTGCGAGCTGGAGGACTCTGTGCTGGCTAAAGACACCTTCAGTAAGTCAGAGAGCAGTTTGAGTCAAGTGGAGATGAATTATTTTAACCAGGAGAGCGGAGATAATAAGACTTGTTTTTGTTGCAGCTACTCCGGGGCCACCGTATGCCCTCACTGTCAATGCTGTGACCAACAGATATGTGGACCTGCAGTGGGAGGCACCTAAAAATGATGGTGGCAGACCCATCCTCAAGTAGGTGTTTCTTATTTTTCTGCTCAGGTGATAGGTGATATCCATCTCATTCTTGTGAATGCGATATCTCAAGAACACCTTGAGGGAATTTCTTAAAATTTAGCACAAACGTGTCCTTCGACTTGAGGATGAACTGATTAGAGTTTCTAATCAGACTAGATTCTAGAGGTCAAAGGTCAAAGATCAAGGTCACTGTGACCTCTCGTTTGTCTAATTCTTATGAACCTGATATCTCAAGAATTCCTTAAAAGGGAATTCCTTCAAATTTGGCACAAACATCCACTCTGACTCAACAGTGACCTGATTGGGATTTGGTGGTCATAGCTCAAGGTCTCTGTGACCTTCTGTCTGTCATTCTCTCATGAACCCAATATGACAAGAAGGCCTTGAGAAACTTTCTTCAAATTTGGCACAAACCTTCACTTGGACTTAACAAGCACCAAATTAGATTTTGGGTGGTAAAAGGTCAAGGTCACTGCGACCCCAAAAACATGTTTTTGACTATATGATGATCGATTCATTCGTTGCATATTTTCAACATTTTTTAACTGGTATGATCTATTTTCCCAGTTAAATTCCAGTTGTGTTTCCTATAGTCTCAAAATGTTTAGCAGTTTTTCAATTAAGAAGATTTCTTTAACAATTAGTACCTTTGGTCCTTTAAAGGGGGCGCTGCTATCACCCAAAATCACATAATAGTTCTCCTAATAGTGCTCCTAAAAGTATTTGACCGTAGAACTCATCAGGAGCTCATGACCTGGTATTTTTTGTACACTCTATGCTCGTTTCATTACAATACTGCATGTTTCAGAACTTAGATCAAAGAGGTGCATGTGGTAGCAGTGGCGTTCCAGTATGAAGGTGTGCTTATCTTCTGCTGACTCCGCCCATCAGGTATTCCATTGAGAAGAAGGAGAAGCTTGGAACCCGCTGGGTGAAATGCGGGAAGACTTCGGGTCCAGACTGCAAGTACAGAGTGACGGATGTCATCGAGGGAACTGAGGTTCAGTTCCAGATCCGCGCTGAGAACGAGGCTGGCTTTGGCCATCCAAGCGAACCCACAGAGATCCTCAACATCGAGGATCCAACAGGTTGGTCCAGTAATGATCAACAGCTTATTAAAAGCATCACTGGAAAAGAGTCTAAATGTGTTTGTCCTGTCTCCTCCAGGAGTCCCATCGCCACCTGTCGAGCTGCATGTCACGGGAGCCAGCAGGGACTTCCTGTCAATTGCCTGGAAGCCTCCTCAGAGGGATGGCGGCTGCCCCATCACCGGCTACCACATCGAGATGTGTGAGGCCGGGACAGAGAAGTGGATGAGGGTTAACTCCCGTCCAGTGAAGGAGGTGAAGTACCGCGTGGAGGAAGGCGTGGTCCCCGAGAAGGAGTACATCCTGAGAGTGAGGGCCATCAACTCTGTCGGAGTCAGTGAGCCCTCCGACATCTCCGAGAACGTCTTTGCCAAAGAGTCTGACTGTAAGAGCGTCTGCTGGTTTATAACTGTCTGTAAAGGGTCACATTGCCTGTGCAGAGTTCTGTAAATCAGCAAACTAACATGAGTATGTTTGCAGGCAACCCGACGCTGGAGTTCCAGACTCTGGACCTGGTTGTTGTGGAAACAGAGAAGCTGCACATCCCAGTTCCCTTCAGAGCTGTCCCGTCACCCAGGATCACCTGGCACAAAGACGGCAAGGAGATGAAGGCCGAAGAACGCGTTGGTTTCAGGTCAGTGCCACGGCTCATCTGTTCAAGTATGCTTTTTGGATGAGGATATCGGACAATATTCTATGTACTGGACAGTCCATCATTTTCTTGTTTCTGATCAACACACACATTTAATTGTCCAAAAAAGACTTTGATAAAACAAAGACTGTTGAGATTGTGACCTGGATAGAGAGCTGTTTATCTGTTCTGAATCTTTGCTGATCACAAAGAAAAACACTTTTAAATATCGATTGATATGCAGATTATCTTCTTAATTAAAAGACAAATCAGCTTATCAGAGTTGGGGGTAGCGTCTTTAAATGTCTTGTTTTGTCTGACTCAAAGTTCAAAACTCAAAGATACTCAGTTCTTATGATATAAAACAGAAAGAAAAATCTAATCGTTACATTGAAAGCAATCAGCTAATTGATCAGTCGACTACCCCTCAGAATCTGGTTCAGGGTGTTCTCATGTTCTTTGTGTGAGCAGCAGTGGCTGATGAGATTGTTTTTGTCCAACAGAAAGGACTACACTTCCTGTCACCTGGAGATCGACAGCAGCCTTCACTCTGATGCAGGACAGTACAAAGTCACCCTGGAGAACAAACTGGGAACCGCCAGTGGCACCATCAACGTCAAAGTCATCGGTACTCCATCATACATGTCCAGTTTTTACATGATCACAGAGAGGTCTTAGACTACTGATTAACACGTCCCCCTGTCTCTGTCTTAAGGTCTTCCTGGTCCATGTAAGGAGATTTTGGCTTCTGAGATCACAAAGAGCACCTGCAAAGTGACCTGGGATCCTCCAGATTATGATGGCGGCACCCCAATCATTCACTACGTACTGCAGGTCCGAGACAGCGGCATGTTTTTGTTTCTAAGCTGCTATGATGGTTTTAAATCAAACATCAGGTCCTAAAATGATTCAAACTGATGTTTGTTTTGTTTGTGCAGCGACGTGAGGCTGGCAGGAGGACGTATGTCAACGTGATGTCCGGAGAGAATAAGGTGAGCTGGAACGTCAAAGACCTCATCCCCAACGGAGAGTTTTACTTCAGAGTCCAGGCCGTCAACAAGATCGGAGGAGGAGAGTTCATCGAGCTCCGCAACCCGGTCATCGCAGAGGACCAGAAACGTAAGAAAACAACATTTCCTGCTTGATATTCTTAATGAAATTAGAGTTTGTATCAACAAACTCTTACCGTTTGCAGTTTTTGAGAAATGTAACGTAAATGAAATCCATCTCTGGTTCTAGATGTCCCCGACCCGCCGGTGGACGTGGAGACCCACAACCCCACATGCGGCTCCATCACTCTGACCTGGAAGGCTCCCATGTACGATGGTGGCTCCAAGATCATGGGCTACATCCTGGAGAAGCAGATGAAAGGCGAAGACAAGTGGGAGAGGTGCAACGACTTCTTGGTGCCTGTCCTGTCTTACACCGTCAAAGGGCTGAAGGAGGGCAAGATGTACACTTTCAGAGTCAAAGCCGAGAACGCCGCTGGGGTCAGCGAGCCCTCACGCAACACGCCGTTTGTCAAGGCTTCAGATGCCATCGGTAAGGATGACATCATCAGTTTCACAGTCTAATTGTACAAAAAATGTATTTCTGTATCCAAACATGAGGACAAGGTTTCAACAAATTTTAGAGGAAGTTTTAAGGTAATACATGTATTGAGATAATCAGAGTGACGTCACTCTCATGTCTGTTTTGGTTTCACTGATGAGTCAGCAGATGTTTTTTTGATCTGCAGCCGCCTCCTTCTTTAATAATAACGCAGCTGTCGGGTTTCAATCTGAATTTAACTTTAATGTGACTTGCGTCCTCTCTCAGATCCTCCAAAGGTCTTCCTGAGTGGCAGCCTGCAGTCCGGCCTCAATGTTAAGCGCGGCTGTGACATCTGCCTGGACGCCAACATCAGCGGCGCGCCATACCCTGAGATCACCTGGTACTGGAACAACCAGGTGATCCGCCCTGAGCCACTCCGCAAGAGGCCTGAGAGACCCCTGAAGAAGAAGGTGGAGAAGAAGGAGGAGAAGAAGGAGGAGGTAAAGAAAGAGGAGGGAGAGGCCGAAAAGAAGGAGGGAGAGGAGAAGAAGGAGGAGGAGAAGAAGGAGGAGAAGAAGGAGGAGGTGGCAGAGCCAGAGGTGGAGGAGATCGACTACCCGACCATTAACGAACGTCTGACCATCAACAACAGCCGCAGGGGCGTGTCCTCTGTCATCATCAAAGACTCGTTCCGCCCTGACCATGGCGTCTACATGGTGAAGGTGGAGAATGACCACGGCATTTCCTCGGCAACCTGCGAGGTCAACGTGCTCGGTGAGGAGCCTCTCATAAAAAAATTAAATCATTAAATCATAAAGTCATTGAATTAAAATATTAGATTGCAAAATAAGTGGATAATATAATGATTAATTTATAAAAGTATTAAATTGTAAAATAAATAAATCAATAATTCATAAAAGTATTAAACTGTAAAATAATTAAATCTTAAAATCAGTTATAACATATATTAATTCAGTTACAACATAATTAAATCACTAAATATTAAAATTATTAATTGGTAAAATGATAAAATCATTAGACTGTAAAATAATTAAATCATTAAATAATAAAGTCATTAAATTATAAAATCATTAGATCACAAAACCATTAAATAATATGTTATTCATAAAATTATTAAATTGTCAAAATAATTAAATCATAAAATCAATAATTTGTTAAATCATTAAGTTGTAACATAATTAAATAATAAAATAATTAATTGGTCAAATAAATAATAAAATAAACGAATAATTATTATTATCAATAAATCTTAAAATGATCATTTTTAAAATAATCATTAAATTGTAAAACCATTACATTGTAAAAAATTCACACCATGAAATCAATCATTTTTGGAATTCTTAACTCATTAAACAATTAACCCATTAAATTGTAAAATCACTGAATGATTACATCTTAAACCCATTTGTTCATAAAATCATTAAATTCGAAAAATCAAAATCAAAATCAAACAATTTACTAATGAGATTCTACAATCCTAAAATCATTAACTCATTAAGTCATTGAATCATAAAATTAATGAATTGTAGGATCATTAATATGTAAAATCATCAAATAATTAACAAGGTGTTAACAATTAACAGTGTTGTAAAATTTTGTATTTTTTAACAAATCCATATGCTTCCCAATCAGATATACAAAGGAATGAGATTAGAAATACATAGCTCGATCTGAAACAATTACCAATTATCAGTTAATTTGTCAGGGCATTTTTCCAACAAAATGCTGAACATTTGTCCAGCTGCACTGTTTCAGCCCCTCGAGTGAGTTGATCAAATCAGTCTGAGAAGAATTTGGCAAATAATGGATGATGGTTATTTCTTTTCACATTTTTGAGAAGAAAGAAACATTGAATTCTTTGTTGGACAGAAGGTGAAAATAACAAATGAGCAATGCATTTTACTGGATGAAATATGAATTTGTTGTGAATGTTTGACCAGCTGTAGCTTTTAGACATTTCACAAATAAAAATGTGG
This sequence comes from Chaetodon striatus, assembly GCA_029783705.1. Taxonomy (NCBI): domain Eukaryota; kingdom Metazoa; phylum Chordata; class Actinopteri; order Chaetodontiformes; family Chaetodontidae; genus Chaetodon; species Chaetodon striatus. The sequence goes on from JAPZEB010000005.1 coordinate 31,436,854, forward strand.
TTGTGTCGTCTGTGCGCCTGCAGATACTCCAGGGCCTCCGGTGAACTTCAAATTCGAGGAACCGAGGAAGAACTCTGTGATCTGTAAGTGGGATCCTCCTCTGGACGATGGTGGCAGCGAGATCCTCAACTACACCCTGGAGCAGAAGGACAACTCCAAGCTGGAGATCGGCTGGAGCAGCGTCACCTCCATGTTGAGAGGATGCCGCTACCTGGTGCCCAAACTCATTGAGAAGAAAGAGTACTTATTCAGGGTCACCGCAGAGAACAAGTTCGGCGCCGGCCCGTACTGTGTCTCCAAACCACTTATTGCCAAGAATCCATTCGGTATGATCTTTGTTATTACTCCTCTTCACGCACACAAGTGAAGATCCTTTGGTTTTTAGCTTTAACATTTCTGAAAAAAATGCAACTAAGAGGACCTTTTTACTTTTTACTTTTTAAAGTCTGTTTTACTCATTTTACGTACACTTACATAAATACATTTTAAACTTGTTATAATGATGCTGCAGTGTTTCAGTAACTAGACCTTCATCAGGCAAACAGTTTTGTAAAAAACCAAAAGCCATCTTAAGCAGGAGTGGCTCTGAGTTTGCAATTATTGACATTACCCATGTGCAGTGGAAAGGCTAAATACCAAATATCAATCAGTGTAACAATCAACATTATACATAGA
>JAPZEB010000005.1:31447942-31471145 GCA_029783705.1 Chaetodon striatus
CCTAGCGCGCCTATCGTACCTATCAAGTTCACTGAGGTGTTTGCGGAGAGGATCGGCCTGGCCTGGAACCCTCCCACAGATGACGGAGGATCCAAGATCACCAACTATGCGATTGAGAAGCGTGAGGACAACAGGAAGTCCTGGGTCCACGTCTCCAATGACCCCAAGGAGTGTGCCTACGTGGTGACCCGGCTGACGGAGAACCACGAGTATGAGTTTAGAGTAATGGCCCAGAACAAGTTTGGAGTTGGTCCTCCGCTGGTCAGCGAGCCAGAGAAAGCCAGAAACCTCTTCAGTGAGTTCACGTCAACAACCTGTCCGCTTCAGTTTCAACAACCTCTTTCTAACTCCCACAGCTAATAAATTAATTATTGATCCCTGTCTCGTCTGTTTGCAGCCGTCCCTGGTCAGTGTGAGAAGCCGACTGTGACGGACGTCTGTCTGGAGTCGATGACTGTCCATTGGGAAGAGCCCAAGTACGACGGCGGCTCCCCCATCACAGGCTACTTTGTGGAGAAGAAGGAGACCACTGCCAAGCGCTGGGTCCGCACCACCCGCGAGCCAATCCGAGCGCTGCCTCTGGGTAACAACGCGGATGCCACCGGCCTGCAGGAGGGCGCCATGTACCAGTTCAGGGTCATCGCTGTCAATGCCGCAGGCTGCGGTCTGCCTAGCATGCCCTCTGACCCCATACTCTGCAGAGACCCCATCAGTAAGAAGGATATGTTTTGATTGACTTTTATTTATGTCAATAAATAGAAATGAATAATTTTAGTTTATATGATAATTATCACGATAATATGAGTATCTGCTTGTGTGCAGAGCCTCCTGGGCCGCCGACTCCAAAGGTGACGGACTGGACAAAGTCGACGGTGGACCTGGAGTGGATCCCTCCTCTGGTGGATGGAGGGTCGAAGGTCACGGGCTACATTGCAGAGTTCAAGGAGGTGAACAAGGAGGAGGAGGAGAAGAAGGCTCAGAGACAGAAGTTGCTGAGCGGCGCAGAGGAGGAGAAGGAACCAGAGACCGATGAGGGCTGGGCGAAGGTAAAAAACACACCCCCAAGACTCCACCAGTGAACAACAAACATGGTGATTTAAAGTCAAGATAAAATGAGTGCCTTTTTAACTCTTTTTGATCACATATTTAACAATACATGACAAAAAAACAAAAAAGCAGTTTCTTAGTATTCTTATATTATGTTATAGTCACGTTTTCTCTCTGTTAAAACAAAATTTGATGTGTGCTTACGCCAGCTAGTGCCAACGCATTTTAACAAATATTATCACGACAGCCACCCATCAAGTAATCGACAACCTTTAGCCACACAGAGCTAGTTACGATGTGTCTTCATTTCCCCTGCGTACCGTGGTTACTGGACTTCTGACTGGACTTTGTTCACCATTAGGAGGGCATGGTGTTTAACAACAAACTTCTTCAGCATGTAACGTTTCATGGAGCATACTGTGGACTTTGTCTCCACCTCCCTGACAGATACTATCTCATGTACGTTGCATCATCGGGACCTCACTGGTTAGCCCTCTTTTCAATAATCAAACTCCTCACAATGGTATATCCCGCCTGCCATTCCTGTGTCACTTAGAAATGTGTCATGAAGCTACGTGCTCTCAAAATGCCATTTTAATTGGACTTTAAGTTGTTTTCATATGTCAACTTTCAACAAGTCTTCCAACTCTAGCGCCTGGGAGTGACTTACTGCCTCAAGTGAGGGAGTTCAAGTATTTCAGGTCTTGTTCACAAGTGATGGTAGAATGGAGCCCAGGACAAGTGAATGAAAATGGATGGATGGACTTTCAACAACTGCGCAGCCGCAATCATTTTTCCATGTTTCCATTTTTCCTCCTCTAAGAAACGTGTTTTCTTTCGTTCCTTCACTGAGATGTTTGAGCTTCACTAATCAGAATTTGTAATCTGCTGAAGAGGAACATTTCTTTGAGCTCACCTTAAACCGTAACACCTGGTAAAAATAACTAACAATGCAATGAATCTATGGTTGAACAAAGGCAGGATACACATTGAAGTTGTTAATGTGTTTTGTCCAGAGGTGTTTCTTAGAGCGTCGTAATTTTACAAAAAAACATGAAGCTGTCTAATTAAGTTTGCTTCACCTGCTTTATAGTTTTCATGTTCTTGTTTTAGAAATTGAGCTTCTGTTGTTGAGTTAGCGTCAGCTCTGATTTTTCTCTCGTCATTGTCTCTCCAGGCGAAGGACACTGAGATCAGAGGAACTAAATATGTAGTGGCCGGTCTGAAGGAGGGCGGTCTGTACCGCTTCAGAGTCCGAGCCGTGAACGCCGCAGGAGTTGGAGAACCAGGATATGTGTCTGAGCTGATCGAGGTCAAAGACAGAACAAGTAAGACTCTGATCCACCTGACAGTTTAGTGTTTCTGATGAAGAAACCTTGACAACATTTTATTAAATGCAAATAATCTCCTTCCTCTTCCAGTTGCTCCTGAGATGGACCTGGATGCTTCAGTGAAGGAGAAGATCGTGATCCACGCTGGAGGCACCATCCGCATTATCGCCTATGTGTCTGGTAAGCCCGCCCCGCAGATCACCTGGTGCCGTGACGACGCCGAGGTGCCCAAAGAGGCTGTTGTGGAGACGACGGGCATCTCTAATTCACTGGTCATCAAGAACTGCAAACGCCAACACCAGGGCATCTACACACTGTGCGCCAAGAACGAGGGAGGAGAGAGAAGGAAGGCCGTCATTGTGGAGGTCCTTGGTGAGTCGGGGGGGGGGGTTAAAATGAAAAGATGAAGAGTTATCAAAAAAACTAACTCAAAATAATCGGCTTAAGACGCATCACTTTCTGAACGCACATATATGTGTAAATATCCCAAACTTTTTCACCTCTTAACCTCATAATCCATGTCTCTGACTTGTGTCCCCTCTGTCCTCTCTCTAGACGTCCCCGGACCCGTTGGTCTTCCCTTTGCCGGCGAGAATCTGACCAATGACTCCTGCAAGCTGACCTGGTACTCCCCCGAGGACAATGGTGGCTCGGCCATCACCAACTACATCATTGAGAAGAGGGAGTCAGATCGCATGGGCTGGACCTCAGTGTCCTACACGGTGACGAGGAACAATGCTGTGGTGCAGGGACTCCTTGATGGCAAGGGCTACTTCTTCAGAATCGCAGCCGAGAACATCATCGGCATGGGACCGTTCATTGAGACCGACAAGATGGTTCTTATCAAGGACCCCATCTGTGAGTTGAACACACAACAACCTGAAACATTGTCAGTCATGCAGTTAGTAAAGAGCTGAGAAAACATTTCTATGTGATTTATAAGTTTGTGGGAAATGTTGTTATTTAGAACCAATAACTTATGTTTTATGTTCCAGTCAATATTTGGGTAAAAAAAAATTCTGTTTCTGTTTATATTTTTTTCCATCAATTGTGTTATTGTGAAATCAGTCCTAAATTTGATTCTTAGTGGGTTAAAAAAGTTTTTAACATTCCTTAGGCTGTAGTGACCTTGTCAAAACCTCTCATTATATTTGTGTCTCCTTCAGCCGTCCCGCAGCGTCCAGAGGACCTGATCATCACCGCCGTCACCAAGGACTCCCTCTCCGTTTCCTGGAGACCACCCAAGTATGATGGTGGCGCCGAGGTGACCGAGTACATCCTGGAGACCCGCATGGTTGGCCGGGACAGCTTCACACGAGTAGGTGGAGACACCAAGCTGATGGACAGGAAGTTCACCCTGACAGGGCTGAAGGAGGGCTCGACCCACGAGTTCAGAGTTTCTGCCGTCAACCAGGTCGGAAAGGGCAAACCATCCTTCGCCACCAAACCTGTCCAGTGCAAGGACGAGCTTGGTGAGTGATGCAGCGCCATGTTTATTTATCTGATGAAAAACTATAGATGCTCTGAATTTAAGGCTCAGTAACAATAATGCCCTCCCTCTTCAGAACCGCCCACTCTGGACCTGGACTTCAGGGACAAGATAATGGTGAAAGTGGGAGACACCTGCACGCTGTCGGGACGCTACGGCGGCAAACCAGCCCCGACTATCACCTGGAAGAAGAACGACGAGGAGCTGAAGGCGGACGATGAGATCAGCCTGCACAGCACCGCCCGCCACCTGAGCCTCACCATCAGCAAGACCAAGAGGGATCACAGTGGGCACTACTGTGTCAGTTTGGAGAACGCCGGCGGAAGTCGCACAGGAATCTGCACTATTACTGTGGTCGGTGAGTCGCTGCCCCTCTAAAAACTGATTCACTGCAAAGATGCTCTAAATTCCTGCGCAGGTTTCAGTGTTTTAGAAAAAGATTTTTTATTTTTTATTTTATTTAAACCATTTTTAACCAAGTAAGTCCTGTCGAGATCAACGATATCTCTTTCGAGGGAGACCTGGCCAAGAAAAACATAATAAAAGAGTGTGATCAGCACTTAAAATCAGCTTTAGCTGTGAAAGCTGAATCTGTATAACATGAAAGACAGCCTGCAGTTTGGCCACAACCTCTGTGATGGATGAGGTGGCACAATGTATCACTGTGTCATCAGCATAAAAATGAAAATTGGTGCCATTCACATTTTGACTAAGACTTTTTGAGAGGTAATTCACAAACCGGCCCACTGCCTGATCAGATATACCAGAAACTACTCAGTGAAGGTTTCTTACATTTGTAAATGAGATATACAACACATGTCCTTCCAAATCTGTGGCAATATTTCTCTATCAGAGCTCAGCCCGGTGAAGCATTTAGATATAAAAATACAGGATTGTCAAATTCCAGAACTAACAGAAACTGCAAAGCGTTGAATGGAATCAATAACAAGATTCACACTAGGCATGAAGGATATGACAGGAAGTACAAACCGAAGTGGGACAGAAAAGCTAAACTATGGACAAAAAACAGCATCAAATTAAAAAACCCAGTGAAGTGTTTATTGAATAAAACCTGTAAAGTCACCTCTTTGAATTCTTCCTCCTGTCAGACCGTCCTCAGCCTCCAGAGGGCCCCGTCGTGTTCAATGAGATCTACAGGAACTACATGGTGATCTCCTGGAACCCTCCTTTGGATGACGGAGGCTGCGCCATCTCCAACTACATCATTGAGAAGAGGGACACCAACAGAGACCTGTGGATGCCAGTCACTGCGTCCTGCACCAGGACCACCTGCAGGGTGGGCAGATATTCAATATACTTCACTAACTTTCAACACTTGATAATTTTTGATTAAATCCCAGTCTCTGATGAAAGACTAGGGAGGTCTCTAGTACAAAGACAAAAACAAAACAGACAGTAACGCCTCCTGCTCTTTGTTGATCAGGTGCCGAAGCTGATTGAGGGTCGTGAGTACATCATCAGGATCATGGCTCAGAACATCTACGGCATCAGCGAGCCCCTGCTGTCTGCAGAGACCAAGGCCAGAGACATCTTCAGTACGTCCTCACAAACACTGGAAACATTCAAAGATGTTCACAGATACGGAACAGAACCTGCTTAGGAGTCCTTTCTGGAAGCATTGGGAGGTAAAACTGAAACATCCTGCAGTGTCTGATCAGTCTGTGTCTGTTTGTTTCCATCGCAGGGGTGCCCGATGCTCCTAAACAGCCCACAGTGAAGGAGGTCTTCCACGACTCTGCCCTCATCAGCTGGGAGCCACCTGCTGATGGAGGAAAGCCAATTTCAGGCTACATTGTAGAGAGGAAGGAGACCATGGCCAAGAGGTACATAAACACACAAAACACCAAAAACCTCTGTAGTTTGGAGGGTGAAGCCTCCCAGTTTGAGTCTCTGATGGGAACAACAAGCTGACCAAAACTGGAAAACTGACTTTTAAGGTCTTTAAAGTTCCCCTTTATTTATTTTTAGAAACAAACATTAAGGCCACAAAAGTACGTCTGAAACATCTTAAAGTTTGGGATCTGATCACCAATCAGTATCTACACCGTGGCTGCAATTAAAGTGTTTTAATTATCAAGCAAGATGTCATAAAATGTAACAAAATTTTGCTCTAAGTAACATCTTCAAATGTTCCCCTTAAACTCCTTAAGGCTTATTTATTCTCCCTTTACATATGATTCAAACGTTGTAAATGTCACTGCCCTCATACTTCTTTGCATCCTTTATGATGTCATGGATAAAGCCAATAGAGGCACCAGAGGGCGGAGTCAAAAGTTCAAAAGTCAAAAGAGGTGACGTTGGAGGAGGTCGTAATATTGTACCTTTTCTACACAGGCTGTTTTGTAGATGGCGGTTGTCTCTGCAGTCATTATGGTCATCCTGACATGTGGATGGAGAATTCTTTTTACCATATTATCAATTCTTTGTGTACTGCCATTTAAAAAAATTCTTTGTTGTCTCCTGTGGTTGTATCTCACTTGAACTATGCCACACTGCCTCTATGATCTTGGTGGTTCTGCACCGTTTCGATGTATCCGTAAGCTTTCAGGCAGCGAGTACAAATATGGATGAAATGAACACAGCGCTCAGACAGAAGGCTCTGCCCGTATCCATATTTAACACTTAAGCCCTTACAAACACTATAAAATGGTAAATCGCGGCACCACAAAATCAGATACGAACATGTCTCTTCATGGGTCATAGTCAAGGTGTAAATGTCTCTGCTTTCAGGTGGGTTCGCTGCAACACAGACAAAATCTACCCGAAGATGGAGTACTGGGTGACGGAGCTGCTGCAGGGCTGTGAGTACGAGTTCAGAGTCAGCGCTGAGAATGAGGTGGGAGTCGGAGACCCGAGCCCACCGTCCAAACCCGTCTTCTCCAAAGATCCCATCGGTAAGTTCACCTCCTACAGCAGCCCTTTGTGTCATCGTTATCAGTGTATCCACTCACCACAAGAACTCCCTGTCCTGTCTCACAGTGAAACCCAGTCCACCACTGAACCTCGAGGCCATTGACTTCACCAAGGAGTCAGTGACTGTGGCTTGGGAGCCACCCGCCGACACTGGCAGAGGAAAGATCTTTGGATACCTGGTGGAGTACCAGAAGGCTGGAGAGGAGGAGTGGCTGCAGGTCAGAGGACTTCCTCATTTAATGTTAACAACCCCATGACCTTTGTACTGCATTTCCTTTATCCCTTTAAACCTAAAGTGGTATTGACCATTTGTTCTGCTGCTGTCCTCAGGGGAACCAGACTCCAGACTCCTGCCAGGAGACCAAGTTTAAGGTGGTTGGCCTGGCTGACGGAGCTCTGTACCGCATCAGAGTCATGGCTGTTAATGCGGCCGGAGCGTCTGACCCGGCTAACTTGAAGGAGCCAATCAGAGTGCAGGACAGACTTGGTAAGTTCTCATTGTTAAGTATTATCTAACCAACAACTGCTTTAAGAAGTGCTTTGTAAATCATATGTGACATTACTGTGTTAATGAGCAGTGCTTCTTCTGTCACCCCCTCAGAGCCCCCAGAGCTCATTCTGGATGCTGCAATGACCCGAGAGGTGAAGGCCAGGGCCGGCACTCACATCACTCTGATGGCCGCCATCAAGGGTGTCCCATTCCCCACCGTCACGTGGAAGAAGAATGACGCTGAGGTGCCCACCAGGGCTGATATTGAGACCAACACAGCAGGCACAAAGCTAGAGATGAGGTTCTGTCACCGTGGTGACTGTGGAGATTACACGCTTACCGTGGAGAACCCGGCCGGATCCAAAACCGCCACCTGTACCGTGCTGGTTCTTGGTAAGGAACTGCTAGTTTAGCAGTAAACGTCTAATGAGTGATGCCACTAGCTAACATCCACCAGACCCAGTATGCGTGCAAAATTAACCCGTAGACCAACATGGATAACAAATAGAAAATATTCTCTGCAGTTTACGGTTGACATCCATAGTAGGAATTGATTTAGTTAATTCCATTTTGTATCTGCCATGAAAATTCAAGCTCAACAGTTTTGTGACATTCTTCCTGTATTTTCTCCAGACAAACCTGGTCCCATCCAGCACCTCCGGGTGTCTGATGTCAGGAGTGACTCTGCCTACCTCTCCTGGAAGGACCCAGAGGACAGTGGCGGTACTCGCATCACTAACTTTGTGGTGGAGAAGAAAGACACGGCATCCACTCAGTGGGTCCCTGTCTGCTCCACATCCAAGAAACGCAGCATGACGCTGAAGTACCTGACGGAGGGCACATCTTACTCCTTCAGAGTAGCTGCTGAGAACATATACGGCCGCAGCGAATATGTTGAGACGCCGAAGCCCATCAAGGCCATGAACCCACTCTGTGAGTAGCAGCACAGTGATCAGCAGATTCGTGTGTATTATATTCAATTCAATCAATCAATCAATTTTATTTATAAAGCCCAATATCACAAATCACAATTTGTCTCAGAGGGCTTTACTGCATATGACATCCCTCTGTCCTTTGGACCCTCACAGCTGATAAGGAAAAACTCCCCAAAAAAACCCTTTAACAGGGAAAAAAAAAAGTAGAAACCTCAGGAGCAGCAACTGAGGAAGGATCCCTCTTCCAGGATGGACAGACGTGCAATAGATGTCGTACAGAACAGATCAACATAATAAATTAACAGTAATCCATATGACACAATGAGACATAAAGAGAGACAGAGACAGAGAGAGAAGTTGAGACATAGCCAGAGAGAGATGCAGGACAGACAGCAATTATAATAGCTTACAACAACATTAATTTAGGTAACAATATTATAGCCATATTGTGCTGAGAGTAGTTCCCAAAGTGTGTTTAAACACAATGATGCAAATGTAAACAAAGTACTCAGGGGCAAAAGTAAAAGTGCTTCAGATTCCGACCATTTTGCTTACATTTTCAAAGGACTATCTTTTGAAAAAGCATGTATTACTCAAAAAACAAACAAACCCATCAGTCTCCTTAAGGATAAAGGAAGGTGGAGTCTATGTCTATGCTCAAACTCACCGCTTCAAACCTAAATGTGTTTTTTTCCTTCCCTCCAGTCCCTCCTGGTCCTCCTAGAGACCTGCACCACGCTGACGTGGACAAAACTGAGGTGTGGTTGGTCTGGAACTGGCCCGACCGCAATGGTGGAAGTGAGATCACAGGCTTCCTGGTGGAGTACCAGGAAGAAGGAGAGAAGGAGTGGTACGAGTGGAAGACTGTGAGCATCCCTGAAAGTCATGTGACTGGCTTGGAAGAGGGAAAGACCTACCGCTTCAGAGTTAGGGCCGAGAACGCCATTGGCCTCAGCAGACCTGACACCACCGTGCCTATCCTCTGCACCGAGAAACTGAGTAAGATACAGGACAAAACCCCAGCACTCCATATGACCTCTATTGGGGAAATTTTATGCTGGATCAAATATAATTCATTTTAATTTTTATTCTCAGTTGAAATTAGAAGTTCACCATTATTTTCTGTACCATCAGAGTTGGTGCAGGTGTAGCTCTTTTTATAGTCCACATCAGCAAACTAATGTGCCTTGACTAATTATTGGAACATAATGGCTCTAGTAGTTTAAGATAACCTCCTCTGCCTTCGTGTCCACAGTTCCTCCAACTCTTGAGGTGGAAGTAAAGCTCACTGAGGGCATCATTGTAAAGGCTGGCACCACCATCAGGCTGCCAGCAATCATGAAAGGAATGCCCGTTCCAACTGCTAAGTGGTCCTTCGAAGGAGAGGAGATCCTAAGCCAGGGTAACATCAAGATCGACACGGACAACTTCTCCACTGTGCTCAACGTTAATGAATGCACCAGGAACCACACCGGCACCTACCTGCTCACTGTGTCCAACCCAGCTGGAACCAAGTCAGCGGCCTTGAACGTCACTGTTCTGGATGTTCCCGCTGCCCCCATTGGACCTCTCAACATCCTGGAGGTCACTCCGGACTCCATGATGATTGAATGGCGTCCTCCCAAGGACGATGGTGGCAGCCCTGTCACCAACTACATTGTGGAGAAAAGAGAGTCCAACAAGGGGACCTGGGGAGGTGTGAGCTCTGGCAGCCTTGCCACCAAGATAAACATCACCCGCCTCCAGAGGGGAGTCGAGTATGTGCTTCGCATCCGTGCTGAGAACAAGATGGGCATTGGTGCTCCTCTGGAGAGCAAGCCCACTGTTGCTGACCACTCCTTCATGCCACCCAGTCCGCCTGGCAAGCCACAGCCCTCTGAGATTTTAGAGGATTCTGTTACACTCGGCTGGACCATGCCCCTGTCAGACGGAGGCAGCCATATCTTTGGCTACATCATCGAGCGCAGACACAAGGGAGGAAAATGGATCCGTGTCAACAAAATACCCTGCAGGGACCTGAGGTACACAGTTCTGGGTCTATTTGAGGGTAATGAGTACGAGTTTAGAGTGTTTGCAGAGAATGTTGCTGGCTACAGTGGCCCCTCTCCTGTCTCTGACCCCTGCAAGCCCTGCAGGCCACTCACTGTCCCCAGCCCTCCTGTCAACCCCAAACTTAAAGATTGCAGCAAGACCACTGCTGACCTGGTTTGGACCAAACCCAACAAAGATGGTGGCAGCCCTATCCTGGGCTACACCGTGGAAATGAAGAAGGCAGATACCGAAGAATGGAAAAAGGTGAACCTGGATGACTTCATCAAGCAGTGTGCCTATACGGTGAAGGGTCTGGAGGAGGGTGTGATATATAGATTCAGAGTCTTCGCCTCAAACATGATCGGAGATGGAGAGGCCAGAGAAATCCCAGAATCCGTCACTGCTCAGGATATCCTGATCCCTCCAGAGATTGAGATGGATGCCAGCTGCCGTGACCGCGTCACTGTGCGTGTCGGACACAACATCAACATCATTGGCTACATAAAGGCTCGCCCTGACCCTGAAGTGCTTTGGTCAAAGGAGCAGACAGTTCTGGAGAAAAGCAAACGTGTCTTTATCACACAAAACTTCCCTCTGGTCCATCTGAGGATCAAGGAGGCCACGAGAGATGATCATGGAAAATATATCCTGAAGGCTTCAAATGAGGGTGGTGAGGCATCTTGCACAATTACAGTCAATGTTCTAGACAGACCCAGCCACTGCCAGAACCTGCACACCACCTACGCCACTAGGGACTCATGCATGATCAACTGGGAGGCCCCCAAGGACAACGGTGGATCCGAGATCACCAACTACATAGTGGAGTGCCGTGAGCCCAGCATTAGCATGTGGTCTATGATCTCCTCCCAATGCACCAATCGCAAGATCAAGACCAAGCTGATGGAGGGCCATGAGTACTTGTTCCGTGTTTGTGCTGTGAACAAGATAGGCCCGGGACCCAGTGTGGAGACAAAGACCCCTCTTCTGGCAATCGACCCCATCGAGAAGCCTGGTGAGCCTGAGAACTTCAGAGTCACTGACATTGGTAAGAACTACGTCTATCTGAGGTGGAGGAAGCCTGACTATGATGGTGGCAGCCTCCACCTCTCCTACAACCTGGAGTGCAAAGCCAAAGATGCTGAAGAGTGGGAAAAACTCAACACCGGCACTCTCACTAACACATTCTTCTTGGCTGACAAGTGCACAGAGAACCAGACGTACACCTTCAGGTAGGTCACTGCTTTCTCACTTAAAAGGTTCATACCAATTGTATTGCAGTGTCTGTCATAGTGTAGAAACTGTGTCCTTTAAGTATTAAGAATCATCTAAGTTAATGATGTAATAATTCTCATCATTTGTCATCCAGGGTGCAGACTGTCAATGAAGGAGGTGAAAGTGCTTGGGTCAAGCTTGCTGATATTCTGGTGAAGGAGGAGATGCAGAAGCCTGTCCTTGATCTGAAGCTGGCTGGAACTTTGACAGTGAAGGCAGGAGAGTCGGTCAGGATGGAGGCTGGCCTGAGAGGAAAGCCTCAGCCTGAGGTGAAATGGACGAAAGACAAGGCTGTTGGAGACAACCCAAGAATCAGCTGTGAAACTGGCCCTGACTACTCCAAGTTCCTTATGACCAAGTCCAGACGCACTGACAGCGGAAAGTATATCATCACTGCCACTAATTCGCTGGGCACCTTCACGGCATATGCCACCGTAAATGTCCTGGACGTCCCTGGCCCAGTGAGGGACCTCAGGGTTACTGGCATTGGATCCGACAAGTGCAGAGTGATTTGGGATCCTCCAGAGGATGATGGAGGTTGTGAGGTGGACAGCTACATCCTGGAGAAATGCGAGACCAGGAGGATGGTCTGGTCCACATACTCAGACTCTGTGGTCACACCGTACTGCAATGTTACTCGTCTAGTTGAGAACAACGAGTACATCTTCAGAGTGAGGGCTGAGAACAAGATGGGAACTGGCCCTGCCATGGAGAGCAAGCCCGTCACCGTCAAGACTCAATTCAACAGACCTGGACCCCCAGATGCCCCTGAGGTCACCAAGGTAAGTAAAAGACTTCCTGTTTTATAGATTTTCCTAAAATTGGCTCATGGGAAAAACATTTTAGCCTTGTTGCTACAACAAGTTGCTCTGTTACTTACACTGTTAAAACCTTTGTGATGCAGGTCAGTAAAGATGAGATGACTGTTGTCTGGGCTCCTCCTGAGAATGATGGAGGAAAGTCTATCACCGGCTACATCCTGGAGAGGAAAGAGAAGAGGGCAGTGCGCTGGGTAGCATGCACCAAGAGCCCCATCTCTGAGAGACGCCTGAAAGTTGCCAACCTGATTCCCAACCATGAGTACCAGTTCAGGGTGAAGGCTGAGAATGAAGTAGGCCTGGGAGAGCCCAGCAAACCGTGCAGACCTGTTGCAGCCAAAGATCCCATCGGTGAGTTTGAAGTTGCAGTCACAGTTCAGTTTTGTGTTAAAAATATTCAAATGAATATTATATATTCAAATATTACTCAAGATTTGTGCTCAGGCCAGAGAATATATATACCACTGCAAGCTTCAGATGTCAAAGTGTCTTTTTGTTGACCTTTGTTTCATTGTCTCCACCTGCAGAGCCTCCTGGCCCTCCTGCAGGCCTGAAGGTGGGTGACAGCACCAAGACCTCCATCACTCTGACCTGGTCTAAACCAGTGTATGACGGCGGTGCACCCATCATCGGCTACAGCCTGGACATGAGGCTGAAGAGTGAGGCAGACCCTGAGAAGCCCACTGAGGGCTGGAAGAGAATTGACACTCGTGGCCCATTGGTGCTCACAGAGTTCACCATTGGCCAACTGGATGAGAAGCAGGAGTATGAATTCAAGGTGTCCGCCAGAAACCAGGTGGGCTGGGGACGTCACGCCTACTTGAAGGAGGCCGTCTCCCCCAAGGAGATCCTGGGTAAGAATGAATGGTTATGAAATTCAACTTTGCAGCAGTTAATCTATTGTATTACACAATACAGTTAATGTTAACAATTCTAATGATCTTAATGTGTTTCTATCGCAACAGAGGCTCCAGAGATCGACCTGGATGCCAGTCTGAGGAAAGGCCTGTCCGTTAGGGCTGGATGTCCAATCAGGCTTTTCGCTGTGATCAGAGGAAGACCCGCCCCCAAGGTTACCTGGAAGCGCCTGGGTGTGGACAATGTGATCCGCCGAGGTCATGTGGACCAGGTTGACACCATGTCCTTCTTGGTCATCCCTGAGAGCACCAGAGAGGATTCTGGGAGATACTCACTGACTCTTTCCAACTCAGCTGGAGAAAAAGCCGTGTTTGTCCGTGTCAAGGTCCTCGGTGAGAAACAGAAAGACAAACTACATGTTTTTACAGCTATTGCCTTTAACAAAAAAATACATTTTCACTGGTAAGGAAACGGTTTGATCAAAGTGACTCTTAAATTCATCCTCTGCAGATACTCCTGGTCCCGTTGGTGGCCTAGAGGCAACCAACGTTACCAAGACAACAGCTCAGCTGTCCTGGTTGCCACCAGAAAATGATGGCGGCAGCCCCATCACCAACTACATTGTGGAGAAACGGGAGGTGGACAGGAAGACCTGGAACAAGTGCACAGAAGACCTGAAGAAGACTAGCTTTAAGGTGACCAACATGACTCCTGGAATTGAGTACTACTTCAGAGTCATAGCCTGCAACAAGTATGGCATCGGAGTTCCTCAGGACTCACCCAAGTCCTATCTGGCTGTTGACCCCATCAGTAAGTGTCACCACTGATCGTGCAATCAGACCCTTGTGTTTGTCTGCCTCTGTTGCTTTTTGCTTTTTCCATTTTTCTAACACCTGCTGTGTGTTGCATTCAGGTGAGCCAGACCCTCCAAAGAAGATGGACGTGTTGGAGATCACCAAGAATAGTGCCACACTGGGCTGGCTGAAGCCACTCAGGGACGGAGGAGCCAAGATCAATGGTTATGTGGTGGACTACCAGGAGGAGGGTGCACCTGAGGACAAGTGGACACCTTACTCTGTGGTCAAAGACCTGACCATTGTGGTGGTTGGTCTGAAAGAGGGAAAGAAGTACAGGTTCAGAGTGGCAGCCAGGAACTCAGTGGGAGTTAGCCTGGCCCGAGAGGCAGAGGGAGTGTTCGAGGTCAAGGAACAGCTCAGTGAGTAGACCGGCCTAAAAATTTACCTTACGCTAAACTAACCAATACTGGTACTAAACTTTGGAGCCAGAAAACGTAAAACATTCCCTGATGAATCTCTAAAGTAACTTTTGCTTCTTCTTCTTAGTGGCTCCTAAGATCATCATGCCAGACATCGTGTCATTCAGAGCTGGATCCAAGATGGTTGTTGAGGCCATTGTGGCAGGTAAACCTGCTCCCCTCTGCAAGTGGAAGCAAGGCAACGAGGATGTGCTGACCTCTGACCGGCTGTCCGTTGTAAAGACGCTGACAACCTGCACACTTATCATCAAGAATGTGACGAGAAAGGACAGCGGCTACTACAGCCTGTCAGCTGAAAACAGCACTGGCAAGGTCAACCAGATCCTCAGAGTCACCATTATGGGTCAGTGTGAACATCAGACACTGTAAAGGCTGAAAACACACAGATAATACTTACAGTTTGAATGATGAATCTCAGGTTGTACATCTACATGGATGA
The DNA here is from genome assembly GCA_029783705.1 of Chaetodon striatus. Taxonomy (NCBI): domain Eukaryota; kingdom Metazoa; phylum Chordata; class Actinopteri; order Chaetodontiformes; family Chaetodontidae; genus Chaetodon; species Chaetodon striatus. The sequence goes on from JAPZEB010000005.1 coordinate 31,462,863, forward strand.
CTCATTCTTTTGTCCCTGCAGACATCCCTGGACCCCCTGAAGCTCCTCTAGAGATTACTGAACAGGACATTGATGCCTGCACGCTGCTCTGGAATTCCCCACAAGAGGATGGCGGCAGCAACATCACCAACTATATTGTGGACAAGTGTGACATCAGCCAGGGTGACTGGATCACCATGTCCACATCCTGCACCAAAACCAGCTTCAGAGTTACCAAACTGACACCTGGCAAAGAGTATGGCTTCAGAGTCCGTGCTGAGAACAGGTTTGGCGTCGGTGCACCCATCTACTCTGAGAGGATGATTGCCAGATATCCATTTGGTGAGTCTGAGTCAAAACTTTTTTAGCTTCGTTATTGTCATTTTATGATACTGTGTACTAACTGTTTTCTTTTTCCAAAGATCCTCCCAGTGAGCCCAGAAACCTGCAGATCAACAAGGTCTTCAAGGACTTTGTCATCCTGTCATGGGAGCGTCCCAGCAATGACGGCGGAACCCCCATCACTGGATACTGCATTGAGAAGAAGGAGAGGAACAGCATCCTGTGGGTGAAGGCCAACGAGTCTGTGGTCAAAGCCACCCAGTACACCTGCAGCGGCCTGATGGAGGGCCTGGAGTACACCTTCAGGGTGTCGGCACACAACTTGGCTGGACAGGGCAAACCCTGCAAGCAGACCGACTTCATCACCGCCAGGACTGCTGTTGGTAAGATAATGGCATCACATATTTCAACATGATATATTTGATTTGTTGAAGAAAGCTAAATACAAATAGGACAACATCAAAAAATTGAGGTTGGAGCCCCATTTCTGCAGGTGAAATTTAGTTTTCAGACCAGTGACACAAACCAGGTTCTTCTTCACTCATCTTTAACTCATACCTTCCTCCTTGTTCATTAGTGATTCTACAACTCTTTGTTTCTATCCATCCAGACCCACCAGGTAAGCCCGAGCCCATGGATGTGACCAAGAACTCTGTCTCGCTGGTCTGGGGCCGTCCTAAGCATGACGGTGGCAGCAAGCTGATTGGCTACTTCATGGAGTACATGAAGCCTCCAGAGGAGAAGTGGATACGCTGCAATGCTAACTGCATGAACATCCAGACAGAAAGCTACGTGGTGAGCGGCCTGGAAGAGGGTCAGCGGTACCAGTTCAGAGTCATTGCCAAGACTGCCATCAATACCAGCCTGCCATCCGAGCTGTCCGACCCCATTGCCATCATTGCAGAGAACGGTAGAGCCCCACACAGCAAGGAAAACTCAGTCTGACAGATACCATTACTGACAAATCATGATGATTATTCTCTCTTCTCCTCCTGTGCAGTTCCTCCTCGTGTGGAGCTGGGCGTCAATATGAAGAACCTGATCGTGATTAAAGCTGGAGAGAATATTTCCCTGGATGCTGAGGTGTTTGGCAAGCCGCTACCCAAGGTGAGCTGGAAGAGAGACGGCGTGCCTCTGGTCCTTGCCGAGGGAATGAAGATGAGCCAGAAGAAACATGTCCACCTGTTGGACCTGTTCTCTGTCACCAGGAAGGAATCTGGAGACTACACCATCACTGCTGAGAACGCCCATGGCTCCAAGTACGCCACCATCAAGGTCAAGGTGCTCGGTAAGTTAGATTTAATACTAGTTTGTTGTAGTGAAGCTTTTTATGTGTCCAGATAAACAAAGAATCTCACACTGTTTGTCCTGCAGATAAACCAGGCCCTCCAGCCTCAATCAAAATTAGTAAGGTGTTTGCCGACCGCGTTAAGGTGCGATGGGAGCCCCCACTTGCAGATGGCGGCTCTGAGATCACCAACTACATCATTGAGAAGCGTGAGACCAGCAGAGCCAACTGGGCGCTGGTCACCTCCAACATACATGGACACATCACCGACACCTCAGTGGAGAAACTCATTGAAGGACATGAGTACCAGTTCAGAGTCAGCGCTGAGAACCAGTATGGTGTGGGAGACGCCATCATGACAGACCCCGTCATGGTCAAGAACCCATATGGTATGTTCATACTACTATAGCTAAAGAGATCTATGCTACTGCTACTGGATGAAGTCTGTGAGAGAGCACTTTTTGCTGTTGAGATACAATTAACTCAAACACTCGTGATAGATTATCATGACGTTATCTGTTCCTTCAGATGTTCCTGGTCCATGCGAGCCACCTGTCATCACCAACATCACTAAGGACTCCATGACAGTGAGCTGGAAGGCTCCAGCCAACGATGGCAAGGCCCCCATCCTGGGCTACATGGTGGAGAAACGTGAAGCCACTGAGCTGACCTGGGCTAAGGTCAACCGCCGGCCAGTCATCGACAGGACCATCAAGGCCACTCAGCTGACTGAGGGCTCTGAGTACGAGTTCAGAGTGATCGCCATTAACAAGGCCGGTCTGGGCAAACCCAGTGATGCTTCCAACGCTGCACTGGCTGTTGATCCAGTCTGTAAGTATCTGTTTTAACCCTTTAAAAACAGATGCTCCATGGGATTTGTCTTTTGAATAATCCTCTATATAATGATCTAAGATAAAAACCATAATAGCTAGAGCCTTCATTCTTTTTGTAGCAGATAGCTAAGGCTTCTGTCTTCCCTGTCATCAGGCCCTTACCTTACTTAACATGTGATGCAAACATAGTATATCACCATAATTCCGCTGTTATAGTCCCATATTAGCTGCAGCTGATTGTTGTTCGCATAGTCCTGTATATATCTATATATATATATATATATATATATATATATGTATGTATCAATCAAAAATAAAAACCATAATAGGTAGAGTATTAATTCTTTTTGCTGTTGAAAGCTAAGGCTTCTGTCTTCCCAGTCATAGCTAACAGATTTTAGGGATATGAGGCATTTGAAGATACTCCGTGAAATTACATCACAATAAGGAAAAATGCCGATGTAGGCACTGCCAGACTGTTTGTATTGCAGAATTCACATTATATTGTCACTGTAATTCTCCAGATCCTCCTGGCCCACCTGCTTTCCCCAAGGTGGTGGACTCCACCAAGAGCTCCATCAGCCTCAGCTGGACCAAACCAGCGTACGACGGTGGCTGTGAGATCATCGGCTACCTGGTGGAGTGCAAGAGAGTTGACGCTGAGCACTGGAACAAATGCAACATCCCGAAAAAGCTCCAAGCCACCAAGTTCCTGGTGACAGGCCTGATGGACGATACTGAGTACCAGTTCAGAGTCAAAGCCGTCAACAAGATTGGTGTCAGCGAGCCCAGCGAGGTCCCTGGAAACCACATGCCCAAGGACATCCTGAGTACGTCCCTCAGCTGATTTTTATACTTTATTTTGATAAATAACTTAGTATCAAGAGCAGACTCACTGTAAGAAAACATGAAAACACAGATGACTCATTTTATAGCAGGACTAGAGTAGAGTTGTTTTTATTTATTTGGCTAACCATTAAAACATACTTCCTCTGAGGTGAGTTGGCACCACAGAACTCTTCTACTTCAGTTGGTGTTTTCTTAAATCAGGATATGTTATTTAGCATCATCACCCATTTCAGCCAGGAAGTTAGTTTTTGCATTAAAAAAAAAAGTGTATTCTCAGTAACGACCAACATTCTTGGTGGACTTGATTAGCTTGTGATAACTGTGTGCAAGCTAATGCCAGAAAACAGCTCACACGAAAAATTGAGATTGATAAGTGAATGTAGGGACTAACAGTAAAGTTGTGATTAACAAACGAACTTCTGTCTGTCCTCCAGTCGCTCCTGAAGCTGAGCTGGATGCCGACCTAAGAAAGGCTTTGGTTCTTCGAGCCGGAGTTACCATGAGGCTCTACGTCCCACTGAGAGGACGCCCGGCGCCGAAGGTGACGTGGACGAAGGTGGATGCCAACCTGAAGGATAGGCAGGGCATGCTGATTAAGACATCAGACTGGGACACCCTGCTGATGATTGAGGACATTAACAGATACGATGCTGGCAAATACGTCCTGTCACTGGAGAACAGCAGCGGCTCCAAGAGCTACACCATAGTGGTCAAGGTTCTCGGTAAGAATGTTTCTCATAGGAAACTAAATTTGATGGTTTAAAAGTTTTTTCTCCATGAGTATACTTAAGTGTAGGTCAGCTCCCTTTATAAACCTTCAACACACTGAAATACCGACATAATAGTTACATATATATTAAAGTACATAAAAAGTAGTATTAAAATATTTTTAGGAAGAGCTAAACATAATGATTTTGTCGTGAAAAAGAATACAGTTTAACAGAAAGCTCAAAAAAATTGTGGAACCTCAGAACCTGAAACTTTTTCACCCAGAAGAAATTATACAAAATATTTCCTCCCCAGAATATTGATAAAATATGTTTATTACCATCATGTATATCTACGACCTTATTTGTATTTCTGTTCAGTTAACAAAAGCGCTGAGCCAGGACTGTTTCTTCTCCTCTCCCTCAGATACTCCCGGACCACCCCAGAACCTGACTGTGAAGGAGACCTCCAGAAGCCACGCCTTCATCACCTGGGATGCCCCACTGATCGACGGTGGCAGCCCAGTCAAGAGCTACATTGTAGAGAAACGTCTGGCCGAGAGAAAGGCCTGGACCTGCGTGGCAACAGCCTGCCACAAGATCTCCTACAGGATCACGAACCTGGAGGCGGGCCAGGCCTACTGCTTCAGAGTGCTGGCTGAAAACGCCTACGGAATTGGAGAGGGCTGTGAGACCGCCGGCAGCGTCCGAGCCTCAGGTAGCTTCAAGTCGTAATTGAGTTTTTTATTACAGCACAGTGCAGCAGATGTAAGTAGAGTATATAAGAAAGGATCATTTTAAATTAGTTCAACTCGACTAGGTCAGATTATTAAACTTGCTTTCATTCAGCTCTTCAAATGTTATTGTAAAAATAGAGTTGCCAATTTTATTAATAAATTCAGCAAACTGAAACAACAGCGATAGCTGTGGCCGGAGGCATCATGTTTTCAGGTCGTACATCCTTCTATCCCATTCTCCTCATGAATGCTTTGAGGGTATTTCTTTAAATCTGGCACAATCGTATAGGTCACAAAAGTCAAGGATGAACTGATTAGAAATTTTTGACCAAAGGTTAAGGTCACTCTGATGTTGCGTCCTTCTCATTTTTGAGAACACAATATCTCAAGATGGCCTAAAGGGAATTTCCTCAAATTTAGCAAAAACATCCACCTTGATCCATGAAAAAAACAGTCAGAATTTGGTGATTGAAGGTCAAAGATCAAGGTCACTATGACCTTACAAAACAAGAATTCAAATGCTTATTATGACCAAATTTCACACAAATGTCTAATAGGATAAAATCATAAGTGATTAAAGGTCAAAGATCAGCTTCACTGTGACATCATAATGTTCTGCATAAAACAATTTTTCTGTCCATTACTCACGTCATATCTCAGGAACAGAAGGTGAGACATTTGGTTAGATACTAAATTAGTGAAATTAATCTTGAAACTATGCTGATTGTATAGATCTTCTGTATATGAAGCATCCATGTTTTCACAGACATGGATGAAAGCTGTAAATGAAAGCTGACTGATTAATGGAAGCATACAACCACAAGGTGGTAATTCTAGTTAATTACGATACGTTAACGTCCAAGTTTCCCCCTTAAAATACAGATGAGCTGAAGTCAGTGTCCTCAGTAGTAGCTGCTGTCCTGACTACAACTGGACGAAAAAAACTAACAACACAGTCAGAACTTGATCTAAGAAATCAGTGGCTGCTGCATCGTAAATTACATTAAACATGTGTTGTTTAACATAAACCACATGTTGAGTCTGAACCCATCTGTCCTCCTCCTTTAGAGAAACCGGGTCCAGTGACGGATTTCAAAGCCAAGAAAACCACCAAGAACTCGATTGTCCTTGCCTGGAAGAAGCCCATCAGCGATGGCGGAAGCTACATTTCTGCTTATATCCTGGAGCAGAGCGAAGGCGAGGAGAAGTGGAAGCAGATCATGAAGGGCAAGAACAACACACACACCATTGGAGAGCTGACTGAGGGCAAGGAGTACTTGTTCAAAGTCAAGGCGCTCAATGAGTCCGGAGAGGGACCACCCACTGAGCTTGCAGTCATTGCCAAGGACCAGTTTGGTAAGAAATCAGCCCGACTCCATCATCATGCCAGATATTGGGTGTTTTCAGACCTGACAGTTCTGGGGACTTCCTGAGAGAAACTGTCCGCTGGCGAGCTCTCTGAGAGCTTCATACCTTCAAGGGCTTTTTTTCTGTTTGCATTTTCACAACCAACAGGAACCCTAAACTGATGTACTGTAAGCTGGCCGGCGTTTGGTATAGCACTGTCACTTTTGCTCTGACGAGTCAGAATTGTGATGTATTCCCCCCTTCACGTTGTAAAGCCTCGACTTCACTGTTGGTCCATTTGTTCGTGTTTACTTTTTACTTTTTCTTTTTTTTGGTCCAAGCTGATTTTGTTGTCTGTTTTAATATGACCGAGTTCTTAAAAATGGTGGTTACCAGTGCTGCATCAGCTATATTAGATCCTATAACCGTACATCTGTATCACTCGTGGTCCCTTTTGTGCTGGGAGAGCACCTACTCTGAAATAGCAGCTAAAAGTGTCCCTCAAAAGGACATCTCTTGCGATGCAGACACAACAAAAAAGGGGGGTTCTCAGAACTGTGAAAGAGTTTCTCCTGTCCGAAAACACCCATTGTTTTAGTACAGTATATAGTTTTGTGAGAAGATAAAATTGTTTTCAAATATTTTCTGTTAAGCAAATTCCTTTGCATTTCAGTGCTGCCTGACTGCAACTTGAGTAATCTGCATGATGGTTGCTACGTGGTGAAGGAGGGCAGCACCACACGTATCAACATTCCCCTCCTTGGAATACCTCTCCCCATTGCCACCTGGAAGAAGGGCGATGTGGGGCTTGGCGACACCGGCCGAATGTGTGTGGAGGCGTCCCATGGTGTCACCACTCTGCTGATCAGAGACTGCCAGAGAGGAGATGCCGACACCTACACCATCAACGTCAGGAACAGCGCTGGCTCCAAGGACTGCAAGCTCCAGCTGAAGGTGGTTGGCAAGCCTGGCATCTGCACCGGACCCATTAAGTTTGATGAGATCACTGCCGACGGCATCACCCTGGAATGGGGACCGCCTGCAGATGATGGTGGTGCGGAGGTGTCCAACTACATTGTGGAGAAGAGGAGGACAACAGACAACAAGTGGGCTACAGTGGCTTCAGCCATTCAGAAGACCACCATGAGGGTGATCAGGCTCCATGATGGAATAGAGTACATCTTCAGAGTGTTTGCTGAGAACAAATATGGGGTTGGAGAGCATCTGAGATCTGAACCAGTCATTGCCCAGCATCCATTTGGTGAGTATCACACCTCTAATTAATGCTAGTTAAATTGTTAATTACAAGTTAACATGTCACATTTAATTTTAAGTCTTTCTGGTACTAATTACTGTGTTTTTATCTCTAAATAAGACGACCCTATCTCACACAAGCTTTGTACGTTTAACTTTGTACCTCCTTTCTGAACCTTTCCACCTCTGTCTCTCTCTCTGCCTACTCCAGATGTGCCCGGGGCACCTGCTCCTCCAGAAATAACGAGCATCCGCCAGGAGTCAGCCATTTTGACTTGGGCTGATCCAAAGGACAGTGGTGGCTCCCCAGTTACTGGTAACAGACTGTGAACTACAAGCTATCACTTTTTAGTTAAGTGTAAGCACATAGCAAACATCATGACTAATTGATTTTTGTGTTCTCTGTAGGATATCATGTGGAGTTCAAGGAGAGGAACAGTCTGATGTGGAAACGGGCTACTAAGACTCCTCTGAGAGTGAAGGAGTGCAGAGTTACTGGCCTGATAGAGGGACTAGAGTATGAGTTCAGGGTGATGGCCATGAACATGGCTGGCTTAGGAAAGCCAAGCAGGGTTACTGAGGCTGTGGTTGCCCTTGATCCTATTGGTGAGTTCACTGCTTTTGGATTTTTTTCCTAATGTGAAAACAAAGTTTTTCTTTGGCAACTCTCAAGTTTTTATTGCAATATTGCTAATACTTTAATGGAAAAAAGAAATACTACTTTTAAAGCATGTCTTATGTTTTCTGTAACACATTCACTTTGTGTCCTGTTAGATCCTCCCGGCAAGCCTGAAGTGATTAATGTCACCAGGACCACAGTCACTCTGATATGGACCGCTCCCAAATATGATGGTGGCCACAAGCTGACTGGCTACATGGTGGAGAAGCTTGAGGCTGGCAGCAAGACCTGGATGAAGGCCAACCATGTTAACGTCCAGATCTGTGCC
>JAPZEB010000005.1:31471230-31491556 GCA_029783705.1 Chaetodon striatus
CGTCAAGATCTGTGCCTTCACTGTCACTGACCTGACAGATGGATCTCAGTATCAGTTCAGGATTAGGGCCAAGAATTCTGCTGGAGCGATCAGTCCTCCTTCAGAGGTTACTGAGCTTCTGACATGCAAGGATGAGTATGGTAAGCTAAGTAGGGTTGTTCGGCAGTTAAAACATTTGTGAATACAGGTCCTCCAAATCCTTTTATTTTACTTTTACAAATATGAGGTCTTAAAAATCATATTGTCATTAATTTGAATTTATGAGTTTTGTAGACAGTTGTAATGCAACTTTCTTCCAATCTCTCTGCAGAGCCCCCGACCATCACCATTGACCCAGACATGAAGGACGGTGTATCAGTCAAGGCAGGAGACACCATTGTGATTTCAGCCTCCAAGATTGTGGGCAAACCTCCACCCACTGCTGTCTGGTCGAAGGGAGGCCGTGAATTCAAGACCTCTGATATTGTCACCATCACCAGCACCCCAACCTCCTCCACTCTTGCTATCAAGTACGCAAGCCGGAAGAACACAGGAGAGTACACCATCACTGCCAGCAATCCCTTTGGCATTAAGGAAGAGCATGTAAAGGTGAAGGTCCTTGATGTGCCTGGACCTCCAGGCCCCATCGAAGCCAGTAACATTTCAGCTGAGAAGTGTACTCTGACCTGGCTTCCACCAGAGGAGGATGGAGGTTCCACTATCAAGTCCTACACCCTTGAGAAGAGAGAGACCAGCCGCCTGCAGTGGACCAAGTTAGCTGAAAACATTATGGACTGCAGACATGTAGCCCACAAACTGATCAAGGGCAACGAGTACATCTTCAGGGTGTTTGCTGTGAACCAGTATGGCATCGGAGACTCAAGCCAGTCTGGTCCAGTCAAAATGGTTGATAGTTTCGGTAAGTTTTCTTGTTGTTCATAAATGATTATAATGGTGTGGTATTTCCAGACAACCTTAGTATTGTAAAAATCCTTTAAGCTGAATGCTCTAATAGTTAAAGGCATAACTGACCAAAATGTTGCTTTGTTTTCCCAGGCCCACCAGGCCCACCCTCAGTCCCAGAGATTGACAATGTCAGTCGGAACGCTGTCACCATTTCATGGAAGAGACCAGTAAATGATGGAGGAAGTGACATTAGAGGATATTGTGTAGAGAGGAAAGAGAGGAAAGGAATGCGATGGGTGAGAGCCTCTAAGAGGACAATCCCTGACCTGCGCTGTAAGGTGCAAGGCCTAACTGAGGGAGTAGAGTATGAGTTTAGAGTCACTGCTGAGAACAAGGCTGGATTTGGGGAGCCAAGTGAGCCCACACACCCTGTGATGACCAAGGACATTGTGTGTAAGTAAAACTGGACTTTTCAGTAACATTTTAAAACACGAGAATTGCAAATGTAGAGTGGTCAAAAACTAACTAACTAACTTTTTTTAAACTCCTGTCTTTTTTTGCTTATTAGATCCACCTGGTCCTCCGTCCAACGCCAGAATTACAGACACCACAAGAACCACAGCTACCTTTGCCTGGGGTAAACCCCACTATGATGGTGGTCTTGATGTAGAGGGATATATTGTTGAGTACAAAAAGGAGGGACATGATGACTGGGAGGTGGAGACACAGTATCCAGTGAAAGCCACTGAATACGTTATTGGTAAACTTCAAAAAGGAGGCAAATACCATTTCAGAGTCAGTGCTGTAAACTCAGAGGGAGTTGGCGAGCCTGCAGAGGTTGAGAAAGTGACTGAACTGGTGGACCAGGAGGCTTTGCCAGACTTTGAGCTGGATGCCGAATTGAGGAGAACCTTGGTGGTCAGGTGCCGTGCTTCAATCCGTATGTTTGTTCCCATCAGGGGTCGTCCTGTTCCTGAGGTAACCTGGAGCAAAGATGATACCAACCTGAAAACACGTGCACACATTGACACCACAGAGTCCTACACTCTACTGGTTATTCCTGACTGCACCAGATACGATGCTGGAAAATACAACCTGTGTCTGGAGAATGTTGCTGGAAAGAAGACCGGCTTTGTTAATGTGAGAGTTTTGGACACTCCAGGACCCCCAGTCAATGTCAAGACTAGAGAGATCACTAAGAACAGCATCACCCTCCAGTGGGAAATCCCTATAATTGATGGTGGTTCTAAGATTAAGAACTATGTTATTGAAAAGAGAGAGGCTACCAAGAAAGCCTATACAGTACTTAGCACTACATGGCAGAAGTGTTCCTTCAAGTTTACAGACCTTGAGGAGGGAGCTTACTACTATTTCCGCATCTCTGCTGAGAATGACCTGGGTGTAGGCGAGCCCGCTGAATCCCCTGAGCCAATCAGGGTGTCCCAGGCCCCCTCTGCACCAGAAAACTTGTATGTCACAGATGTGACAGCTGACAGTGCCAGCCTGGCATGGACCAAGCCCTTGCATGATGGTGGCAGCTTGATCACTGGATATGTCATAGAGGCTCAGAAGAAGGACACTGACCAGTGGGTCCATATGGCCACCATCAAGGCTCTGGACTACACTGTAACAGATCTGATTGAGGGTGCAGAATATACCTTCCGCATAATGGCTGTCAATGCATCAGGCAGGAGTGACCCACGTGAAAGCAGGCCTGCTATTATCAAAGAGCAGACTTCTCCTCCTTCATTTGACTTGCGTGGGGTCTATCAGAAGACAGTCATCGTCAAGGCAGGGGACCGCGTCAAGGTGGAGATTCCAGTGCTGGGCAAACCTAGACCTGTGGTTTCCTGGAAGAAGGGAGACATAGCACTCAGAGAGACACAGAGAATCAACACTGAAATCACACCAACATCAACTATCCTCAACATTAATGAGATTAGGAGGACTGATGAAGGCCAGTATTCCATGACTGGAAAGAACATGTTGGGTACAGTGACTGAGACGATCACAGTCCTGGTCCATGACATTCCAGGTCCTCCCACTGGTCCCATCAAGCTGGAAGAGGTCTCATGTGATTATGTTCTGATATCCTGGGAGGCACCAGAAAGTGATGGGGGTGTTCCCATTAACAACTATATTGTTGAGATGCGAGAGACTACTGGTACTTCCTGGGTGGAGTTGGCAGCTACAGTGATCCGCACCACATTTAAAGCAGCCCGACTCAACACTGGAACCCAATATCAGTTCCGTGTCAAGGCCCAGAACAGATATGGCATTGGACCAAGCATTATCTCTGAGCCAGTGGTTGCTGCCTATCCATTTGATGTGCCAGGCCAGCCAGGCATTCCTGTGGTCACATCTTTTAACAAGGATGCTATGACTCTGAGCTGGAATGAGCCTTCCTCTGATGGAGGCAGTCCCATCCTTGGATATCATGTGGACAGAAAAGAGAAAAACAGCATTCTATGGCAGAGGATCAGCAAAGCTCTTGTTATCGGAAATATCTTCAAATCAACTGGCCTTGTTGATGGAATCGCTTATGAACACCGTGTTACTGCTGAAAACATGGCCGGTCTCAGCAAACCAAGCAAACCCTCTGAGCCTTTGTATGCTTTGGACCCAGTTGATGCACCAGGCAGGCCTGTGGCATTGAATATTACCAGACATGAGGTGACAGTGTCATGGACAAAACCAGAGGGAGATGGTGGATTTTCCATCACTGGATACACAGTAGAGAGAAGAGAGATGCCCAATGGACGCTGGCTCAAAGCCAACTTCAACAACATCCTAGAAACCGTCTACACAGTCAGTGGTCTGACAGAAGATGCAACTTATGAATTCCGTGTGTTTGCTAGAAACTCAGCTGGTGGTGTAAGTGCTCCATACCAGCCATCAGAGGCAATCACATGCAGAGATGATCTTGAGGAGCCCAAGCTTGATGTTGACGCATCGTATAGCAGCAATGTTGTTGTCATGGCAGGAGAGGTATTCAAGCTGGAAGCCAATGTGACTGGAAGGCCAATCCCATCTCTGGTATGGACCAAGGAAGGAAAGGAGCTTGAGGATACAGCCAAGATAGAGATAAAGACAACAGACTTCCACACAACTCTGGTAAACAAAGATTCCCTGAGAAGGGATGGAGGTGCTTATATTCTGACTGCCAGCAATCCAGGTGGCTTTGCCAAGTTCACCTTTAATGTCAAGGTGCTTGACAGACCTGGACCACCAGACTCCCTCACTGTTACTGACGTCACTGCTGAGAAATGCGTCCTTAACTGGCTGCATCCAACACACGATGGCGGTGCCAAGATCGAGTACTTTATCATCCAGAGGCGTGAGACCAGTAGGTTGGCATGGACAAATGTGGCCACAGACCTTCAGGCAAACAGGTTCAAGGTCACCAAGCTTCTGAAGGGCAACGAGTACATCTTCAGAGTCATGGCTGTAAACAAGTATGGTGTGGGTGAGCCCCGGGAGTCTGAACCTGTCATCTGTACTAACCCCTATGTCCCCAGTGACCCACCACAGCAGCCTGAAGTTACCACCATTACCAAGGACTCCATGGTCGTCTGCTGGGAACGCCCTGAACACGATGGAGGCAGCAGTATAAACACCTACATAATTGAGAGAAGAGATAAGACTGGACTCCGCTGGGTAAAGTGCAACAAGAGGACCGTAACTGACCTGCGATTCAAGGCCTCTGGCCTCACACAGGGACATGAGTATGAATTCAGAGTTCTTGCACAGAATAATGCTGGATTAAGCCAGCCTAGTCCTTCCAGTCCATTCTACAAAGCTGAGGACACCATCTTCCAGCCTGGACCTCCAGGAAATCCCAGAGTTCTTGACACAACCAAGTCTTCCATTACCCTGGCCTGGAACAAACCTGTCTATGATGGCGGTTCTGAAATCACTGGTTACATAGTGGAGACCTGCCTGCCTGAGGAGGATGAGTGGACTATTCACACTCCCAAAAAGGGATGGACAGCCACTTCCTTTACCATCACCAACTTGAAAGAAAACCAGGAGTATAAAATCAACATCTGTGCCACTAATTGTGAGGGAGTGGGAGAGCCTGCCGCTGTTCCTGGAACCCCTAAGGCTGAAGACAGATTGCTTCCTCCAGAAATTGAACTTGGAGCGGAGCTGCGTAAGGTGGTCTGCCTCAGAGCCTGTAGCACTCTCAGACTCTTTGTTCCCATTAAGGGCAGACCAGCACCTGAAGTTAAATGGTCAAGAGAGCATGGAGAATCTCTGGACCGAGCTAATATTGAAATCACGTCATCATTTACCACCCTTCAGGTAGACAATGTTGACAGATTTGATGCAGGTAAATACATAGTAACTGTGGAGAATGCCTCAGGAAGTAAATCAGCCTTTGTTAATGTCAGGGTGCTAGACACTCCCGGAGCACCACAGAATCTGATTGTCAAGGAGGTCACTAAAGATTCAGTTTCCCTTGTTTGGGATGCTCCTCTCATTGATGGTGGCTCCAGGGTCCGCAGCTACATTGTGGAGAAGCGTGAGTCAACCAGAAAGGCCTACTCAACAGTCTGTGCCAGCTGCCCTAAGTCTAGTTGGAAAGTTGGTGACTTGCAGGAAGGAAAGATGTACTCTTTCAGAGTCCTGGCTGAGAACGAATTTGGCATTGGCCTCCCAGTAGAGACTGTTGAACCAGTTAAAGTGTCAGAGAAGCCTCTACCACCAGGCAAAGTGTCTGTTCGTGAAGTTACCAGCTCCAGCATCACACTTATTTGGGAAAAGCCGGATCATGATGGTGGCAGCAGAATCACAGGCTACATTGTTGAGATGCAGGGTAAAGGCAGCGAGAAATGGATACAGGTCATGGTGGTAAAGACCAATGAAGCTGTTGTAACTGGCCTTACACGGGGAGAGGAGTACATGTTCCGTATCTCAGCCACCAATGAAAAGGGAGTTAGTGACCCACGTCCACTCAATGTGCCTGTTGTGGCTAAAGACCTAGTCATCTCACCAACCTTCAAACTGCTTTTCACCACATTTAGTGTGCTAGCAGGAGATGATCTGAAGATAGATGTACCATATATTGCCTGTCCCAAGGCTACAGCAACTTGGCTCAAAGATGGCGCTGTTCTCAAGGAGACAACAAGAGTTAATGCTGAAGCCACCGACAAAAACCTTCTCCTGGTTATTAGGGAGGCTTGCAGAGATGATGTGGGCACATATACTGTCAAACTGAACAACATAGCAGGAGAAGCATCTACAGACATCAGTGTTGTTGTTCTAGATAAGCCTGGTCCTCCAACTGGCCCAATTAAGCTGGATGAGGTCACTGCTGACAGTGTGGTCCTGTCCTGGAATCCCCCTGAGTATGATGGTGGTTGTGCAATCAACAATTACGTTGTTGAAAAGAGAGACACATCTACCACTAACTGGCAGATTGTTTCAGCTACTGTGGCCAGAACTACTATCAAGGCAGCTCGTCTTAAGACTGGAGTTGAGTACCAGTTTAGGATTGCTGCAGAGAATAGATATGGCAAGTCCTCAGTCCTGGTTTCCGAAACCATTGTTGCTCAGTATCCATTTGAAGTGCCTAGCTCACCACGTTCTGTTGTGGTCCAGTCTGCCACCAAGGAGAGTATGGTGGTTGTATGGGAGAAACCCAGCAATGATGGTGGAAGCAAGATTATGGGCTACCACTTGGAGCTTAAAGAGAGAAACAGTATATTGTGGGTGAAACAGAACAAACAACTTATCCCAGAGACTAGATTTAAGGTGGTTGGCCTTGAGGAGGGTATTGATTATGAGTTCAGAGTCTATGCTGAGAACATTGTTGGTGTCAGCAAAGCCAGCAAAGTGAGTGAAATGCAAGTGGCCAGAGATCCTTGTGACAGACCAGGAAAACCAGAGGCTGTGATTGTCACAAGAAACCAAGTGACACTTAGATGGACTAAACCTGAGTACGATGCTGGCATCAAGATCACAGGCTATGTGGTTGAGAAAAAGGAGGGATCTGGCCGCTGGATGAAGGCCAGTTTCACCAACATCTTAGAGACAGAATTTGTTGTCACAGGACTTACTGAAGATCAGATTTATGAGTTCCGTGTCATCGCCAGGAATGCAGCAGGTGTCTTCAGCCAGCCATCTGATTCTACTGGAGCCATCACTGCCAAGGATGAGGTTGATCCACCCAGGATTGACTTAGATACTAAGTACTCCCAGGCTGTGGTGGTTAATGCTGGAGAGACATTCAAGCTCGAGGCTGCTATCTATGGTAAGCCTGTGCCCACAGTACACTGGCTGAAGGAAGGCCAAGAGATTTCTGAAGCAGCTCGCCTAGAGCTCAAGAACACAGACTTTACAGCTTGTCTAATTGTTAAAGAAGCTATCCGTGTTGATGGAGGTCAGTACACTATACTCATAAAGAACGTTGGAGGAGAGAAATCTATTAGCATTAATGTCAAGGTCTTGGATAGACCAGGTCCACCAGAAGGCCCTATCTCCATCTATGGGGTCACGAGTGAGAAATGCTCCATTTCCTGGAAACCTCCCTTGCAAGATGGAGGTAGCGATGTTTCCCATTACATTGTTGAGAGGAGGGAAACCAGCCGACTGGTTTGGACAGTAGTTGAACCAAAAGTTCAGACTCTAAACCTGAAGATCACAAAACTTCTTCCTGGTAATGAGTACATCTTTAGAGTGATTCCAGTCAACAAATATGGAGTTGGTGAGCCTCTGGAATCTGAGCCCATGATTGCCAAAAACCCATTTGTCACTCCCAGCCCACCAACTGAGGTAGAAGTCTCCACAATCACCAAAGACTCCATGGTAGTGACCTGGGAGAGACCAACTAATGATGGTGGCAACCCAATCCAGGGATACATAGTTGAGAAACGTGACAAGGACGGTGTGAGATGGACCAGATGCAATAAGCGTACAGTGAGTGAGCTGCGCTTCAGAGTGACAGGGCTCCTAGAAAACCACAGCTATGAATTCAGAATTGCTGCTGAAAATGCTGCAGGTGTTGGCACACCTAGTACACCAACAGTTTACTACAAAGCATTGGATGCTATCTTCAAGGCAGGTCCACCAAACAACCCCAAGGTGGTGGACACTTCTAGGTCCACTGTTTCCCTGACATGGGGCAAACCCATCTATGATGGTGGCTGTGAGATTCAGGGTTACATTGTTGAGGCCTGCAATGCAGCAGCTGATGAGTGGTTTATGTGCACTCCTCCGACTGGAATCACAGAAACTAAGTTTACAGTGAAAAAGCTTCTTGAGAAGCATGAGTACCAATTCAGAGTATGTGCCATCAACAAAGTTGGTGTTGGGGAGCATGCTGATGTTCCAGGAAAGATTCTATTGGAGGAGAAGCTTGAGGCTCCTGATCTTGACCTTGATGCTGATATGAGAAAGATGATCAACATTAGAGCAGCAAGTACTCTCAGGCTGTTTGTTCCTGTGAGGGGTCGTCCAGCTCCTGAGGTGAAATGGGGCAAGGCTGATGGTGAGATTAAGGAGACTGCCCAGATTGACTGTACAGGCAGCTATGCTTCACTTGTCATTGAGAATGTTGACATATTTGACACTGGCAAATACACCCTGACTGCAGAGAATGCCAGTGGAGTGAAGTCAGTCTTCATCAGTGTCAGAGTCCAGGACGCACCTAGTCCACCAACTAACTTGTTGGTGAAAGAGATAACAAAGAACTCTGTCACTATCACATGGGAGCCTCCACTTCTGGATGGTGGCTCAAAGATAAAGCATTATATTGTTGAGAAGCGTGAAAGCACTAGGAAAGTTTATTCTGCAGTCACCACCTGTAACAGGATGTCATGGAAAGTTGAGCCTCTTCCAGAGGGTGGAATCTTCTTTTTCAGAGTCCTTGCTGAAAATGAATATGGTGTGGGTCTCCCCATCAAAACTATGGAACCAATTAAGGTATCTGAAAAGCCTCAGCCACCAGGTAAAGTCAGTGTTGTTGATGTCACTCGTAAATCTGTAACTCTAAGCTGGGAGAAGCCTGAACATGATGGTGGAAGTAGGATCAGTTACTATGAAGTTGAACTGGCACCTAAGGACAGTGAAGCTTGGTCTGTGTGCGCCAGTGGGAAAGCACTGGAGGCTGTAGTGACAAATCTACTTAAGGGAGAGGAGTATCAGTTCAGAGTTATTGCTGTAAATGACAAAGGCAAAAGTGACCCCAGACAACTGGCTCAAACCGTTGTAGCAAGGGACCTTGTGATTGAGCCTGCTGTTAGACCAAAAGTGAGCACCTACAATGTCCAGGTGGGGTATGATCTCAAGATAGAGGTCCCAGTTGCTGGTCATCCAAAGCCAACCATCACTTGGACCAAGGATGGAGCAGCTCTCAAACAAACCACCAGAGTCAATGTCACTGACTCACCACGTCTCACCACTCTCACCATAAAGGATGCTACCAAAGAGGATGGAGGCATGTACAGCATAAATGTTACCAATGTCCTGGGTTCCAAGGATGCCACAATTGAAGTGATCACCCTGGATAAACCAGGTCCACCAACAGGCCCTGTCAAATTGGAGGACATCAGTGCTGAGAGTATGACTCTCAGCTGGGAACCTCCCACATATACAGGTGGCTGCCCAATCTCCAACTATGTGGTTGAGAAGAGAGACACAACCACAACCAACTGGGTGGTTGTATCTGCTACTGTGGCCAGAACCACACTAAAAGTGACCAATCTGAAGACAGGCAGTGAATACCAGTTCAGAATCTATGCTGAGAATAGATATGGAAGGAGTTATGCAATCGATTCAGAGCCTGTTGTGGCACAGTACCCATTCCAGGAGCCTGGCCCACCAGGAACACCATTTGTGTCTTCATACGCTAAAGACTATATGGTGGTTGAGTGGCACAAACCCCCATCTGATGGAGGCAGTGCCATCTTAGGCTATCATCTGGAGAGGAAAGAGAAGAACAGTATCCTCTGGACCAAGATCAACAAAATGCTCATCCAAGACTGCAGGTTCAAATCAACTCCTCTTGAAGAAGGCATTGAGTATGAGTACAGAGTCTATGCTGAGAATATTGTTGGCATTGGAAAATGCAGCAAAGTCTCTGAGGTTTATGTAGCCCGTGACCCATGTTATCCTCCTGGCCGTCCTGATGCTGTGATTGTGACCAGGCACTCAGTGAAGCTGAGATGGACCCCTCCAGAGTATGATGGTGGAATCTTAGTTACTGGCTATGTAGTGGAGAAACGTGACCTTCCCGAAGGAAAGTGGATGAAGGCCAGCTTTGCAAACGTCATTGAACATGAATTCACAGTTACTGGCCTGACAGAAGACAGTAAATATGATTTCAGAGTAATTGCAAGGAATGCAGCTGGTGCTGTCAGCAAACCATCAGAGAGCACAGGATCCATCACAGCCAAGGATGAAGTTGACCCACCTAAGTGTGAGACAGATCCTATGTACAACCAGACCATTGTTATCAATGCTGGAGAGACTTTCAGTCTAGAGGCCAGTGTTGAAGGAAAACCCATCCCCACAGCTCAGTGGTTCAAGGGAAATGTTGAAGTTGAAAACTCAGCAAGAGCTGAGATCAAAAATACAGATTTTAAGGCTTTGCTGGTTGTAAAGGATGCCATCAGAGTAGATGGTGGACAGTACACGCTGGTTCTGACTAATGTGGCTGGAACTAAGACTGTTCCATTCAGTGTGAAAGTCCTGGATAGACCAGGCCCCTCAGAGGGACCTATTACTGTCAGCAATGTCACTGAGGAGAAGTGCTCACTGTCATGGTTGCCTCCCAGGCATGATGGAGGAGCTAGCATTTCTCACTACGTCATTCAGAAGAGAGAAACCAGCCGCCTGGCATGGACTGTGGTCGCCAGTGACTGTGGAGCTACCATGATTAAAGTTACCAAACTGTTGAAGGGCAATGAGTACATCTTCAGAGTCATGGCTGTTAACAAATATGGAGTGGGTGAGCCTCTTGAGTCAGCGCCAGTTATCATGAGAAATCCATTTGTTCCTCCTGGCTCTCCTCAGGAGTTGGAGATCACCAACATTACTAGGGACTCCATGACTGTCTGCTGGAACCGCCCTCAGACCACTGGAGGCAGTGAGATTGTTGGTTACATTGTTGAGAAGAGAGACAGAGCTGGAGTGAGATGGACCAAGTGCAACAAACGCAGAGTGACAGACTTGCGTTTCAGAGTAACAGGACTGACTGAGGACCATGAATATGAATTCAGGGTATCTGCTGAGAATGCAGCTGGAGTGGGTCAACCAAGCCCTCCTACAACCTACCTCAAAGCCTGTGACCCTAGCTTTGAACCGGGTTGTCCTTCCAATGTCCACGTGGTCGACG
Organism: Chaetodon striatus; assembly: GCA_029783705.1. NCBI lineage: Eukaryota > Metazoa > Chordata > Actinopteri > Chaetodontiformes > Chaetodontidae > Chaetodon > Chaetodon striatus. The sequence goes on from JAPZEB010000005.1 coordinate 31,482,455, forward strand.
TAACCAAAGACACCATCACTGTAGCCTGGCACCGGCCTATCTATGACGGTGGTTGTGAGATTCAAGGATACGCTGTGGAAATTACTAAGGCTGATGAGGAGGAGTGGACCATATGCACCCCACCCATGGGAGTTAATGCTACCAAGTTTACCATCAAAAAATTGATAGAGCACCAGGAATACAAGGTGCGCATATGTGCCATCAATAAGCTGGGTGTTGGCGAGCCCACTGAGCTCGAGGGAGTTGTGAAACCTTTGGATAAGATTGATCCCCCAGAGATGATTTTAGATTCAGAGCTCAGGAAGGGAATAGTTGTCCGCGCAGGAGGCTCAATGAGAATCTGCATTCCATTCAAGGGCCTTCCCACTCCTGAGATCACCTGGGCCAAGGAGGATGGAGAACTGCCCACTAAAGTTCAGATTGAGAGTGGTGATGAATATACACAGCTCTCCATTGACATCTGTGACAAATATGATGCTGGAAAATACATCCTCAAACTGGAAAATAGCGCTGGCACCAAATCGGCCTTTGTCTCTGTTAGAGTTCTGGACACTCCAGGGGCTCCTCTGAATCTAACAGTAAAAGATATTAAGAGAGAGAGCGTCACTCTGACCTGGGAACCTCCTCTGATTGATGGTGGTGCAAGAATCAAGAATTACTTGGTTGAAAAACGCGAGTCTACCAGGACAGTTTACTCAAACGTGGACAACAAGTGCACAAAGACAAGCTACCGTGTCACTGGCCTCACTGAGGGAACTATCTACTATTTCAGAGTCTTAGCAGAGAATGAGTTTGGCGTGGGACAGGCAGCTGAGACAGAGGACTCAGTTAAGACCTCTGAGCCTCCTCTGTCAGTGGGTAAGGTCACTTTGACTGAAGTGACCAGAAAATCTGCCTCACTCTCCTGGGAGAAACCAGACCATGATGGAGGCAGCAGAATCATGGGCTACTATGTTGAGATGCAGCCTGTGGGTGCAGAGGAATGGGTGGTGGCAGCCACAACCAAAACTTGTGAGGGCACTGTTACAGGCCTTAGCCCAGGCCATGAGTACCTGTTTAGAGTGTCAGCTTTCAATGAGAAGGGCAAGAGTGACCCCAGGCCTCTGGCTGCTCCAGTCATGGCTAAAGACATAACTATTGAGCCCAGATTCAAAATGACATTCAACACTTACAGTATACAGAATGGCGAGGATCTGAAGATTGAGATTCCAGTGATTGGACGCCCTGCTCCCAAAGTTGAATGGAAAAAGGATGGGCAGGCTATCAAGGAGACAACCAGACTAAATGTATCCAGCACACCTTCATCTACTAAACTGGCCATCAAGGATGCAAATAGGGAAGACTCTGGTAAATACACCATCACAGCCACCAGCAGTATCGGAACAGCAACAGAGGAGATCACTGTCATCATTCTTGATAAGCCTGGCCCACCCACAGGCCCTGTGAAGATTGAGGAGGTGAGCTCTAATTTTGTCACTCTCTCCTGGGAGCCACCAGAGTATACTGGAGGCTGTCAGATCAACAACTACATTGTGGAGAAGAGAGACACCACCACGACAGCATGGCAGATTGTGTCTGCTACTATAGCCAGGTCAACTATCAAAGTCACCAACTTGAAGACTGGCACTGAGTATCAATTCAGAGTGTCTGCTGAGAATAGATATGGAAAGAGTTCTGCCATTGTCTCTCCTGCTGTTATTGCTCAGTATCCATTCAGTGAGCCTTCTGCCCCAGGAACACCAGTTGTTTCTGCTGCAACTAAGGATAACATGGTTGTTGAATGGAAACCTCCCACCAACAATGGAGGCAGCCCAATCATAGGCTATCACCTTGAGAGAAAAGAAAAGAACAGCCTTTTGTGGACCAAACTCAATAAGCTTCTAATCCCAGAAACACGTTTCAAGACTGCAGAGCTGGAAGAAGGTATTGAATATGAATTTAGAGTTTATGCTGAGAACATAGCTGGGCTTAGCCCAGTAAGCAAGGTCTCTGAGAGCACAGTAGCCAGGGACCCCTGTGACCCACCAGGCACTCCTGAGGCTATTAATATCACCAGAAATCTTGTGACGCTTCAGTGGACTAGGCCTCAATATGATGGAGGCAGTGCAATCACTGGCTATTTGATCGAGAGGAGGAAGCACCCAGATACCCGCTGGATGAAGGCCAGCTTCACCAACATCATTGATACGCAGTACACACTCACTGGCCTGACTGAGGACTGTATTTATGAATTTAGAGTCATTGCCAGGAACGCTGCTGGCATTTCCAGCCGTCCTTCTCAGAGCACAGGAGAAATTACTGCCAAAGATGAAATTGAGGCTCCGGAGGCCACCTTGGATTCTAAATTCAAGGATACGACTATTGTTAATGCTGGTGAGACCTTTGTCATTGATGCTGACTATACTGGCAAGCCTCTACCTGAAGTCATTTGGTTAAAGGACGGAAAGGAGATCGATAAAACCACACCAAGAATGGAGGTCAAGACCACACTTACACGTACCATCCTAACAGTCAAGGATTGCATCAGAGTGGATGGTGGCCATTTTACCCTCAAACTTGTCAATGTGGGAGGAGTCAAAATGATCCCAGTTAATGTTAAAGTTCTGGATAGACCTGGTCCTCCTGATGGCCCGCTAGAAGTCAAAGGGGTCACAGCTGAGAAATGTTATCTGCACTGGAGCCATCCCTCACACGATGGTGGAGCTGCTATCTCTCACTACATCATTGAGAAGAGAGAGACCAGTCGTTTGTCATGGACCATGGTTGAGCCCAAGATCCAGGCCATCAGCTACAAAATCACAAAACTGCTGCCTGGCAATGAATACATCTTCAGAGTCACAGCTGTGAATAAATATGGTGTTGGTGAGCCTTTGGAATCTGAGCCTGTAATTGCTCGTAACCCCTTCACCACTCCCAGTGCCCCCTCCACCCCAGAGCCCAGTGCTATCACTAGGGACTCTATAGTGCTTACATGGGAGAGACCAGAGAATAATGGAGGAGCTGAGATTGAAGGATATGTCCTTGAAAAACGTGATAAGGATGGCATCAGATGGACCAAGTGCAACAAGAAGAGGCTGAGTGACCTAAGATTTAGATGCGCTGGCCTCACAGAGGGCCACTCTTATGAATTCAGGGTCTCTGCTGAAAATGCTGCTGGTGTGGGAAAGCCTAGCGCACCATCCGAATACATCAAGGCCTGTGATGCCATTTATCCACCAGGTCCTCCAAATAACCCCAAAGTCACTGACCATTCAAGCACCACAGTCTCTCTGTCCTGGTCCAGGCCTATCTATGATGGTGGAGCAGCGATCAGTGGCTATGTTGTTGAAAGGAAGGAGGCAGGAGATGATGAATGGATATCTTGCACATCACCCACTGGTGTTCAGACCACTCACTACACAGTAAAGACACTGAAGGAGAATGCAGAGTACAACTTCCGTATCTTTGCAGTTAACTCCGAAGGAGCAGGAGAGCATGTGGACCTACCAGTATCTGTGATTGCTGCAGAAAAGCTGGAGGCTCCTGAGATTGAACTAGATGCTGACTTAAGGAAGATGGTTAATGTTCGCGCCACTGCCACTTTGCGTCTGTTTGTGACAATCAGAGGAAAGCCAGAACCTGAGGTCAGATGGTCAAAGGCTGATGGCACTATGAATGAGCGTGCCCAGATTGAGGTCACAAGCTCTTACACAATGCTTGTGATTGAGAATGTTGATAGATTTGACACTGGCAAATATGTTCTGACCCTTGAGAACCTCAGTGGCTCTAAATCAGCCTTCATCAATGTCAGAGTTCTGGACTCCCCAAGTGCTCCTACCAACCTGGTAGTTAAGGATGTGAAGAGAAATTCTGTTGCTATCTCCTGGGAGCCTCCTCTGATCGATGGTGGAGCTAAGATATCACACTATATTGTGGAGAAGAGAGAGCAAAAGAGAATGGCTTTCACCAGTGTTTGCACCAACTGTGTGAGGAACTCATACATTATTTCTGACCTGCAGGGGGGAGGTCGATATTATTTCCGAGTGCTGGCTGTGAATGAGCTGGGAGTAGGTCTACCTGCCTTCACTGATCAAGTCAAGGTGGCTGAGGCTCCTTTGCCTCCTGGGAAGGTTATCCTGGTTGACGTGACCCGTCATACTGTCACTCTTTCATGGGAGAAACCTGATCATGATGGAGGCAGCAAGATTACAAAGTTTATTGTGGAGATGCAACCTAAAGGAGATGACAAATGGAACGTGTGCAGTGAAGTCAAAGCACTTGAAGCTACTATCGGTGGACTCTCAACTGGAGAGGAATACTCCTTTAGAGTGACTGCTGTAAATGATAAAGGCAAGAGTGATCCCAAGCCTCTTGCTACCCCTGTGGTGGTGAGGGACATCACGGTCCAGCCTATCATCAACCTGTTGTACGACACATACAGTGTAAAAGCAGGAGATGACCTTAAGATTGATGTTCCCTTCAAAGGCAGACCTCAGCCTGAGGTGTCCTGGAAAAAGGACGGCCAGGTGCTTAAGCAGACAACCAGGGTCAATGTTCTTAATTCCAAGACGTCATCCAAGATTGTTATTAAGGATGCAACCAAAGAGGATGTGGGAAAATATGAGATTACTCTGACAAACTCAGTTGGGACCAAGACAGCTGAGATATCCGTTATAGTCCTGGACAAACCTGGCCCACCCAGTAACATTAAGATGGATGAAGTGAGTGCTGACTTCATCTCTCTATCTTGGGATCCACCAACTTATGACGGTGGATGCCAAATCAACAACTATGTGGTGGAGAAGAGAGACACTACTACAACCGCATGGCAGATTGTCTCAGCCACAGTAGCCAGGACATCGATCAAAGTGACTCGTCTCACCCAGGGAACAGAGTATCAGTTCCGTATTGCAGCCGAGAACCGCTATGGCAAGAGTTCTGCCATTGACTCCGCTCCTGTTATTGCTCAGTATCCCTTCGAGCCTCCTGGCCCTCCTACCAATGTCCATGTTTCCCATGCCTCCAAGTATGGCATGCTTGTGGTATGGGGCAGACCTGCCAGTGATGGTGGCAGCCCTGTAATTGGTTATCACATTGAATGCAAAGAACACAGCAGCATACTGTGGACCAAGATCAACAGAGGTCTGCTGACTGAGAACCAGTTTAAGATGACAGGCACTGAGGAAGGCTTGTTGTATCAGTTCAGAGTCTATGCTGAAAATATTGCTGGAATTGGTCCATGTACTAAGCCTAGTGAGCCTGTGGCAGCCAGGGATCCATGTGAATCTCCACATAACCTTAGAGTCACCAACATCACCAGGAACTCAGTTTCCCTCTTTTGGGAGAAACCAGAATATGATGGCGGAGTAAAGATAACAGGCTACATTGTGGAGCGTAAAGAACTTCCCAAGGGCCGCTGGCTTAAGTGCAACTTCACCAACCTGCAAGACACCTACTTTGATGTCACAGGCCTCACAGAAGATGTCCAGTATGACTTCCATGTCATTGCTAAGAATTCTGCAGAGCTGTTGAGTGCTCCCTCAGAGAGCACTGGTCCTATCACAGTCAAGGATGATGTAGACCCTCCCACAATTATCCTGGAAGATAGGTTCAGACAGCCGGTTGTTATTAAGGCTGGAGAGGTCATTCACATTGATGCTGAAATTACAGGCCGTCCACTCCCAGTGGTCTCATGGTCTAAAGATGGAAAGGAGATTGAGGCCAAGGCTAGGTGTGAAATCACCTCCACCAACTTCACAACCACACTTATTGTCAGGGATGCTATCAGGAGGGACTCTGGCCAGTATGTCCTCACCCTGCACAATGTGGCAGGAACCAGGTCTGTGGCTATCAATTGTAAGGTTCTTGATAGACCTGGACCTGCCTCAGGACCATTGGCAGTGTCTGGCCTCACAGCAGAGAAATGCACCATAACATGGGGTCCCCCCCAGGAGAACGGTGGTGCTGAAGTAATGCACTACATTGTTGAGAAACGCGAGACCAGTCGCCTCGCCTGGACCCTTGTCTATGGTGACATGAAGGCAACCACCTGTAAAGTGACCAAGCTGCTCAAAGGAAATGAGTACATCTTCAGAGTCAGGGGAGTCAACAAATATGGGGATGGTGAGGCCCTAGAGAGTCACCCAACAAAGGCAATGGACCCATTCACTGTGCCTGCAGCCCCCACTAATGTTGAGGTCACCTCAGTTACTAGTGAGGCGATGACCATATGTTGGGAAAGACCAGTTTCTGATGGTGGCAGTAGTATTTCTGGCTATGTCATTGAAAAGCGAGAGAAGACTGGGCTTCGCTGGTGTCGTGTCAACAAGAAACCTGTTTACGACCTCAGAGTCAAAGCCTCACACCTTCGTGAGGGATGTGAGTATGAGTACAGAGTGTTTGCAGAGAACTCAGCCGGCCTAAGTGCTCCCAGCGTCCCTTGCCAACTTGTCAAGGCTGAAGACCCACAGTTCCTGCCTTCACCTCCTGCTAAGCCTAAAATCATTGACTCTACAAAGACCACAGTCACCCTGTCATGGAATAAGCCACTATTTGATGGTGGAGCACCTGTGACTGGTTACAGAGTCAGATACAGGAACACTTTAGATGATGAATGGTTTGTTGGAGTCCGGAATACCAAGAACACAGAGTTCACAGTGGTGGGACTGACACCTGGAGCTGAATATGTGTTTGTTGTTGAGTCTATTAACAAGATTGGAATCAGCGAGCCCAGTCCTGAGTCAGACAAACAGGTTGCCAAAGAAAAGGAGGAGGAGCCAGTCTTTGACATCAGCAATGAGATGAGGAAGACTCTTATTGTGAAGGATGGGAGCTCATTCACCATGACTGTGCCATTTAGAGGCAAACCCATCCCAAGTGTAAGCTGGACAAAGCCTGACATTGACCTTAGAGTTCGTGCTGTCATTGATACCACAGACACCTTCACCTCTATCACATTAGAGAAAGCAACTCGCAATGACTCCGGCAAATACACTGTGACCTTGTCGAATGTAGCAGGGACTGCCTCCTTGACACTCAGTGTCAGAGTCTTAGATTCCCCTGGACCTCCTGCCAGTATAGAGGTCAAGGATGTAACCAAGACCTCTGCTACTGTAACCTGGGATACTCCTGAAAATGAGGGAGGAGGACCAGTCAAGAACTACCTTATTGATATCCGTGAGGCCAGTAAGAAAGGCTGGACCAGGTTGACTGACACATGCCACAGACTGACATACAAGGTGACAGACCTGCAAGAGGGAGGAGTCTACTTCTTCAGAGTGACAGGCGAGAATGAGTACGGTGTTGGTGTTTCTGCTGAGACCAAAGAAGGAGCCAAGATTACAGGTACTGAATTTTGAGTCAGTAACGTTATAGATTCATATTGTTATAAAGATAAATACCTGATCATTTAAATAACACACATTATCTCCTCTTTCTCCAGAAAAACCAAGCCCACCACCAAAGCTTGGCGTAACTGATGTGACCAAGGAGAGTGTATCCATAGCCTGGGCCAAACCAGAGCAAGACGGAGGCAGCAGAGTCACTGGTTACCTGGTGGAAGCTCTGGAGAAAGGCCAGGAGAAGTGGTTTAAGTGTGGTGTAACCAAGTTCATCCACTTTACAGTGTCTGGTCTGAGAGAGAATGCAGAGTACTTCTTCAGAGTCAGAGCAGAGAACCTTGCTGGTTTCAGTGATGCTAAGGAAATGGTTACCCCTGTTGTGGTCAAAGACCAGCTTGGTGAGTCAATGATCAGATTAATTAGATTAAACAATGTGATTAGTGAAGATTAAGATAAACAAGCAACAGATTAAGCCACCACCCATTACTTGTGGTTACTGCATACAACAAAAAAATAACTTGAAAATAACTAAGTGAAATAGCACAATATGACACCCACTTTCTCATGCTTTAACTCCCTTTGTCACTTTTTTGCTCCAGAATCTCCTGAGATCAACATGAAGGACTTCCCCCACAACACAGTGTACGTCAGAGCTGGCTCCACCCTTAAGTGTGAGATCCCACTGACAGGCCGGCCTTTGCCCAAAGTCTCCCTGTCCAAGGATAATGTGCTGCTCAAGTCAACAATGAGGTTCAACTCTGAAGTTACCCCTGACAGCATCAAGATCACATTGCGTGAGAGCATTGCTGGAGACTCAGGACGCTACGATATCACTGCCTCCAATTCTAGTGGAACCACTAAGTCCTTCATAAACATAATCGTTTTGGACCGCCCCAGTGCCCCTGTTGGACCTGTGGAGCTGTTTGACGTTACAGAGGACAGCGTGAGTCTTAGTTGGCTCCCACCAGCATATGAAGGTGGCAGCCCCATCACAAATTACATCATCCAGAAGAGAGAGACAACCACAGCCAACTGGATGGATGTATCTTCTGCTGTGGCCCGCTGCACCATGAAAATCATGAAGCTGACCACAGGCCTGGAGTACCAGTTCAGAATCAGAGCTGAGAACAGATATGGAATCAGCGAGCACCTTGACTCACCAACTGTTGCTGTCAACCTTCCTTACAGTGAGTAGACTTTGTTGTTCATCTCTCTTTTAACTTTAGTATTTTTTCTACTTTGTTTGTCACGATGAACAAGTTAAAACTTAAACTCTGACTCCTATCTTTCAGCTATTCCTGAATCTCCATCAACTCCAGAGATTACTTCTGTAACCAGGGAGGCCATCACTGTAGCCTGGAAGGAGCCTAAGTCTGATGGTGGCAGCCATGTGTTTGGTTACCATCTCCAGATGAAAGACAAGAACAGCATTCTTTGGCAGAGAGTCAACAAAATGGTGATTCGTGCTACACACTTCAAGGTCACCAGCATCAATCCTGGACTTATTTATGAGTTCAAGGTTGCAGCAGAGAACGCTGCTGGTATCAGTGCCTTTAGCAACATTTCTGATGCAGTGCTGGCTATTGATGCCTGTGGTGAGTGGAATGTAAAAACCTTTTAATGAAAGTTGGGAAAATCTGATTTTACCTCTTAGCAACAGATCTCTTATAATAAGTTCCCACTGTGTGTTTTTGCAGAGCCACCAGTTAATTTTCGGATTAGTGACATAACCAAGAACTCCATTAGTCTGGTATGGGAAAAGCCTAACTATGATGGAGGATCA
>JAPZEB010000005.1:31491621-31502326 GCA_029783705.1 Chaetodon striatus
GTTACATCCTTGAGAAGAGAGAGGGTGTTAGTGCTAAGTGGTCCAAGGCTAACATCACCAATGTCACAGACACCCGCTTTGCTGTGACTGGCCTTACCCAGGACGAGTCATATGAGTTTAGAGTCATGGCCAAAAATGCTGTTGGCTCAGTGAGCAACCCATCTATAACTGCTGGGCCAGCCAGATGCGTGGACACTTACGGTAGGTCTCATTTGATTTTTTTGGAGTGCTTTTTTCCCAAACTGTGGTTTGCCATAAAATCTAGCACATCCACACTCCTCTGTGAATTTACGTGACCTTTTGGACAGTCTATGGCTTTTTCGTGAAACTGGAAATCACATTTCGGAAGTACACTTTCCCACACCAATTTTGTAAATCATGTTTTATCATGTGTGATGCATACACCCATCAGAGTTTGAACTCACCTGCCTGTTTTGTGGTTTATCATCCAGGTGCCCCAGAGATTGACATACCTCAAGAGTACTTCAGCGAGGTCAAGTACAGGGCTGAGTCTAATGTGGAGCTCAAGTTCAATATCAAAGCCAAACCTGCTCCTACTATCGAGTGGTTTAAGGATGGCAGAGAGCTTGAGCCTACCGCCCAGCTCTCCTTTAAGCACACATTCGAGTCCACTAGTTTGTTCCTGAGGGAAACCTCTCGTCTGAACTCTGGAACCTATGAGGTCAAGGTGAAGAACTCCCTGGGAACTGCATGCGCCGTTGTCAGGCTGCTCATACAAGGTATTCAGATATAATTTGCCTTGCCTTGCATGGAATTGATCTTTTATAAAGTATAGACCCTGACATACATAAATATGTCCTCCCCCTATCCAGACAAGCCAGGCCCCCCTGCTGGAGAGATTCAGTTTAAGAAGGTCACAGCCGACAACATCACAATCATGTGGTCCCCGCCTGCTGATGAGGGCGGTGCCATGGTAACACATTATATTGTGGAAAAGAGGGAGACCAGCAGGGTCATGTGGTCCATTGTCTCAGAGAAAATGGTCGACTGCATTGTTAACGTACCCAGACTCATCCACGGCAATGAGTACATCTTCAGAGTTCGTGGAGTCAACAAGTATGGAATTGGAGACGCACTGGAGTCTGAACCCATAGTTGCAAAGAACGCATTTGGTAAGTAAACACAGTAAACCTACCATCTTACCAGCAACTTCCACTCAATCCAGAGTTGATTATTTGTTTTAAAAAACTTACTACACTTCAGGGTATTATTTAATATCATTTACATGTGGATGGCTCAAGGATATGGAATGAAATGGAAAATGGGTTTATTTCATCCAACCTGATTCTTTTGGCTTTTCACAGTTCCTCCTAGTGAGCCCTCCAAGCCTAAAGTGACCATGATCACCAAGTCTACTATGACAGTGATCTGGGAAAGACCAGCACTGGATGGAGGCAGTGACATTAATGGCTACTACCTGGAGAAGAGAGAGAAGAAGAGTCTGCAGTGGTTTAAGGTTTGTTCGTTGACCTGTCTTTACAGACTTTATGCTTTAGTGTGAAAGATGTCAAACCAATGACCATCATGTGCAAGTAATCATAACGCCCATTTTATGACCAGGTGGTGAAGGGCACCATCAGAGACACAAGGCAGAAAGTCACCAACCTGGTGGAGAACAATGAGTACCAGTACAGAGTTTGTGCTGTTAACAAGGCTGGAGCAGGAAAGTGCTCTGAGGCTTCTGACCTCTACAAGGCCTACGACCCCATTGGTAAGCTTTTGACAACCACGTAGGATTTCTTAATGATTGAAGTCTTTACATGGAACCACAGATAACATTCATGCCCTTTTTTCTTTGCCAGATCTGCCTGGAGAGCCATCCAAGCTGCGTGTAGTCGACTCTACAAAGACCTCTATCACCCTTGGCTGGGAAAAGCCTGTCTATGATGGTGGCAGTGAAATCACACACTACATTTTAGACCAGATGAATGTGGAGGACAAAGAATGGGTGACCATCAACCCACGGGTCACGACCTGTGAGTATGTGGTGTCTCACCTCAAACCTGGAACCTACTACTTCTTCAGAGTCTCTGCTGTCAACTGCAAGGGCAAAGGAGAAGACATCAAGATGTACCAGCCTGTGCAAGCCAAAGATATCTTGGGTTTGTATTTATATAGATCCCTCTATGATATTCACACATGACATAAGTCTTTTATGATTGAGATAAAAATATACTAATAAGCATGACTGGAGTTCATTGAAGCATTAAAAAGCTATTTTCTATCATTTTTACAGCTTGTTATTATTGCCATTGATTGCTATACCGAGTGAATATATTATTTTCTTATGGTGTATATTTTTGTCATTGTTAATTACTGATCTTTCCTGTTTGCGTATACTTCTCTCCAACAGAGGAGGCTGATTTGGACTTGGACGTTCCCATGACAACCCAGTACACAGCCAGGGCTGGCCGTGACGTAGAAGTGTTTATTCCCCTGAAGGGACGCCCCACCCCCAACGTCACATGGCGTCGTGGTGACCGCAACATTGCTGGTGACAACCGCTACACCATCACTAGCACTGAGCGAGCCACCACACTCCTCATCCCCAAGGTCACCCGCGATAACCGTGGCAAATACCTGCTGGAGATTGAAAATGGCGTGGGAGAACCCAAGATAATTATCGTTTCCCTAAAGGTTCTGGACAGTCCAGCCATCTGCCAGAAACTGATGGTCAAGAACGTGACAAGAGGAAAGCTTACCCTCAGCTGGGAGGCTCCTCTCATTGAAGGCGGTTCCCCTGTCACCAATTACATTGTTGAGAAGAAGGCCTCCACCATGAAGGCTTACACTGTGATCACTGCCGAGTGTCCTAACACGACTTACAAAGTGTCAGGCCTGGAGGAAGATGTAGCTTACTTCTTCCGTGTTTCTGCTGAAAATGAGTATGGTGTGGGCGACACCTGCGAAACCACTGAGCCTGTAAGAGCCACTGAAACTCCTGGAGCAGTTAGAAACCTGGCAATGGCAGACTCTACAAAGACCTCTGTTACCCTGCAGTGGACTAGACCTGACCACGATGGAGGCAGCCACATCACTGAATACATCATTGAGAAGAGAACCGAGGAAGATCCCACCTGGACATTGGGCGCAACATGCAAGCGTTTAAGCTGCGAGGTAACAGGACTCAAGGAGAACGCTATCATGGACTTCAGAGTGATGGCCAAGAATGAGAAGGGCAACAGTGACTTCTCCCAGATTGGTCCAATCGTAGTGAAGGACTTCATCATTCCACCCGAGGCCAACCTCAGTGACTACCCCAATGGAGAGCTTGCTGTTCGTATTGGTCAGAATATCCACATTGAGTTGCCCTTCAAGGGTAAACCAAGACCCGCCATCAGCTGGCTAAAGGATAACATACCTCTGAAGGAAAGTGATAAGATTCGCTTCAGGACTACTGACAACAAGACTGCGATCACAGTCAGAGGAGTTAAGAAGGAGCATGCTGGCCAGTACACCTTGGTTCTGGACAACAGAGTCATCAAGAACTTCTTTGATATCAATGTGATCACTCTGGGACCCCCCTCAGTACCTGTTGGTCCCATACGCTTTGATGAGATTAAAGCCCAGAGTATCATTGTTTCCTGGGATGAGCCGAAGGAGGATGGAGGTGGTGAGATCACCTGCTACAGCGTGGAGAAGCGTGAGACATCCCAGGCCGTATGGAAGATGGTCTGCTCCAGTGTTGTCAGGACTACATTCAAGATTCCCAACCTGGTCAAGGGAACTCAATACCAGTTCAGAGTTCGTGCAGAGAACAAGTATGGAGTCAGTGAACCACTCGTGTCCCCAGACGTTGTTGCCCAGCACCAGTACAAACCTCCAGGGCCTCCTGGAAAACCAGTGGCCTTTAACGTCACCAGTGATGGCATGACCATCAAGTGGGAGGCCCCCGGATTTGATGGAGGATCCCCCATTATGGGCTATCATGTTGAAAAGAAGGACAGAAACAGCCTCCTGTGGGAGAAGGTGAACTCCACCATCATCTCCAACAGAGAGTATAGGATCATTAGTCTCATTGAGGGTCTGGAATACTCCTTCAGAGTCTATGCTGAGAACAACGCTGGACTCAGCCTTGTTAGTGAACAGAGCAAACATGCACTTGCCATCTCCCCTGTTGGTAAGTATACGTTAAAGACTACATTAATCTATGTTGAGGAATGGCTTTGTACTTAAAGACACAGTCCAGTAGTTGGGCACTGCTCTTTATTTGCTTTTTTGCCCAGAGTCAAATAAGAAGATAAATATCAGTTTTTTTTTGTTAAGCCTTGCAAACACTTGAAGCAAAGGTTGATTATGATCTTGATTGTTCCTGTATTAGTACAGGGCCTTACACCAAGCACTGCTTCTTTCTTTTTCCAATTAGATCCACCTGGCACACCTGTTTGCATTGACACAACAAGAGACTCTGTCACCCTGCAATGGGACATCCCCAAGAAGGATGGTGGCAGCAAAATTGTGGCCTACAGTGTGGAGAGGCGCCAAGGTAGAGGCAAATGGCTGCGATGCAACTTCACTGATATCTCTGAGACCCAGTTCACTGTGACCGGTCTGGCTCCCGGCGACCGATTCGAGTTCAGAGTCATTGCCAGGAATGCCGTGGGCACAGTCAGTCCACCATCTAACTCCTCTGGATACGTTATGACCAAGGATGAGAGCAGTAAGTATTTTCCAATTGAAGAAAAGTCATATTTTATGAAGAGTAGATTTCTCACATCCATTTAATTGTGCTGATTCCTCATTTGTTCATTCTCTTTGCATCTTCAGTTCCTCCGGATGTCATATGGTCTCCCGACCAGGTGCTCACCCTGAGGGCTGGTGAGAACATTAGGCTCAACTGCAGCATCACTGGACGTCCCGTTCCCCAGATTGTCTGGTATAAGGATGGCAAAGAGATTGACAAGAGGACCATGTTTGACATCGAGATCACCTCCGGCATTGGCACCAGCAGTGTATTTGTTCGTGATGCTGACAGAAACCACCGTGGAATTTACACCATAGAGGCCAAGAACAGCTCTGGCACCAGGAAGGCTGAAGTTAACGTCAGAGTACAAGGTTGGTAAACAAGCAGTTATGTTTTGATATCTAACATTATAAACATTTTCAAACCTACTTATGGCCATTTTCAATGTAACTCCTTCCTTTCCCTTCAGATACCCCTGGACCTGTCGAGGGTCCCATCCGTTTCACGGGCATCACAGCTGATAAGTGCACCGTTTGGTGGAACCCGCCGGAGAATGACGGGTGTGCCGCCATTACCCACTATGTGGTGGAGAAGAGGGAGACATCCAGGATCACCTGGGCCTTGGTCACCTCCAAATGCGAGGCCTGCTCTTACAATGCCACCAACCTCATCAAAGGAAATGAATACCAATTCAGAATCTCTGCTGTCAACAAGTTTGGTGTTGGCAAACCACTGGACTCTGATCCCTTCATTGCACAGATGCAATACAGTAAGAAAAGTCACTCATGAGTATTTACCGTTTGACATATTGACCAAAAGTTAAAGATTTAACCCAATATATTGCACTTCAGTATTGACAGAAAAACAGAAAACAAAAAGCCTTTTCATTCACAACTTGATTTTTATAACATGCCATTTTCTCTGCTTTTCCCCTTAGCTGTGCCTGATGCCCCAGGTACCCCAGATGCAACCCATATAACTGGAAACAGCATCACCATGTGCTGTACCAGGCCAAGGTCAGATGGAGGCAATGAGATCAAACACTACATTCTAGAGAGGAGGGAGAAGAAGAGCCTGATTTGGGTGAAGGTTTCCTCCAAGAGACCCATCACAGAGCTAAGACACCGTGTCACCAACCTCACTGAGGGCAATGAGTACGAGTTCCGCGTCATGGCTGAAAATGGTGCTGGCATCGGACCGGCCAGCAGTACCTCAAGGCTCTTCAAATGTAGAGAACCAACCAGTGCTCCCAGTAACCCCACATTAGTCAAGGTAGGATTTCAGTGTCTCACATAGAATCCTAAGAGAAGAAACATTTATCCAAATGTGATCAGGTCAATTGTCAAATTCTTGTCAAGTTTTTCCCAAGTATGGTTTCACAGTAAACACAAAGCCGAACTGAGTGCCACACACATATGTAGTGTAAGATTTATTAGTTATTGGAAAGCTGTTTGAATAATCAGCACTGATATTGAAAATCAGCAAACAAACTAGGCGCTATTATAGTACAGAGAAAAACTTAAATATAACTGTGAAGTAGGAAACCAGAATAGAGAAAAAAAAACAAAGGAACTCACAAATTAGAAATTACACTATAAACTATGCTCTTTTCTTGTTAACCAGGTCACCGACTCCACCAAGACCTCTGTCAGCCTGACATGGACCAAGCCAGTCTTCGATGGCGGTATGGAAATAATTGGCTACAATATCGACATGTGTAAGGCCAGTCTGGAGGAGTGGCACAGAGTCAACAGCCAGATTTGCATCCACACCAGCTACACTGCGAAGGGCTTGGTTCCTGGAGAGCTCTACAAGTTTAGAGTCAGTGCTGTGAATGGATGCGGAGAGAGCGAACCATCAGTGATGCCCAGTGCTGTTCAGGCTCTGGACAGACTTACATTACCTGAGATTGACATTGCTGCCAAATTCAAGCAGACTCACACTGTGAAGAATGGCGGCACAGTCGTCCTCCATATTGCCTTCCGTGGCAAACCAACTCCTCTTGCCACCTGGTCTAAGGTGGATGGTGAGCTGCCTGTCATGGCTGATATTAACACCACTGATTCCTCCTCTACTCTAACCATCGAGGGCTGCACTAGGTACGAAGCTGGCAAATACACCCTTTCCCTGGAGAACAACAGCGGACACAAGTCCATCACATTCACTGTCAAAGTGCTGGACACTCCCGGGCCTCCAGGAGCTATCACTTTCAAAGATGTTACCCGTGGAGCTTTGACAGTTATGTGGGATGCCCCCAGCAATGACGGCGGATCTCGAATCCACCACTACATTGTGGACAAGCGCGAAGCCAGCCGCCTGGCCTGGCAGGAGGTCAGCAGCAAGTCCTCTCGCCAGACACTCAGGGTAACTGGTCTGGAGGTTGGTGTGCCATATCTGTTTAGGGTGACTGCTGTTAACCAGTACGGCCAGGGAGAACCTAATGAGATGACGGAGCCCGTCATTGCCACAGAAGAACCCGCACCACCCAAGAGACTGGATGTTGTCGACACCACAAACTCCTCAGCCTCCCTGGTGTGGCTGAAGCCCGAGCATGATGGAGGCAGCCGCATCAGAGGCTACATTATTGAATTCAGAGCTAAAGGTACGGACCGCTGGGTTGTTGGTGGAGAGACCAAGTCCCAGAAGATGCTGTTGGAGGGTCTGATTGAGAACACAGAGTATGACTTCAGAGTCAAGGCCAAGAATGATGCTGGAATCAGCGAGCCTCAGGGCACCTTCAGCTCTGTGGTCATTAAGGAGCCTCGCATTGAGCCAACTGCTGACCTCAGCGGCATCACCAACCAGCTCATCATCTGCAAGCTCTCCAACACCTTCACAATCAACATCCCCATCAGTGGCAGGCCTGCACCCAAAGTCACCTGGAAGCTGGAGGAAATGAAGCTAAAGGAGACTGACAGAGTTGTCATCAGATCCACAAAAGAGGAAACCACTTTGATGGTGAGAGATAGCAAGAGAAGCGACAGCGGCAAGTACTACCTGGTCCTGGAGAATGCTGCTGGTGTGAAGACGTTCACAGTGACAGTGGTTGTTGTTGGCAGACCAAGTCCACCCACAGGCCCAGTAGAGATTTCTGGAGTCTCCTCAGAGTCCTGCACTCTGTCCTGGTCCGAGCCAGCTGATGACGGTGGCCATGAAATTACAAACTACATTGTGGAAAAACGAGAGTCTGGCTCTGCCTCCTGGCAAGTAGTAAACTCCAGTGTGAAGAGAACCACCATCAAAGTGACTCACCTTACCAAGTATATGGAGTACACCTTCAGAGTGTGCGCTGAGAACAAATTCGGAGTCAGCAAGTCCATCGAGTCTGCTGCTGTTGTCATTGAGCATCCATATGGTGAGTTTTGACCAATAGTTATACAAAAGTAAATGCAAGTCCTGTTTTCATACATATGGAGACTTGGCATATTTTTAAAGAATCCCTATACTCACCTGCACTTTATTTCCACAGTTCCTCCGAGTCCTCCAACTCGTCCAGATGTAGTGTCTGTGTCAGCTAATGCCATCAGCATCAAATGGGACTTGCCATATGCCGACGGTGGCAGCAAGGTGACAGGCTACTGGATCGAGAAGAAGGAGAGAAACACCATCCTGTGGGTGAGGGAGAACAAGCTGCCCTGCCTGGAGTGCCATTACAAGGTGTCCAACCTGATCGAGGGCCTGGAGTACCAGTTCAGGGTGTACGCAATGAACATCGCCGGCCTCAGCAAGGCCAGCGAGGCTTCCAGACCTGTGGTGGCGCTCAATCCTGTTGGTGAGGGGAACTTCCATGACTTAACTATATAAACTAATGACATGTTTGTCAGCTCACAACTAATCAACAAAAACTTTTGCTCAATCAAGACCTTAATTAGTTAATTTGATTACAACCCATATAGCACCTTTTCCTGTTCATCTTGTTCAGCTAATATAGTAAAGTCAGTTCATAAAAACCTGCGTGGTTAAAGCTCTGTTACAGTTTTAAAATAAGCTTCTCAATCTTCAGATCCTCCTGGTAAACCCGAGGTGACCGACATCACCCGCTCCTCTGTGTCGTTGTGCTGGACCGTGCCACTCAACGATGGCGGCAGCAAGATTGTTGGTTATGTGGTGGAGAGGAAAGTCTACAGTACGGATGAGTGGGACGACAATCGCTGGCTCAAGTGCAACTACACAACTATCAGTGAGAACTACTTCACTGTCAGCAACCTGGGAGAGGATGAGACCTACGAATACCGCGTCATTGCCAAGAATGCTGCTGGCGTCCACAGTGCACCCTCCGAGATCACTGGACCGGTCACATGCAAGGATGAATACTGTAAGTCATCACAATTAAGATTTGCATTTTTATTTTAAATTTCCATGAGTTCTGAATCTAAAAGTTGTTTTCATTTAGGTTTTTGATAATTTCCTCCTTAATAAAACATAGAATATTAGTTATAGATTAGAACCTGGGAAAAACTGAATGGAAAATGAAAGATGAAATCTAATTGTCTGTTCTTCACTGCAGCTCCTCCAAAAGCCGAGCTGGACAGCAAGCTGGTGGGTGAGACTGTAACTGTCATGGCCGGCTCTGACCTGGTCCTGGATGGCACTGTGGGTGGCAAACCAGAACCTACAGTGTACTGGTCGAAGGGCGACAAGATTTTGGAGCTTGGAGAGAAATACTCACTGACCTACACCGCCACCAGAGCCATGGCTGTTATCAAGAACTGTGACAGATATGACACAGGCAGATACATCCTGACCGTCAAGAACGCTAGCGGAATCAAGACCGCTGCTGTCAGCGTCAAAGTTCTGGGTGAGCAGCCAAGAAATTACATAAATTAAGCTCTCACCACATCAATTTAAACACTGCTGCATAACAAAACAGTTAGTAGAGTAGAAGTAGACGCATGTGTCACTGGACTGTGTGAATTGCTTCTAACTCTTGCTTTTTGTCTTCCAGACACTCCTGGAGCTCCGGCTGATAAGCTCGTGATCAGCAGGGTGACGGAGGAGAAGTGTACGGTGTCCTGGAAGATTCCTATGGAGGATGGTGGAGACAGTGTTAGCCATTACATTGTGGAGCGTCGCGAGACCAGCCGCCTCAACTGGGTTGTCATGGAGACTGAGTGCAAGACACTGTCGTGCGTCAGCTCCAGGCTGATCAAGAACAATGAGTACATCTTCAGAGTCAGAGGAGTCAACAAGTACGGGCCTGGAGTTCCTCTGGAGTCAGAGCCTGTCATTGCCAGGAATGCCTACAGTAAGCAGCAAAATTTAACTTTTCTTCCTGGCTCAATTTTTCTGATGATGGCGACATAGCAACCATCTAAAGTTTAAAAAGAAGGTTTAATTATAATTGACTGTACAGCTTCACAATTCTGACCAAAATGTAAAGACTAAAATGTAAAGACCTGAGGAGGTCTTTGGAGGCAAAGTGTAAATTTAAGCTAATTACACTAACCATGCAAAGATAGATAGATAGATGTACTTTATTGATCCCATAATAGAAAAAAAGTATGTTACAGCAGCAGGCTTTTTTTAGGCATTTCACAGGAGCAGTGAAGACACAATTATTCCTATATCACATTAGAAAAGAGAAACATCAATATAAACAGAAAAAAATAAACAATAGCATATCTGTAGAATATCTATAGAATATACAATATAAAAATAATAATAATAATGATAATAGTAATAGTAAACAAATAAATAAATGAATAAATAATAATAATAATAATTTAAAAAAGAAAAGAAAAAAAAGAAAGTAATATCCGGGATATGGTACGGTCACTACATTGACCATCCACGCTCTAAGGTGCCCAGACTGTGACCGCAAACACTACCCCGGAAGGCATGCTGAGGGCACAGGACGCCTATAACGCAGCGATCCAAGATCGTCCATGTACCACCACAGGCCCGGACTGCACCGGACCCGGAGCAAGGCCCACAGCTAGAAGTACTCAATCTCTGGTGGCGGCGTACAGGCATGGGTAGGAGCCTGTGTGAGCATGAGCC
>JAPZEB010000005.1:31502426-31518287 GCA_029783705.1 Chaetodon striatus
CATAAGATAAAATACAGGCAGTGTATATATTAAAAAATTGGGAAATTGTTTAACTTGATGTATTTTTGAGAATGCAGTGAGGTAGAGTTGGAGTAAAGAGACGTGCGGTTTGCCATTTGTAAGATTATAGTTAAAGTTAGAGTTGTTGATGATTCTTGTAAAATATCATCCTGTTGTCTTAAAATTTTGGATTAAAATTTTTGCAAAAACAAGTGAAAAACTGAGATTGTTAAATGTAGTTGCAGAGCAAGACATTTAAGAAACAGTTATTTCAAAAATGTTTAGTGTTTTCTGATTTTTAAAAAAAAAAAGAATTTCGACCTTTTTATTCATGTATTATTGCCACACCAAACAATTATTTCCTTTCAAATGTAGAATACGGCAGGGCAGCTTTATTTTTGTAGCACATTTCATACACTAGGGCAATTTAAAGTGCTTTACAGCACAAAGAAATATATGTAATATAGAGAAAGAAAGATAAAAATGGTAAAACTGGTTACTAAATAAATAAAAATAAAAATAATCACCATTAAAAAAATACATCTTTTAAAGTGATGTAAAATTGGAGTTTAAAAATAAAACCAAAATTAAACGTTTTTAGCTTTGACTTGGATGTGATGAGAGTTGGGGCTGTCCAACATCATCTGGGAGGTTATTCCTGGTTTGTCCTGCTTCGCCATGTTTTGTTTTAACTCTTGGGACGGTCAGTCAGCCGGCCACAGACGTGGAAGTTTCATACGTCACCAGCATATCAGAGATATATTTGGGTGCTGGGCCAAAGGGTTATTTATACACAATCAGCAAGATTTTGAAATCAATTCTCTGATTATGCATCATGTAATAGTGAAAAAATGTATTTCCGTGACTGACCTGTTCGGCCCTTCTTCCCCAGCCATCACAACCCAGCCGGGCACTCCGGAGGCTACAGCAGTTGGTAAGGAGCATGTCATCATTGAGTGGCTGAAGCCCGAGAGCGACGGAGGCAGCGAGATCAAAACGTACTTAGTAGACAAACGAGAGAAGAGCAGCACCAGGTGGGAACACCTTCTAAAGAATCTAAAGGACAGATTTTAGTTCCTACTTTCTGAAAAATTGATTCTCATAAACTCCTTTCATTTCTTGCCTCGACCAGGTGGACTCGGGTGAATAAGAATTACACCATCTATGACACCCGTCTGAAGATCACCGGCCTGCTGGAGGGAAGCGAGTACCAGTTCAGAGTGACAGCTGTTAACGCTGCAGGAGACAGCCACCCGAGCGACGCCTCGGCATACATCCTCTGCAAGGACCCCACATGTAAGACATTTTACTCAAAGCCTTAACTGGTGCAAAAGGTGACAGTTGGAAAAAATTCTCGTTTTGTTTAAAAATTTCCTCAAGATGTCAAGATTATTTTCCGTTTAATTGAATGATGTTTGTAAAAGTAGAAATACAACATATTTTTATCTGTGTACTCCCAGATACCCCAGCTCCTCCATCAGTACCTCGTATCACCGATACAACCAAGCACAGCATCAGCATGACTTGGACCAGGCCCATGTACGATGGTGGCTCAGACGTCACTGGCTACTTTGTGGAGATCCTAGAGGAGGGCTCCGAGCAATGGTACCGTGCCAACGCCAAAGCCATCAAGAACACTGAGTATGTGGCCGCCGGCCTGGCAGCCAACAAGAAGTACAGATTCAGAGTAGCTGCCGTCAACGACAAAGGCACTGGGGAATTCAGTGACCCTAGCGCCGAGGTAGAGCCACTGGAGAAAGTTGGTGAGTCACAACAGCTAATTCTGGAATTTATGGTTAAATGAATAAATTATTTTGTTGTTGTGTTTTCCAAACTAACTGATTGGTTGTTCCAGTGACAGACCTTTAGCAGTGTCATATTCCAGCAGTTGCAGCATTATCAAACTCTTCCTTTACTCTGTTCGACCCTCTCAGAAATGCCTGACCTGGAGCTGCATGAAGACCTGAAGAAAACGGTGTGTCTGCGCGCTGGAGGAACCCTGCGTTTGATCGTATTTGTCTCTGGCCGGCCGTTACCAGTAGTGGCCTGGAGGAAGAAGGGTGTGGAGTTGCAGAGTCGCGGCTACATTGAGACCACCGACAGCTACACCTCACTTATGGTGGAGAAGGTCAACCGCTACGACTCTGGAAAATACGTTGTGGAGGCAGAGAACCCATCTGGCAAGAAAACTGCCACCATCCTGGTTAAGATCTATGGTATGTCATCCCAAGTCTTAACAGATATCAAATATTACAGACTGAAGTTTGGAAAAATTTGTATAAAATCACACAGACACGTAAAGACACTTGTAAAAACACACTTATATCATTTCTTCCTCCCCTCGTCTCACTCCTGCAGACACTCCTGGTCCTCCAAGTTCTGTGAATGTGAAGGACTACACCAAGGAGTCCGTTGTGATCACCTGGGACGTCCCCAGCATTGACGGTGGCGCTCACGTCAGCAACTACATTGTAGAGAAGCGTGAAGCCAGCATGAAGTCATACAAGACCGTCACCACTGAGTGTAGAAAGACCCTGTTCAGGATCACCGGTCTGGAGGAGGGTGTGCACTACTTCTTCAGGGTCCTGCCGGAGAACATCTATGGCGTTGGCGAGCCTTGTGAGACATCCGAGGCTGTGCTGGTGTGCGATGTGCCATCAGTGCCTCAGAACCTCCAGATCGTCGATGTCACCAAGTCCTCTGTCACTGTGCACTGGGAGAAGTCACTATATGATGGCGGCAGCAGGCTGACAGGATATATCATTGAGGCGTGCAAGGCAGGCTCGGACAGGTGGAGTACCGTGGCAACGGTCAAAGCCTCAGTGACCCAGCACACCATCCAGTCTCTGACAGAGAATGACCAGTACCTGTTCAGGCTGAGAGCCACTAACAGCAGGGGAACCAGTGAGCCCATGGACACCGTCACTCCTGTCACCATCCAGGATATCAAGGGTAAGACAGCATCATCACGTATCCGCAAATCATCACACAACCACTTCTGCCTTCACTGAAACTGAAATCAATCATGTAATAAATGCAATTTCTGTCCTGTCTTTTCCAGTGATGCCCAAGATCGACCTGACCAACATTCCTCAAAAGATCGTCCACGTGCACCGTGGCAAACCCATTGACCTCAACATCCCCATAAAGGCCAAACCGCAGCCAGTCTGCTCCTGGTTCTTTGGTGGTGTCAAACTGAAGGACACCCTGGACCGCATCAAGATAGACAGCAACGGAAAATACACTCACCTCGTCATCCGTGAGACCACCATTAACGACACAGGAGAATACACGCTTGAGGTTAAGAACGCCATTGGCATGGCAACCGAGGTCATCAAGGTCATCATTCTCGGTAAGGACAAAGGGAGGCTATACAAGAATCAGTTGTGCCTCTTACAGTGTAATTATTGATATATGCAAAAACATTCATAGATTCTAACCTGCTGTTTTCTTGTGCCCATCCAGACAAACCTGGCATCCCAGTCGGTCCAGTGAAGATCGAGGAGAATGACGGCGTGTCAGTCACAATCAGCTGGGAACCTCCAGAGAAGGACGGTGGTGCCAACATCGGCGGCTATGTGGTGGAGCAGCGCGATGCCCACCGCCCAGGCTGGGTCACCATCTCAGAGTCGGTGACCCGACCCTGCTTCAAGTTCACCAGACTTACTGAGGGAACTGAGTACGTGTTCCGCGTTGCTGCCATGAATCGCTTTGGTGTAGGCGGCTTCCTGCAGTCAGAGGTGGTGGAGTGCAAGAGTGAAAAGAGTGAGTTCTCTTCCCATCATAATTGTATACTTCTCTGTTACTCTGTAGGTAATTGCATTTACTTGTGAGCTTCATGTGAATCCCTTTTATTCACCTGTGTGAACAGTTATCTTTAGCCCTGCAGTATTTCAATTAATTTGTTAATCCAATTTCCTTTGTAGCCATCCCTGGACCTCCCAGCAGGCCAGAGGTGCTTGATGTCACCCATGAGGGCATGACCCTGACCTGGCAACCACCTGTGGACAATGGTGGCTCCACCATTGCCGGCTACATCATTGAGCGTAAGGAGGCCCATTCTGACAGATGGCTGAAGATCAACAAGAACCTTGTCACTATGACCAGGTACCGCTCCTCTGGCCTGATTGAGGGTCTGGAGTACGAACACCGTATCACTGCCGTCAACTCCAGAGGAGCTGGCAAACCCAGTGAGAGTTCTGCCATCACTGTTGCTATGGATCCCATTGGTAAGTGTTGCAAAACTCACAGTTTTAAATGAATCTTCCTAGTGTGGAGGCAGAATATTAACCAAAAGTCTTTGTGTTGTGTAACAGAGCCTCCAGGTCCTCCAGTTCAGCCCAGAGTCACAGACACCACCAGGACTTCAGTATCTCTGGCCTGGCTGCCACCTGAAGAGGAGGGTGGTTCCATCGTTAGTGGGTACTTTATCGAGATGCAGAAGGTGGACCAGGTGGAATGGACACTGTGCAACACCACGCCCACCAAGATGTGCGAGTACACCCTCACTCACATGCCCCAGGGCGCCGAGTACAAGTTCAGGATCATCGCCTGCAACGCTGGTGGTTCTGGAGAGCCTGCTGAGATTCCTGGAGTGGTTAAAGTCCAGGAGATGCTTGGTAAAATACCATAATTTACAGTTTGATTTTACAGTGAAATAATCATTCTTTCACTGACTTAACCTGTAATTTAAATGACATAAATTTAATCTTGGTCTTCTTCAGATTATCCCGACTATGAGCTTGATCGCAAATACGAGGAGGGCTATGTTGTGCGGCAGGGGGGAGTCGTCCATCTGTCTGTGCCCATCAAGGGTAAACCTATCCCTACATGCAAGTGGACCAAGGACGGTCGTGACATCTCTCACCGGGCCATGATCGCCACCCATGATGACATCACCGAGCTGGTCATCAAAGAGGCACACAAAGACGACACCGGTACCTATGACCTGGTGCTGGAGAACAAATGCGGTAGGAAGGCCGTGTACATTAAGGTGAGCTATTCATCCAGCAGGTACTTCATTATCAGAAGTAAAACATAAAAAAATACATTTGGTTGGAATAGTTGGAACTGAACTTTCTGCATATCTCTTGCCTCCAGGTGAAGGTGATTGGTCGCCCTGACGTCCCAGAAGGCCCTCTAGAGTTTGATGACATTCAAGTCAGATCAGTGCGGGTCAGCTGGAGGCCACCATCAGATGATGGCGGCTCCGACATTCTGGGATACCTCGTGGAAAGAAGGGAGGTACCCAAGGCTGCCTGGTACACAGTCGACTCCAGGGTAACCGAGACCTCTCTGGTGGTGAAGGGTCTGAAGGAGAATGTGCAGTACCACTTCAGGGTTTCTGCTGAAAACCAGTTTGGCGTCAGCAGATCTCTCAAGTCTGATGAGGCTGTCACACCCAAAACACCACTTTGTGAGTATTTTTTCTGTGATTGTTTTCAGTGTTTAGTCTCAACTGATGTTTGTCAACAGTTGCATTGTCTACATGTTGGTCAAATAATTTACTTAACAGACACATTTTCATGTACTCATAATTCCGATGTCAGTACATGTGTTTAGTGTTGTTGTAAACACTGATTTCACTAACAACTTGCTTTACCTCCAGGCGCACCAGAACCTCCCAGCAACCCACCAGAGATCATGGACGTGACCAAGACCACGATATCTCTGTCCTGGGCCCGGCCCCGGGATGATGGAGGCTCCCGCGTCACAGGATACTATGTGGAGAGGAGAGAGGTGTCAACAGAGAAATGGGTCAGACACAACAAGACCCACATTACCACCACCATGTACAATGTCACCGGTCTCATCCCTGATGCTGAGTACATGTTCAGAGTGGTGGCTCAGAACGACATCGGGCAGAGCGAGCCTGGTCCTGCCTCAGAGTCTGTAGTCTGCAAAGATCCATTCGGTGAGTTTATATCACATGATAACAATTTCTGCATGAATAAATTGATGAGTGGGAAAGTGAACTTGAAGGGTATTTTTTTCTGAGTTTATGATAATTTTAGTTCATTTGCGTTTAAAGTTAATGTGTGTGGGACTGTGTAGAACTGATTTTAACACTCTACTTTCTGTAAGAGTATTAATCTGCTCTTGTCTCTCCTTTTAGACAAACCCAGCCAACCAGGAGAGATCGACATCATCTCCATCACCAAGGACTCCATCACCATCCACTGGCTCAGGCCAGAGCATGACGGTGGCAAGGAGATTCTGGGCTACTGGATTGAGTTCAGGCAAGCTGGAGAAAGTGCCTGGAAGAAATGCAACAAAGAGCGCTCCAAGGACCGTCAGTTCACCATGGGTGGGTTGATGGAAGCCACAGAGTACGAGTTCAGAATCTTCGCTGAGAATGAGACTGGACTGAGCCGACCTCGCCGCACGCCCATGGGCATCAAGACCAAACTGAGCGGTGAGCTGCTAAAGAATTTAGAAATAAATCTCAAAGTCACTTTGTAATGTGATGTGGGTCCTTACAAAGTTAAACACTAAATCATGTGGAGTTGAATTTCATGTTCTTTAATAAAGATGTTTGCATGTGAGACTTTTTGTACCAAGGTAGCAGCATCAGGACTGGACAGGACAATAAATAAGTAAAAAGCATAAAACATTCAGATAAATCAAATTTTGCTCATGCCTTTTGCAGTTGGTGAGGCTCCAGCTTTGAAGGAAGAGATCCAAGATGTAACCACCAAGCTTGGCGAGTCCGGCACCCTCACCTGTGGCATCATTGGCAGACCTCTGCCTGAGATCAAGTGGTACCGCTATGGTAAAGAACTGATCCAGAGCCGTAAGTACAAGATGAGCTCAGATGGCCGGAACCACTCCCTCAGCATCCTGACAGACGAGCAGGAAGACGAGGGCCTGTACACCTGCAGGGCCATCAATGAAGCTGGAGAGATTGAGACCAGTGGCAAACTGCGCCTGCAGGCACCGCCACAGTTCCACCCTGGCTTCCCTCTGAAGGAGAAGTACTATGCTGGAGCTGGCACCAGCCTCCGCCTCCATGTTGTCTACATTGGACGTCCCATCCCCCAGATCATGTGGTTCTACGGCAAGAAACCTTTGAACGCATCCGAGAATGTTATTATTGAAAACACTGAAAGCTACACCCACCTGGTGGTGAGGAACGCCCAGAGGAAGACCAACGCTGGCCGCTACAAGGTGCAGCTCAGCAATGTGTTTGGAACCATCGACACTGTTCTCCGTGTTGAAATCCAAGGTAACACCAGACTACTGACAGCAGGTTTAAATATCAAAGAATATGCTCTTACTTTGAAGACATCTAAATTATCTTTAAGTTTTTTCAGGTATCAGCCAGCAAATATCCATTAGTACGTGTACAGTATGTATTTGAATAAAACACAAGAGCTGTTATTTATTTCACTTTTTGTTTTTTTTCCCCAGATAAACCATGTGTCCCTGAGGGCCCCGTTATTGTTGAGGCCCTGCTGAAGAGCTCAGTTATCATCAGCTGGAAAACACCCAAGGACGATGGAGGCTCCATGATTACCAACTACATTGTGGAAAAACGTGAAGCCAAAGAAGGCGAGCAGTGGCACCTGGTGTCGTCCTCAGTTTCTGGCACCACATGCCGTGTCCCCAACCTGACTGAGAATGCCGGCTACTACTTCAGAGTCTCTGCCCAGAACCAATACGGAGTCAGTGAGTCTCTAGAGATCCCATCGGTGGTCATCGTCAAGAGTCCATTTGGTAAGTTGTTTTGCTTCTGTAACTTCATTGCAGAGAGGCAGGACCAGCTTTAGATATGTAGAGCACTACAGTAACATTCCCTGTTTATTTCCTAGAAAAACCTGGCATCCCACAACAGCCCTTCATCATCAGCTCCACCAAGGATTCTTGTGTCGTCTGCTGGAAACCTCCAACCAGCTACGGTGGAGCTAAAATTACTGGCTACTACCTGGAGAAACGAGAGAAGAAGCAGAACAAGTGGATGTCAGTAATCAGTAAGAAGATTGCTGAGACGAACTTTGAGGTCAAAGCCTTGATTGAGGGCTTTGAGTATGAGTTCCGCGTCAAGTGTGAGAACATGGGCGGTGAGAGCGACTGGAGTGAGATCTCAGCGCCTGTCATCCCCAAGTCTGACCAGGCTCCTCGTGCTCCCGCGTTCAGGGAGGAGATCAGGGACATGACCATCAAGTACCACAACAATGCCACCTTTGTCACCAAGGTACTTTATTTAAAACACATTGCATTTGCTTTCACAAATTCACATGCTGTGTCTATGTTCATGAAGGTCTAGAAATGACAAAACTACAAGTGATTGTAGTGTAAGTGTTGAAGGGACACCAAGAACCTAATAAGAAGATTGACATCAGTTTCATTCAGTCAGTCAGTTCCATCAGCACAAGCATTAATTAACTTGGTTATTCTTCCTGTGAAAAGGTGGTGGGACATCCCAAACCTTTGGTGAAATGGTACCGCAGCGGAAAGGAGATCCAGGCAGATGGAACCAAGATCAAAGCCCTGGAGTTCAAGGGAGGCTACTACCAGCTAATCATCACTGCTGCTGATGAGAATGATGCCACAGTTTACCAAGTCAGGGCAACCAACCAATCAGGGTCCATCTCTACAACAGCCAACCTTGAGGTTGAAGGTAATGATATCATTTTGATAGGGTAAAATAATTATTGCTAATTTTTTCCAGTATCCATTGAGTGGTGTCCTTTACAGCTGCAATTCCTTAAAAAGAAAAATAATCTTAAAGATATGTAAGTAATGCTTTTTGTCATTCAAATTCCAGTTCCTGCTAGGATCCACCTGCCCGAGGAGCTCCAGGGAATGGGAGCAGTACATGCTGTCCGTGGTGATCATATGACCATCAAGATCCCCATTTCTGGCAAGCCCGAGCCAGCAGTCGTTTGGCAGAAGGGTCAGGAGATCCTCTCCAACTCTCCTCGTTACCAAGTCATCACCACCAGATCTTTCACTTCCCTGGTGTTCATGAAGGGAATGGAGAGGAAGGATACTGGCTACTACATCATTACAGCAAAGAACAGGTTCGGAACAGACAAGCAAACCATTGAGGTGAACGTTGCTGACATACCTGATGCTCCAAAGGGACTGGTTGTCAGCGACATTGCTCGGGACTCCATCACCTTGACCTGGGAGCCCCCTGCCAGTGATGGTGGAAGCGACATCATTAGCTACATTGTGGAGAAGTGTCCCACCACTGCTGACAGGTGGATCCGGGCTGGACAGACCACTGATTGCAGCATCACCATCATTAACATATTTGGAAAGACCAAGTACCAGTTCCGCGTCATTGCCGAAAACCAGTTTGGCCTGAGCCATCCCTCTGAGCCAACTGAGCCCATCACAACGAAGGAAGACAAGTCTGTGATTAGGAATTATGATGAGGAAGTGGACGAAGCCAGAGAAGTCACCAAGGAGGAGGCTCTGTTCTACAAGGTGAAGGAGCTGTCCTCCAAGTACATCATCTCTGAGGAGCTCTCTCGTTGCCAGTTTGGAGTGGTCCACCGCTGCACAGAGATTGCCACAAAGAAGACCTTCATGGCCAAGTTCATCAAGGTCAAAGGAACTGACCGTGAGCTGGTTCTCAGAGAAATTGAGGCCCTTAATGTAGCAAGGCACAAGAATATTATTTATCTACATGAATACTTTGAAAGCATGGAGGAGATCATCCTTATCTTTGAATTCATTTCTGGAGTTGACATCTTTGAGCGCCTTGGCACCAGCAACTTTGAGCTGACAGAGCAGGAGATAGTCCGCTACCTGAGACAAGTCTGCTCTTCCCTCAAGTTCTTGCATAGCCACAACTTCGGCCACTTTGATATCCGCCCAGACAACATTGTCTACACCACCAGGAAGAGCACCACCATAAAGATTATCGAGATGGGCCAGGCTAGGCTGCTGGTGCCTGGAGAAAACATCAGAATGCTGTTCTCAGCTCCGGAGTACTGCGCCCCTGAGGTCCACCGTCATGACCTGGTCACAACAGCCACTGATATGTGGTCTGTTGGTGTAATGGCCTACGTTTTGCTCAGTGGCCTTAATCCATTTGCGGCAGAGTCCACTACAAAGATGATTGAAAACATCTCCAGCTGTGAGTACATCTTTGATAGTGAAGCATTCAAGGACATCAGCTTGGAAGCCATGGACTTTATAGACAGACTTTTAGTCAAGGACATGAAGCTCCGTATGACAGCCCACGAGGCTCTGGAGCACCCATGGCTCAAGATGAAGATTGAGCATGTCAGCAACAAGATCATTAGGACACTAAAACACAGAAGGTACTACCAGACTCTTGTAAAGAGGGTAGATACTATTGTGTCATCAGCTCGTGTGGCCTACGGTGGCGCCTTCAAGAACCAGAGAGGATTGGCTGTGGGTAAAGTGAAGATTGGAACTGAGTACCGTGGCCTCCGCAGTGGTCCAGTCATGCATGGTTCAGCTGAAGAAGGTGGCCATGTCAGATTTACTTGTAGCATCACCAGCTTTGACAAGAGTACACAGGTGACATGGTACCATGGTACCCGTCAGCTACATGCAAGCGCCAAGTATGAAATCACTTACAGCAATGGTTTCGCCAGCATCTACGTGAAGGACATTGAAGAGAGTGATGATGGTGTGTACAGGTGCAAGGTGGTGAGTGATGATGGAGAGGACAGTGCTTACGGAGAGCTCTTTGTTGAGACAGTGAGGAGCATCAGAGAGTACTACCTCAGCCGCACCATCAAGAAACTGAGGAGGAGAATCGACAAGACAAAACTCCTGCAGAGACCACCAGAGTTCACTTTGCCTCTCTACAATCGCTCTGCCTACATTGGTGAAGATGTGCGCTTCGGTGTCACCATTACCGTGCACCCGGATCCTCATGTCACATGGCTCAAGAACGGAGAGAAAATCAAGCCAGGTGAAGATGAAACCAAGTACACGTTCACCAGCGATAAGGGTCTTTACCAACTTATGATCCACAACCTGAACGTAAATGATGATGCAGAATACACTGTTGTGGCTCACAACAAGTTTGGAGAAGACAGCTGCACAGCCCGTCTCACTGTGACACCACATCCAGTAATGGAGGATTCTATGAGGCCCATGTTCAAACGCCTGCTGGCCAATGTTGATTGTGTTGAAGGACATAGTGTCCGCTTCGAGCTCAGAGTTTCAGGAATCCCAACTCCCACTCTGAAATGGGAGAAGGACGGTCATCCACTTCAGTTTGGTCCAAAGGTTGTTGTCATACAGGAGGACGTTGACTACTATGTCCTGCACATCAGAGAAACTCTGCTTGAGGACTCCGGTGTGTACAAGGTGACAGCAACCAACTGTGCTGGCTCTGCAAGCTGCCAGGCTACACTGAGGGTGGATCGCCTCACCTACACCAGGAGAGAGTACAAGAGCGAGGAGGAGAAATACCTACATGTACAGAAACAAATTGAAAAGACCAACAAGATGGCTCAGCATATTGCTGCTACTGAGGAGCTTGTGCCTCTCAACCCTACAGCTCAGGAGGCACTTAACTTTGCTGCTGAGATGTACAAGCCTGCAGTGAGCACCAAGAACATCGAGGGCGAGTTCGACATCACAGTTGAGAAGACTGAGACTAAGAGGCTAGAGGAGGAGAGGAGGATCTTTATGCCATATGAGATCCCTGAACCTGTGGTTCATGATCCTAGAGTGCTGGATGAGGACAAAACTATCAAACAGTTTGTGGCTCTGTCCGACATGAAGTGGTACAGAAAACTGAGAGACCAGTATGAGGTCCCAGAGCGGATGGAGAGGATTGTGCAGAAGAGGCAGAGACGTATTCGCCTGTCCAGGTGGGAGCAGTTCTACGTCATGCCCCTCCCAAGAATCACTGACCAGTACAGGCCAAGGTGGCGTATTCCAAAACTCACTTTGGATGACTTAGAGACAGTCAGGCCCGCTCGCCGTTCACCTTCTCCTGAATCTGAGATCTCCTACAGATCCAGAAGGAGATCACTGGGAGACCTTAGTGATGAGGAGCTGCTGATGCCCGTGGATGACTATCTTTCCATGAGGAGAACAGAGGAAGAGAGAATGATGCTGGAGGATGAACTGGAGCTCGGCTTTTCTGCCTCTCCTACAGGCAGCCCTGTTCGCACTGAGCGACGTGCCATGGAACGTGAAGAGAGGAGGCAGGAGGTCAGACACGAGGCTGCTGAGGTTACTGAGACAAAGAAGAAACGCACTATTTCTCAGTACACGAGAAGGAGAAGGTCACTGTCTCCCACATACATCGAGCTCATGCGTCCAGTCTCAGAGCTGATCAGACCATCACGGGCCATGCCTGTGGAAGCAGAGGGAGAGGTTGTTGCAAGAAGGTCCCCCACCCCTGAGAGGACCCGTCCTCGCTCTCCCAGCCCCATCAGGTCTGTTGAGAGGACATCCCGCTCCTCCTCCAGGTTTGAGCGGTCTGCTCGCTTCGACATCATGTCCCGCTATGAGGCCAGAAAGGCTGCTATAAAGGCTGAGAGGAAATACCAGGTGGTTACCCAGACACCTTTCAGCCTGGACCACGCTCCCCGTGTGACTGTCAGGATGCGCTCCCATCGCGTACCAATTGGCCAAGACACCAAATTCACCCTGAACATCCAGAGCAAGCCAGAGGCTGATATCAAGTGGTTCCACAATGGGACAGAAATCTCTGAAAGCAGCGAGAAATATGTCTTCACTAACATGAGTGGTGTTTTGTCCATCACTATTCTGGACTGCCATGAGGAGGACAGCGGCACATACCGCTGTGAATGCACCAACTCTAGGGGAGAAGCTTCCGACTATGCCACCCTTGATGTGGCAGGTGGCGGCTACACCACCTTCTCCTCTCGCCGCAGGGATGAGGATGTTCCCAAAGGATATGTCCCTGAAGTCACTCGAATTGATCACTATCACACCACCCACTTCAAAGCTGGCTATGCCACTCAGACCCACTTTGAGGTTGAAGAGAGCAAGACTAAGCTAACTGAGACACGTGAGGTTGTCACACGTGAGAGATACGCTGCCTCCTCTGAGAGGTACTCCTCTGCTGAGAGGTACTCCTCTGCTGAGAGGTACGATTCATCTGTCAAGTATGCCTCCGCTGAATACCTGTCATCTGATTCCTCCTATTCATCTGAAAAGTTTTCTCTGACTGGGAAACACACCACGACTGAAGCTAAACTGAAGTCGTCTTCTGCTGCTGTTGCTGAGGAAGTTGCCGTGCCCAAGGTGAAGCCTTCTCTTCCTGCCAGAATTCTCACCAAGCCCCAGTCTGTAACAGTTGCAGAGGGAGAGACAGCCAGATTCTCCTGTGATATTGATGGCGAGCCTGCACCTACTGTAACATGGATGTATGAGGGCAGAACCATCGTCTCAACTCACCGCATCCACGTCACCACCACTCAGTACAAGTCCAGCCTGGAGATCTCCTCTGTGATGGCCTCCGATGAGGGCAGTTACACAGTGGTGGTAGAGAACTCAGCAGGCAGGCAGGAGGCTCACTTCACCTTGACCATTCGCAGACCAGCTCCCAAAGAGGAGGTCAAGGCTGTCAAATCTCCTGAGCCATCTGTAAAGTCACCCACTCCCAGTGTGAAGTCACCAGAGCCTTCAGTCAAATCACCTACTCCTTCTGTAACCTCCCCTGTCCCCAGCGTCAAGTCCCCAGAGCCTTCGGTTAAATCACCAGCTCCAAGCGTGAAGTCTCCTGAACCAACATCTCCTGCTCCCAGTGTAAAGTCACCAACGCCGGGTGTGAAATCCCCCACACCAAGTGTGAAATCTCCTGAACCAGAGGGAGTTAAGTCTCCAAGGAGCATCAAGTCTCCTGAGCCAGCTGCACCTTCTCCAGCGCCCGGCGTCAAATCACCAGCTCCAGGTGTCAGATCTCCTGAACCTGAGGGGGTGAAGTCACCACGGGGTATAAAATCTCCAGAGCCTAGACTCAAGTCACCACCACCACCACTTAAGTCTCCAGAAAGTGTAAAGTCACCGGAGCCCGAGGAAGTAAAATCACCTCGTGGTGTCAAATCTCCAGAACCTGCTGGACTCAGAACACCAAAAGGTATCAAATCTCCAGAACCTGCAGGACTCAAAACACCAAAAGGCATCAAGTCCCCAGAACCTGCAGGCATCAAATCACCAAGGGCCTTAAAGTCCCCTGAGCCCGAGGGGATCAAATCACCTCCTAGGATGAAGTCCCCTCCTCCTAGCTTGTCCCCCAAGAGGGTTGTGTCTCCACCCACTGTCAAATCCCCAACCCCGAAACCTCCCAAGGTCCTGAGTCAGCTAACAGCCGAGGCCAGTGAGGGCGGGGTGAGGATGTCCTGCATCTGTGAGAGCAGCGTCAGGGAGGTGGTGTGGTACGTCAATGGGAGGAGGCTTTCACAGAGCAGTCGCTTTGAGATGCGCTACTCTGAAGGCTCCTGCAGCCTCCTGATCCACGAGTTGGCAGACAGTGATCAGGGAGAGTACATCTGTGAGATGACATCAGAGGGAGGAGTATCCAAATCCTCCTTCTCCTTCACCGGACAGGTGTTCCAGTCCATACGCATGAAGGTCAAAGCCTACCGTGAACAGCAAGTGGCACTTAAAGGTGAGCACCTGCCTCAAGTATCCATGCAGATTAAATCCCATACTAATAAAAATAAATCCTTAACTGTGAACTAATTTACATATTTACCATGTCTGTCTCCATCCTCATCAGGATCAATGGCGATGAGTCACAAGGAGTCGTCATCAGCCGTGAGCTCAGCCATGATGATGAAGAAAGAAATGCACACAAAGGAGGAGTCGACATCTTTCTCTTCCTCGTCCTCCGCCCAGCAGGCAATGATGTCATCCATGATGGAGTCAAGCGCCTTCAGCAGCATGGCAGCTGAGATGAAGTTTGAGACCATGTCCATGTCCAGCATGTCCTCCGTGACATCAGAGACATACGCCATGAGCTCCAGCAGTCTGACTGAGATGTCTTCACACATGGAGGGATCCTCGTTCAGAGCGATCGGTAAGACTGGTTTGTGGCATTTTAAAAGTAGCTTTGCTTTTTATTTATTGCTTCCATATTAAGATTCAGAGGTGACAGAAAGGCTCTTATTTTGAAATTAACAACTATTAATCATAAACTGGATGCAAAATAAACAAAGACATCGATTTAGCAGCTTTTATGCCTCTGTGCTGGCGATAGATGTGGACGGAGACATTATGTTTTGGGTTGTATGTCCGTCCAGGACATTGTTGTGGATGCAATATCTCAAGAAGGCCTTGAGGGAAATTATTCAAATTTAGCACAAATATCTACTTGGAATCAACGATAAACTGATGAGAATTTGGTCGACAAAAGTCACTGTGATCTTGTCTTTCTCATTCTTGTGAACCCAATATCTCAAGAACATCTGAAGGGAATTTCCTCAGATTTGGCAGAAATGTCCACTTGAACTCAACGATGAACTGAATAGATTTTGGTGGTCAAATGTCAAAGGTCACTGTGACCTCACAAAACATTAAAAATTCGTACACAAATTATGACAAAATTTCACACAAATGTCTAACAAGATAAAATAATGAAGTGAT
Source organism: Chaetodon striatus (assembly GCA_029783705.1). NCBI lineage: Eukaryota > Metazoa > Chordata > Actinopteri > Chaetodontiformes > Chaetodontidae > Chaetodon > Chaetodon striatus. Next base: position 31,517,988 of record JAPZEB010000005.1, read on the forward strand.
GACAGTTTATATCCAAAAGGTCAACTTCACTGTGACATCATTGCGTTCTACATAAAACACTTTTCTGTCCATTATTATTACTGAATCAGTGACACTCATCTTGAAACTGTGCTGATTGATAGATCCTCTGTGTGTGGAACATCCATGTTTTCACAGACAAAAATGTCGTAGTATAGCATGTCGTCAAAAATCATGGAAAAACGTCATAGTATAGTATGTCGTCAAAAACCATGAAAAAACATCATAGTATAGCATGTCGTCAAAAATCATGAAAAAACATCATAGTATAGCATGTCGTCA
>JAPZEB010000005.1:31615212-31629872 GCA_029783705.1 Chaetodon striatus
CACACACACACACACACACACACACACACACACACACACACACACACACACACACACACACACACACACACACTCAGTGGAACATTACATGGTTTATTTTTAACTGCGGCTGCATTTTTTTTGTGGTTAAACACTTTTTTTTCTTGAGTATTTCTATTTAATGACTTTTATTTCTGCTCCACATGTCAGAGGGAAATACTGATGAAGCTACTCAGCAGCACACTGTCACATTCTCACCTTTTACATTTAAAACATCATTAAACTCATTATTAAACTTATTAAACTGAGTGACTCAGTGACAGTTTAGTTTTTGAGTGTTGACACTTATTTGTGTTCAGAATTATTAAATATAATTTTTGTTAAGACATCAGACACTGACTCAAGGTGACACAGGTTAATGTTCTGCTGCCGCCTGGTGGTCACGTCCTGTAACTTCAGTCAAATCTCAACATGAAGCAGAACTTTTTCTCTCTGTATTGTCAAAATAAAAGAAAGTTCAAATATCAAATTAAATGAATGTGAAAAGAATAAAAGTGACTGGGATAATGGGAGTTCACTGTTTCAGACACTAAGGAGAAAACAGGAGAATCAAAACAAATAAAAGTCTCACTAAAACAATAAACTCTCCAATTTTCACTTTTTATGAGATGTCCTGTAAATTCAGAATAAATTCAAAATATTATTATTAAATTAGGGTCTATTTATTTATTTATTCATTTAGGTATTTCTGTTGTTGTTAAAATGTAAAATAATAATAATGTAATAATAACGAGTTTGTTGGCTGCAAAAAAATCTTTAGGATTTCTTATTTTATTAAATTATTATTGTTGTTTTTGTTTTTTTTTACGATGCTTTAATAAGACAGCTGACAGTTATTGTAATTTTTTCAGTAATTGTCCAAATGTATGTTTTTGTTTTCAGGATGGAGCTTTTATTTTGGAGGGTTTGTGTCGGATGTACTCGTGTTGTTTCCGCCGATGGAAACTACAAACTGTAACTGGTGTTTGTAAATGAAGTTTTTGTTTTGGTCAAAGTAAAGATTAAATGAGAGAAACTAACAGGAGGTTGGTGCAGAGTCAGAGCTGACGGTGAGGAGTGTGTGTGTGTGTGTGTAAACTGTGTGTGTGTGTGAGTGTGTGTGTGTGTGTGTGTGTTATCAGCGGAGGTTACAGCCGGTTTACAGCCCGGCAGAGAGCTGCTGTCAGCGGATCACAGCTGAACTGTGACCCCGGACCTCTGGACTCTGCGGCGGACACAAACTCCTGCAGGTTTCCTGGTGAGTGTGTGAACGGTGTGTGTGTGTGTGTGTGTGTCCAGAGATGAAGAGGAGACTCCTGCTGGTGTCCAACTCCACCCTGCACTGCAGCGGGTACCTGGACCACTGTCAGAGCAACATCTCACAGTTCTTTGGAAAGTAAGTTCACCGCAGCGCTGAGCGAAGTCCGCTTGAAAACCCTGCAATTTAACACTTCCGTGTTCATCGGCCGACACACACACTTTGTCAACATGTTTGATAACTCTGTGTAAATCAGAGGTCATGTGGCACAGTTCGGCGCACAGGCAGCACTTTATAAAAGATGTTTTACTTTAAAAATTAAAAAATATGTCATCTTAAATGTCTAAAGTCTTGTTGTAGGTTCGTACTTAAATACCTGATTTTTTAAATGGAGTTTGGTGCGGAGAGAGCAGGGTGTGTGTTTGTTCTCTGTTTTACTGACAGTGTGTGTTATATTTTTCAGAAATGTGAAGAGAGTCCTGTTTGTCCCGTACGCTCTCCATGACAGAGACGCCTACACTAAAACTGCCAGGGACAAGTTCAAGACTCTGGGTATGTTCGCCTGTGTGTGTGTCACGTGATCAAAATCAGGACAAAGTTCTGGTTCTAGTTCTGTAATACACCTCCTGGTGCTACATGAGCACGTCTTCAGTGATGAACCTGGGTCATCGGGTGTTTTGGCCCCTAAATCATGAGACACCCTCGCCCCGGCAACCCAGCCAGGGTTGATCAGTGGTAGCTGCAGACTTGGAGCTGCCAGTCCCATGTGGTGGCAAGAAGCCCTCCAGAGCAGCTCGTCTTGTGTTTGACGAAGGAGATGGACCGTACTGTTGCTGCACTGAATCGCTGTGCTGATTGTATCTGCCATCACCTTTAGGACCTGGTCATGACGCCAGTTGCATCGCCCGTCCCCCAATGACTTGCAGCAGCAACTGAGAATGTGCTCCAGAGTACCCCCCTTCTGGTACAGCTGACACGCTCAAGTATCTGCCATGCCCCAACGCTGCAGATTGGCCGGGTTTGGGAGAACATCATGTACCGATTGGATGAGGAACTTGATTCGCAGTGGTCCGGCTCTCCAGAGCTCTGCCCAGATGATCCTGCATTGGTCCACGTGCACCTGGTCCAGGCACCTTGCCTGTACATGCCGACCACTCGTATCTCATCCTGGATCTCCTTAGCATGGGCTTTGCAGCCAGGCTTGAGACAACTACCCAGACCTGCCTGCCTGACAACAACTGTGTCCAACAGGATGCTGAGTCAAAGCCGGGCCTCTGCTCTGTCAATCGCTTCTTGAGCTCGCTACTTCCTCTGGTCTTCAAAGTTATTCCTGCTGAAGCGACCTTAACATCAGAGGAGTCTCTGTGCGCCATCACCTCCCTGGCTCTGGGGACTTTGAATTCCTCTGACAGTCTTCTGATGGGGAGCTGCAGCTTGGTGGGATGCCCATAACGAGCGATGCTGCTCAATGACCAAAGGAGCCCCAGCCACCTTCACAGGAAGTGGCTGATTGTTCTTAAGAGCCTCCACTGTGGTCACAGGCACTTCATAGACTAGAAGAGGCTTAAGTAGCCTTGGCAGGACTCCATGCTGACACAACCAGGCAAATTCAAAGCCTATAGCAGTGAGCTACGCTGTCAAGTTGTTCCTAGTTTGCTGAGGAGAGGCGTCCTTCAGGGAACCGTTGAGTCCAGGGTCTTGACTTAGAGAGAGGGAGTCAAAGGGTTAAGGTTAGATGGATAGAAAAGAAGGAAAGAGCAAAGGTAGATAGAAAAGTAAGACGGAGCATAGGAAAGGCAGAGCCAAGGAGAGACGTCTGTGTGGACTGAACTCTTCCCCGCCAGACCAGGTCGTATACTCTACCTCCCCCTACACCCGAATGTTGATGAAGAACGAGAGAAGAAACTAATCAGGAGAAAAAAGTACCAAACTTTAATTGAGGTGGAGTTGAACTGGTCAGTTGTTGTTGCACAGTCTACATGTGCTTTGTGGACTTGGAGAAGGCTTGCGACCACGTCCCTCAGGGGTCTTGTGGGGTTACTGCAGGAGTACAGTCCCTGTATGACCAAAGCGAGAGCTCTGTATTAACTTCCTATATATATTCTTTGTATTTCGTACAGTATATGACGAGGTGTTTTATCTGTATATTTTTTGGCCCCTGCAGGTTATGAGGTGGACAGCATCCACGAGGCCTCGGACCCTGTTGATGCCGTCCGGAAGGCTGAGGGCATTTTTATAGGTAAGGAGCAGCAAGGACACCAGAGTTGATGGTTCAGTCACATGGATGTCTTCCTCCACTCCACCCTCCTTCCTGACATCCCTTCCTTCCTTCTCTCCCCACATCAGCCTGTGTCCTCAGTTCATCTGTAGCGTTTCTGTAGACATAACTGAAGTTTGTGTTTGCAGGAGGAGGAAACACTTTTCGGCTGCTGAAGAGTCTCTATGACAACAAGGTGGTGACGGAGATCAGGAAGAGAGTGCTCGAGGTGACAGATACACAAACACTAGAGCTTGACTGAGACACAGTGTTACCATAGTTTGTCCATTAGAGAGTAAATGTCAGGGGTCATTTGTGAAAACACAAATTTAAGAAAAAGTACATCACCTCCTCCCTCCCTCTCCAGGACGGCGTCCCTTACATGGGCTCCAGTGCCGGCACCAACGTAGCCACCATCAGCATCAACACCACCAACGACATGCCCATCGTCTACCCTCCATCCTTCTCCGCCATCGGCCTCATCCCCTTCAACATTAACCCGCACTACCTGGACACCGACCCCAACAGCCGCCACATGGGGGTAAGTCAGGAAACCTCTGCCTCTGTTTAAAGGCCTAGACACACCAAACCACCTCATGTCACCTGCGTCTCAGCCAAAAGGTTGCACATGAACACACCGCAAACACTGCAGCAGACGGCCAACCAGCAACCTGTGTGAGAGGAAATCACTCTCCATACCAGCAGATGGCAGTAGTCTGTAATCATCATTCAAAAAGGGAAACCTGAAGACCATCTTGACGCCAGGTAGCACATTACCAACACAATCCAGTGTTGAAGAACAGAGCAGATTTACTGTGAACAATAACACAAACCATCAGGAAACGTTTCTGCTAAAGAGCTCAAGAGAAAATAATCTGACCTTATGCAAAAAGATTTGTTTTGGCGTCACTCACTCTTGACTTTAGCCCTTTGTTTACTTTCCTCACTTCCGTCTCGCTGCTCGTGCGCTGAGCTGAACTGACAGTTGGCCGTTCACTGATGGGCTCAGCGTGCTGAATCGACTGAAAAAAAAGTAGACGAGTGGCAACAGTGCGGGACACCACAAAAACTAGTGCAACAGACACTGACCAACAACCGACCATCGGATGCTTCTGAAGCACAAGTGAGAGCTGCGTCCACATACGTGGCACCAACTCAAACACATTCTCAGTGAGCGTTGGCTCCGCCCAGGTTGTCCCTTGTCACCGATTCTGTTTGTGATATTAATGGACAGGATCTCAAGGCGCAGCTGGGAGGGGGGCAGGGGTCCGGGTTGGGGACCTCAGAATTGTATTAGTGATGTGGTTCTGTTGGCTCCATCACACGGTGACCCCCAGCATGCACTGGGGCCGTTTGCAGCCGAGTGTGAAGCAGTCGGGATGAGAGTCAGCACCTCCAAGTCTGAGGCCATGGTTCTCTGTTTTTGAAGGATTGTTTTTTGGGCAGAGAGAGAGGAGGGATGATGTGCAGCAAAGGGCTGTGGGTTGTAGTCAACTCCCGGCCACTTTAATGGACTAAGTCTATATGAGGCGCAGACTCTACCAGGTGAGCTAAAGGTCGCCCCAGGTCATCGTTCTCTGACGGAAAACTGTGCAGATAAGGATGCAGTAAAACACTGAGTGTCTCAACTCTGATCTCTGTCACCCAGCTGATTAATGAGAGTGCTGATAATTTGTCTGACACTGATTGGCTGATTGCCTGCCAGACCAGTTACCACCCTCACAGTCCGTTAATCAGTCATCTCAAGTCAAATGGAAGCTGCGTGTGATCTGACATGTCAGCAGCTGTGAAGGATTAAAAGTCTGACGCTGTGGTGAAACAAGCGGCCTGATGTTCCTGCGAGAGGAAGTTACAACACGTGAATCTGAGAGAGCTGCCGTGGTGAACAAAAAGAAATGCAGCGTCATGAAACCAAAATAAACGTCCTGACGCTCGACACTGTGGAAGTTTTTAGTTTACAGTCTTTGAACACCGCAAACCAGCCATCCCACAATTGTCTGCTGACTCAGATATGCTAGCACGATGCCAGACTCATCTCTGTATATCATCTTAGCACTCACTGAAATAGTGTAGTGTAGTCAATCATTTTCATCATCCATTCATCTGTCTTTCATTTTCTCTAGAGTCTGAGGTGACGTCTGTAAATCGTGTTTTCTGTGCAACAAACAGTCCAAAAAATAAAATCATATATAAAAGACGCTCTCTTGCACTTCGAGTCATGACTCGGTCAAATCTATACACACAGACATGATGCACACACTTTCAGATTCAGTGTGACGTACATTTTCAGAGGATGTTATGATCAAAAATAGGCCAATAAATCTGCCTAAAAATCACAGAAAAAATTTGCTTTGTGTAACTGCAGAACCTGCCTGAAAATCCTGATGTTTTTAAGTTCTCTTCAGTGTCAGTGTTCAGTGACAGTTGTCCATACGTCCACGACTACTCTGTAAACAGGAGATGCTAATCACAACTCTAGCTTACCTTCACCAGGAGCTGAACAAATACGGAGTAATAACGGGCTGTGTTGTGTTGTGGTTCTTGTGCAGGAGACCAGAGAGCAGAGGATCACCCAGTACCATTAAGAACCTGATACTCCACGTGTCCTGGTGAGACAGGAAGTTATTCCTTTCACCGTTACCCCAAGTCACCGGTTTCGAAATCAGTTCGATCGCCATGTTTAATTGTTGTTGTTGTCCTCTTATAGTATATGAGTCATTCTTTAACTGTGCTTCATTTTGGTCTGGAAACCTACAGAAAATCTAACGTTCCCAGTAATATGACGCTGGTATGTTCATTCTCAGTTCCACATGTATGTCCCACAACAGTAAACAAAGATGGAAATGACTTCTTGCCTTTTTCACTGGTGTCTGACGCCAACATCAACGACTGATCGGTGGTATTTGACGACTATGGAATGAGAACTGGTTGTAGAAGCAGCGGACCACTTGTTTAACTCCTCCCCCAAACAGTGACTGTCCAATCACAGCGTAGAAGTTGTAGCTAAGTACAGGAAGTGTTTATCTGCTCTAATGGAGGATAGTTAGCATGTCCATCTCACAAGCTAACGTTATCATGACCTGTTAGCTTTAGCCTCGCTCTGTTAGCATGACTCGTCTCTGTGATCGTCAGGGTCTGAGGGAGGGATCCATGCTGCTGGTGGAGGGAAACAAAGCCACGCTACTGGGAACCACCAAGGCCAGACTCTTCACCAGGTAACACAGTCAGGGCCTGAAACCAGTAACACCAGTAACACCAGTGACACCACTAACACCGATCACCACAATGCGTTTTGTGTGTTTCAGGGGGAAGCCCTCAGTGGAGTACGACCCAGGTAGTGACCTCAGCTTCCTGCTGACTCAGTGACCGTCAGAGGGAAACAGGAAATGAAGGTCTCACCCTGTCACGATGTTCCTCTGGACGATATAACTCAGATTATCGCTCCGCCTGAAACAGAATAAACATTTTACAGAAACATCTGTTGTGTCTGTGTTTTCTGACTTTACTCATGCTGATGTACCATTTTGACGTCCCTTAGCGTCACTATTTCCCAGTGGCGTAGTTACAGCCGGCCCCAGTGTACGATATTATGACGGGCCCTGAGACACGCTGCTAACTTGTGATGCGCCTAAACTATCTACTGTGACTTGACGTTGAATAACACCAACATACGTATCACCCAGAGATCATCATCACATTTATGTATCGGACAAAAGCTCAGGTCAGGAGACCGTTAGCTTAGAGACGGGCGAAGTGTTAGCCTTGCTCTGTCCAAAGAGAACAAAATCCACCTACCAGACACGAGTGGTGACGATCTCCTCGTCCAAAATGTTGAACTGTTCCTTTAAATAAAAAATAAATAATTCTGTTTTGTTTTTTTTGTGTTTGGTGTTTTTTTGAGTGAATATTTTATTGTTTTTTTAAGTGAATTTTTTTATTTTTTTTTAGGGGGATATTTTATTCTTTTTTTTGGGTGAATATTTTATTCTTTTTTTTGGTGAATATTTTACTCTGTTTTTTTTGGGGTGAATATTTTATTCTTTTTTTGTGAATATTCTATTTTGTTTTTTGAGTGAATATTTTTTTGGTGAATATTTAATTCTGTTTTCTTAAATAATTACAACAGAACAAAGCAGAACAAAATTATCAAAACTACAAATAAATAAACAGATTAAAGAAAAGAAAATTAAAGTAGTAATTATGCAGAATGACTCAGTTCAGAATCATGCATGTTACATTATTGGATTATTATTCTTATTGAAGTATTAATGTGTAAAGGTGGAGCTAAGGTAAATCATTTTATTTACTGCTGGGTAGCTAATGATTTTCCTCCTGGAGAGCAATAAAGTTTTATTTTAATTTATCATAATAATACATCACTGTTATTTGGTGATATTTTGTATAATTTATCTACAAAGTAACTAAAACTATCAGATAGATGTAGAGTGGAGGTATAAAGTAACAGATAATGGAAATACTCAAGTAAAGTACATGTACTGTAAAGTACTGTGAGTACTTTCCAGCACTGGTGGCAAAATTCAGAACGTCCCAACAACGTGCTTATATTGTGATATAACACAGTGCTGATAGATAACATGTTAATGTCAGAGGTCTGTCTCATATTCACTGTTCACATACTTTTATCTAATGTTTCACACATGAGCCTCAAAAATGAAAATTATGAAAACATGACAAATAAAAAAAACAAAATCAAATGTGAAGAAATCAGTTTATTTCAGTTCAAAGGTGAAATCATGTCCTGATGAAAGAGTTATTGTTTTTATTCTCTAGGTGAAAGAATACATACATCAAAAATAGTCCACATGTTCTGATGGCAGAGACCGACGGGCAGAGACGGCGGTATTAAATATAAAACACAGGTAAAACCCCTCAAACAGAACAGACAGACAGACGACAGACAGACAGACAGACAGATCACTCAGTTCACTCAGTTCAGGAAGGATTTTGTTTTTAGTTGCTTTTACTTTTTAAGCTCAGATTTTATTTTTCAAACCTTGTGTATAACTCGGCTGTCTCGACGTCTGACCGCAGATGTTTCAGTAAACTGCAGCTTTTGTTTTTATATTCTGAAGTGACGGAGTGAACTGACTTCAGTCCAGCTGAAACATATTTTACTACTTTAAAAATCGGCGTCCTTAAAATAACCTTTCTAAAAAGTTTCAACAGTGCAGTGAGTCTCTCCGTCCTGACGAAACATCTACTGAGCTCACACTAAACATTCGTTACCTTTAATTAAAGGCAGGTGTGCTGAAGTGAGTGTGGAGCGTGGAAAGGCCTGTTTATTTGGGGAATCTTTGTTTTTATTTTAAATACGACAGTCAAGACGATCAGTTCATGGCGTCATCCCGCAAATCAATCAACTCTGACACCAACCGCAGCTCCTGGATCGTCATCAGTGAGCACAATTAAACCAAAGACAGCGAGTTTATCTTTTCTCGTGTGATGGCGTCTGCGGGCGACTACTTCTCAACTTATTTGAAAGCCGCAATATTTTCTATTTGGAGTGATCTGTGACACTAACGTCCAACAGTAGTATAAGTACATCCCTAACGTCTGCTGTTGAAATACAGAGCTACAAACGAAATAGCGACGGCAGAAGTGACATCAGCAGAGGATATTCAGCGGGACGACAAACATGAAAGCGATAATAAGACGCCAGTGAAAGTAAAAAACAAGACGTTTAACGTGCTAAACGAGTTCCTGTGGAGTTATTTTATTGTGATTGTTAAATGGATTAATATATTTTCTAAAATCATCATCAACCTTAAACATTAATTCATGATGCGAACCCAATATGGGCGAATTCATAGCAAAGTTTTTTTTTTATTTTTTTTTTTTAATATATTTATATTCACACACTCAAACCCACTCATACCGACAGAAAGTGGCAACCTGCTTCTCGCTTTCTTTGTTCTTAGCAAAGCTGCCAGTCATGAAATCTGACGACAAATAATACTAATAGAAAAAATCATAACAGGTAGAAGAACGAAGAGCCTCAGTGCAGGGCGGGAAAGATCCAACTGTAGCTATCTGACTGATCGTTAAGCCCCGCCCTCTGTAGTCAGTGTTGCCGGCACATGTACAGTTTAAAATTATAACGGTGGCAGTTCTTTGAAACAATGACGCCTCGAATTCTCCCAGACGTAAACAAAAGCAGATTCTCATTTCTAGCTACATTTTATAAACTGTACCTAGCTAGCTAAATACGCTAACGTTAGCTCTATGAGTTGGTTGAAAACACCGTCTCCAGCTGACTTTTTATTGTGATTGCAAAACTGCTCGTAAATATAAACTTTATGGCTACATGACATCACGCTAAGAGGCTAATGCTAACAGTCATGAAATCGGAGGACAAATACCACTTTTTGAAAAAATACTGAGTGGAAAAATGAAGAGCCTTCAGTGCAGGGCGGTAAAGTTCCAACTGTAGCTAACTGTCTGCTCCATAAGCCCCGCCCTTCTTAGTTACCTTTGCTATGACTGTCACTCTTTGTGTTCTCGTACGGCACTTGTACAGTTTAAAATTATGACGGCGGCAGATTTACCTTTATTACTTTACTATTTTTTAAACAATGGATGCTCGAATTCTCACAGAAGTAAACAAAAGCAGATTCTCATTGCCAGCTGCATTTTAAAAGCTGTAGCTAGCTAGCTAATTAAGCTAATGTTGAAAATCTTGCTCAACTGGTCTAAATTATACACATTATGGCTAGGCTATGTGATATTATGCTAACAAACTGCAGCTAGAGCTAACAGGTCCCTCATGCTAACAGGTTTATAAAGCCGTTGATGTTGAAGACACGAAAATAAACAAATAGCATTGTTCTTTGTTGCACTGTACAGCTAGTTAGTTCAGTATTAGAAGTATGATGAAAAATAATATAAAATCACAAAATATTTTGTGCTAACGTAACCTGGTTGCTTAGCATAAGTACTCCTTTTCAATTTTAGCGTTAGAACCATCTTTTAAAAGCAGCTCAAGACATGACTGTTTATATTTTCCGTTGACCACTTTTAGTCATTTCTTTTTGTTATGTCTATGTCAGTTATAATTTTGTATCTATTTCATGGATGAGGAATAACCGATGTGTTTGACAAATGTAACTGTATCTCAGCTAACGTTTGCTGGACTCGCCTGCGTATAAAGTTTGTCAAATGTAATAAAAATCAGGACAGAGCTGCTAACGTTAGCCTAAACTCTGATAGCATCCGGGACCTTAAACACAGTGTTTATCATTAACCATTTGAAAAAAAACCCCAAAAAAACACATAACCTCACCCAACAAATTAATGTCATTAGCTTATGACATGCTAACTCTTAGCATCGGAGGTAACACTCACTCACTACTGTAGGTAGTAAGCTAGCTAGCCTGACATGCTAATGACTGCGGCTTAATTCAGAGCAGTTTAATGTTTTTCTTTCACTTGTGTTTTTTAAAATGCTTCTTGTACACCGTTAAAAATTCCAAATACCGACCGACGTTTTTGTGCCTGGCTGTGGTAAGACATCACTATTTTGGGGGCGGGGTTTAGCGAACAGTCAATTTTACAAAGTACACACGCATGACTTGCATTGATTTTCCACCCAAACATCATTTTCTTAACAAAAACTACGAAACAAACTTTGCAAAACAATTTCTAAATCTTGTTGAAATGAGCCGGACTCATGATCGAAATTATTATCATGGTTTTTTTGTTGTTGTTTTTTTAAGAAAATACATAAAAAATACTGAAAACACCCGAGCCAGCATCCCAAAGAACCTCCCACCCCCCAACACACACAAAGAAAAAAGAATATATCAGGGTAAATATATTACTGTAACACTCCTTATCTTCCCGTATCGTAGCAAACTAAACCATCTTTATCCAAAAATAAAGAGCTGACTGCAGATTATCAGCCACTTATTGCCGACAAATCAAATTTCATATTGCTGCATTATTGCTGTCTGAATTTATCACGTCGCAGCACCAGAACAGGGCGATTGTTTCAGAAGTATAAAGGCTGAGATGACCAGAAATCATCTGGTTCATCAACTCATTTGTTTTTGACATTTTTATCCTAACTGCCGCTTAGCTTAGCTTAGCTTAGCTTAGCTAGCACTGACATGTGCTTTTTTGTTTTTGTTGAAAGTTTTCAATAAGTTCTAACTTTTCTTTTCTTTCTGTCTTTTTTTTGTTTATTTGATTGTGGTTTTTGTTTTTTGCTGTTAGTTTTTATTGTGATTAGTATTTTACATGATTACTCGGAAGACTTGCTCGCCCTTTGTGGAAGCTAACGGAGATACCGTCCCGAGTAATCTGTGAGCATAAGCTGATCTCAGACTGTTTCAGAATACAGATGTTAATCTTTAAAAAAACCCACAGAAGTTAAATTACAGCAGCAACAGCTCTCTGTTTTGTTCTTCCAGAAAACAGTTTTGTTACTCAGGGCAGGATGAAAAAAAATATCAGCAGTTCTGGACTTTCTGGGCAACAAGCACCTGCAGTTCATCAGTTATTTTGGGTTTGGAAAACAACAATGTGCAAATTAAATATCAGGCCAGACTCCACGAGCTCTGGTGCAGACGAAAACCCTTAAATCTCAACACAAATCACTCCAATGTTTCATTTACAAACACCGAGTGTGACCCATGAAGCGTTCAGAGGTCTTGGTCGTTGTGTTAAAGGAGCAGTTTGACAGTTTGATAACTGCACAGTAAATATGTACAGAAACAAATTAGACACAGAAGTATTTTACTTTTGACAACTACTGAACTCTAAACGCTGCCAAATTCATAGTATTGAAATATTTTACTTAAAAAAAACATATATCTGAATCCAACTCTTTGAAATTAAAGCATTAAAATTTCTTACTCAAAAATATCATCAGCTGAATTTGATTATATTTTCTGTCTGTGTCCACAAATTTAGATCCAAAAGTTAAACTTTCATAATTTTAACAAATTCAGACAAATTCTGATATAAAAATTTCAATAAATCATTAGTCAAATTCATATCTAAAAATTAAAGCAGAAAAAAAATATGTATATTTTTTATTTTTCATTTTGACACTAAAATTTTTTCCAAAAACTTTTTTTTAAATTTGAAACTTTAAGTTTTGAATTTCTGAACACTGACAAAAAAATATCTTCAAATACAGCTTTGAAATGGCAGACCAAGTAAATTCATATTTAAATTTCAAGAGGGTGTATTCAGATCAAATAAATTCAGGTGTTTTTTAAAGTAAAATATTTCAATGCTTCAAATTCAGTTGTATTTAAATTTCATTATTAAAAATTCGGTGGCTGTTAAAATACTTAGGTCTTCTTAGTTTGCTTTCATAAATATGACGCTACTGCCACCACCTGGTAAGGTTAGCATAACAACTGAAAACAGGGAAACAGCCTAGCTCTGCCCAAAGGGAACAAAAATCCTACTAACAAAATATAACATAAACATATTATTAAAGATATTAGTCTTTATGCTAAGCTAAGCTAACCAGCTGCTGGTTGTAGCTTTATATTTACTGTACAGACGTGAGAGCTGAATCAATCTGAACACTTCACTCTTTGATTCCCAAACTACTCCTTTAACTTTTGACTTTTAATATCAAGCTTTGAGGGTTTCACCTGTGACAGGTGGAGCTCAGGTGGAGCTCAGGTGGAGCTTCGCTTTTGGCACAAACACAACACTCGTTTGAAAAAAAAAAAAACAACCCTTATTAATACTTAAACCAGTACCATTATCTGCCACTCAACAGTGAATACAGTGAAATTTTCTCCGCGGCCATTTTACCCTGAATTTTTTTTTTTTCTCTCCTGGACTTCCTGTCTGTTTGAACACAGTTTGACCTCTAGGCGTCAGTGTTGCCGTTCTCCTCCGGCTGCAGCTGCTCCTTCTCTGTGCAGTCCTCCTGGGGGGGGCGGACCCGCTTAAAGAAACCCAACTGAGGAGGAAGAGAGGAGGAAGATAAATGCAGCGACATGTTTACTACTGGAGCCAATGTTTGTCTTCATCAGCCTGAAATCTGACATCACCTATGTCTACGCAACTGCTTCAGTTTCTAGAAGACATTTCACCTCTCATCTAAGACGGTTCTTCAGTTCTAACAGACTGGTGCGGAGTCACGGGCTTTAAACCATGTGTGGGTGTGAACCCTTACAGAGAACCCTAATCTTTCTCCTGGGACCCTAATTGGACATCACACAGCAGACACTAAAACCTCACTGCCCTGACAGCATTTGTGTCTCACCTTGTACATGATGAAGATGAGCAGTGCCAGCAGCAACAGTCCTGCCAGTACGGCCAGAGCCACCACCCAGCCCGGCACTGGCTGATGCTCGTCTGCCACCCACATCACCGGCAAACTCACCTGGACACACACGGGCACACACACACACACTCCTGTTAAAACACTTCCTATACACTATCATCTGCATGACCAGAAACTCGAAGAACAACCGTACAACCAAACACGCCGTATGTCGACGACTTGTGTGTGTTTGTATGTGTGTGTCTTACAGTAGTGCTATTCGACGGTAGGTCCGACACCAGGTTCTTGTACGGCATCTCAATGACACTGAAGGAGGCCGCCGATCGAACCATGTATGAACGATTCTGATTCTCAGCCTGAAAGGAAAGAACACAAACACACGTCTGACAAAACGTCCATCCATCATATCATCAACCAACAACAGGGCTGCCACAAAAACAGAATGGAGACTACGTCTACATGTTTCTATGTGGTCAAAGTTTCTCCGTTGACAGGGAGCTGAATGATCAGCAGCTCCTGTTTGCTGAGTACTCATGACTGTACAGGCAACAGTCACTGTGATGCTGGAGGAAAGTTGAAAACATGGCGATTCTCAGGCAGTTATGAGGAGCGTCTGTGTTTCTTCTTCTGTGATTACCCTGAGGAAGTTGTTGACAGTCAGTCTGAAGTAGATGAAGAGGATGGCGTTCTTCGTCCTCTCAAGACGACCGACCTGACATCTCAGCCGCTGACATGCTGCTGTACTGCAGTCCTACACACACACACACACACACACACACACACACACACACAAACACACACAAATACAACGAAAACAAACACATCGTGATGTAAAAGTTTTTCATTACCACTGG
>JAPZEB010000005.1:31629972-31643374 GCA_029783705.1 Chaetodon striatus
ACACAGACGCCAACAGCAAATGCAGGATAGAGCACAGCAAAAAGAACAAGACATGTCACCGACCTGAACGTCATTTTACTGTGATAGTGTAAGGGCTGGCAAATAGCCACAAATCTGTCATAGGCCATGACTCCGAGAATCATCGACTCACATGCTGCATAGCTGTAAATAACATGTAACTGAATGAAACAAAATGGACGTGAGATGAAATGAGTGTCAGACAGAATGTCCATCAGAAACCTGGGGAAGAAGCCGGCTGAGCCGTACAGAGAGTTGAAAGACAGACTGCAGATGAAAATATACATGGGCTGATGCAGAGACTTGTGCAGGCAGACTGTGGCAATAATGACAACGTTAGCAGAGATGATAGTCATGTAGATCAACAGACACAGACTGAAGAACAGATATCTGAGGGGCCCATAGTCTGCAAAGAGAGTGAACTCAAAGTAAAAAGGGTTCAGGCTGCTGTTGCTCTTCATGTCTGCACTACAGCAGAGGTGGGTGAAGAGAAGTGAGAGTGATGGAGGGAAAGAAGGAGGGTAATGAAAGTGATTGATTTAAGATAAAAACAGGAGGGAGACATGAAAATGTTCTGAGTTAAAATTCTGTAAACCTACAGCACAAACAACAAAAGCCTGGGTTCATGTCTGCCTCACAGGCTCCATGTCTCTAATATTCATCCATCACAAATTTCAGCACAACAGATTTCATGCATTTAAACAAGGTGCACTCAAATGAACACAATGGGAGACATGTCAGAATGACATGAACTAAAAACACGACCAGACGAACATTTTTCATCCCACTGCTTCAGTGCTCTGAGGAGCATTTGAGTAAAAAGAGTGCAGACAGTAGAGCAGTTATGAATGCTCACATACAGCCCCCAACTTCTACATGCCAATTTCTAGAACATCAACATGAAATCACCAGCAATTCAATCACTAACAATTCTGTGGACGGGTTTAACAGCTTTAAAGTCAACATCACTTGTGTGCTCTGTGACAGCTGTGAAAACCATCAGCCAACCAAATATACAGCATGAATTAAAGTCATAAAATCATTGAGAAAAGAGTCTGTGTCAGTTCATATGAAATGAGATCAGAGAGAGGCATGAAACGTCCTCCCTAAACTGAGGCAGCTGCTGATCATTTATACTGTTTTGCTGCTGCTCTGAGATCAGCCAAGAGCACAAACAATGTATGTCACCACATGAGTGGGTGGATAACTGAACAGGTGTACTTGGTTCAGGGGGCCTCCTAGTCTCTGTATTAAATTGCTGTTATTAACTTTGCATTTTTTGGTGCAAAGTTAAAGTTTCATTTATCAATTAGGAAGACACATGCTACAGGTGGACCCTCAATGTTGACACTGATACTCGTAGTCAAGGCCCCAGACACTGTATTGGTTGGTTAGGGAGTGCTCGCTGAAAGAGTAAAAGAATTCAACTTTGACTGTCAGAAATCTCTGTCCTAACAGACACACCACTGAGTTTATTTAGCCCTTGAACCAGACTTTCCTAAATCCCTAATATGGAGACGGTGTGTGCCTCCTGGTCTGAGGCTGGAAGATGGTTGCACAGGAGAGGAGCCTGATTGCTGAAGGCTCTGGCTCCCATTCTACTTTTGGAGACTAAAGGAACCACAAGTAACCCTGCATTCTTGGAGCGCAGTGTTCTCGTGAGATAGTAGGGTAGATGAGCTCTCTAAGTTATGACAGAATCTGAACATTTACAGCATTGTAAGTGAGGAGAAGGATTTTACAGGGAGCCAGTGAGGATTAGCTAAAACAGGAGAAATATGATCTCTTCTCTGAGGTCCCATTGACACATGTGTCACAGCACTCTTGAAATTGCAATACACCAGCCTTTTCAGTGTTGGGTGGTGATCAAGTAGAGTGCCTGTGGAGTCGCAGAACAGGGTGGTGGTTCCCATTTTTCAAAAAGGGATCCGGACAGTGTGCTCCAAATATCCAGGTATTACACTACTCGACCTCCCTTGGAAAGTTTATTCCAGGGTGCTGAAAAGGAGGCTCCAACTAATTGTCAAACAGTTATGCAAGTTTCCATCCTGGTTGTGGAACAGTAGACCAGGTCTTGACCATTGCAGGGCTGCTGGAGGGGTTGTGGCAGTTTGTCCACCTACTCTATATGCATTTTGTGGACTTCAAAAAAGCTTATGAATGCATCCCACAGGGAGTCTTGTGTGGGGTACAGCAGGAATACGGCGTACCAGGGTTGCTGCTACCAGCTATCGGGTCTTTGTATAACCAAAGTGAGAGCTGTGTCCACAGCAGCTTTTGCTGTTGGGGCTTCTTTGCTGTGGAATTCTTTTCAGTTCTTCTAATTTGACGTAAAAGCCTTTTTATGTTCCATTTTTGTTATTTCCTGACTTTTCATGTAGCACCACCAACAGTCAGGCAGAGGGTCAAAGTGGCAGTTCAGACAGGCAGAACTTGGTGACTAGTGGCCTGGGAGCTGAAAAACAACAGAGCAGGAGACCTCAGGCATACAGACCAGGGCATGGACAGTAAAAGACACCTCAAGCAGAGACAGCTGACTGAGGGTCTGGAAGATCTGGCTGGACTTATGACTGCGGTTCTGTGGCGTTGGACAGCTGAGAAAGCCAATGACATTGACTTCCATGAAGAACACATCTTGTTCTGGGGAGTCCACAGAACCACCTAAAAAAATGGCAAGATGAGTCCCTTCAAATGATGACTGCTGGACATCAACTGTTCCAGTGAAGCCTAATGTGGCTCAGGAAATACAGGGGTTGAGGCAGGCAGACAGGGGGCTAACAATCCTGATGGTAATCAACCAGACTGCAGACTGGTTGTTAGGAGGCAGGTGTGAAGACTAGAGGCTAGCAGCCGGGATAAATGCTAGCAGGCCAGGCCATGTGTGTGAGGAAATATTTTCGCTGAGGGGTGCTGCACACTATAAAAGTGCGTGCATGGCTATGTAGATGCAAGCATTTACAAGAGCAACAGGAAAACTGCTCAGATGTACTTACACCAGTGGTTTTATCAGCTGTTAGTCCAAGGAATGTGCGCTCCCTCACCTCTGACCCCAAATCCTCTCTGGACTGTTTATGATATGTATAATATTTCATTTTGCATGGTGTCAAACTTCCAGTTGTCTCATCACTGAAGCCCTTGGCCACATGAAAAACTCCATCATGATGGCTACACTCCCGCAGTGAAAGTTCACTACGTCCAAGTTATTTTATGGAGTCTTGGCAAGTTTCTGGTCTTTCACAGCCTGTTAAGCTTGTCCTCGGTATTGATCATCTCCTGCTACTGCAAAACTCTCCCCAAATTTAGCTGACCTGTGAGCAGATGCTGACCCTTTGACCTGATGACACTGAAACTATAGCAGCTATGTGTAGACTTAAAGCCACTGCAGGGTTGCATAGACAGGCTGCTTACTTATTGACACGCTCACCTGACCTAACTGACTGCTGCTCATCAGGTGAAAACAAAGAGTTCACTTCTTCTTTTTCTTTAATGCATAACTGATTTATTACCGCTGTAGTCTTTAATGAAAAATTTGCAAACATTCAAGAATTTGTCTCGATGAACCATTCAAAGGTACAAATTTCCACCATTACATTGAGCAGCACACACCTGGGTGTTTCTCAAAGTATTCTCAAGAGTCCGTCCTAGCATTCAGTGAACACACATTGGAACAGGCTAACAAGTGTCCCCAGGTGTGCATCATTAACCCTCAGCAGACTGAGGGGGCTTCAGGGTACTGTGGTAATTTTGGCACTCTCTAATGTTGTTGTACAATTTTAAACAAATGTAGCAGTATTTTCAGTCGTGACTTTTAGGGAGAATATATTTCTAGATCATACTGAGGAGTAAGAATCACTCTGACATTTTAAAGTGGTCCATATTTTTTGTGTGTATTACGACATATTCTGCTACAAAAATATGAATAGCGGATCTGATGAGCCACGCTGCTGTGAAACAGCTGACCGCCCCCAGTTGTACATGATACTGCTGTTCCAGCGAATCGTGTGCAAAGCAATGTGGGGATTTTATAACCAGGGAGGATCCACACATGCATCCTTGAAATTTCTCCGACAGAAGGACTCAGTCCTCGGTAGAATTCACAGGGATTCTTGACATTGCAACAGTCCTTCAGCGGGGGTCCATGATGTAGCATCCTTCAAATTTGGTCATTTGAGGATCCTCCCTTGACTTTGAGAAACATCCCCTGACTTGACAGTCAAAAAACTCCTCATGTGAATGGTTCCTACCTATGTTGACAGATACCCATGACAATACAACAACCTCTACAGGACAAATTAGTCACCTACATACATTTTACACCATAGGTGGCTCCTATAGTCACATCAGATTGGAGTAATTAATTAAATTGGCACATCTATGTATCTTAATTTTATCTCACATTGCAAAGATGTTAAAATTTGGTTGGAATGAAAATGGGCTTATATCGAATTTCAAATAGTTAAAATGTCTCACAATGATTTTAATGCTATGTAGATATTAACATTATCACATTTTGCAGATATTTGGTTTTGTTCTCCATACCGTACACTAAATATCTGTATTATACATCAAGATGATGTTGGCATGACACGTTTTGTAGATGTTAGATTTTGGTTGCTTAACGGCACAACTTAAAAGAAACAAAATATCGTAATCAATATTCAAATAACAATATTCATCTGTCGTCAGTATTTTATGTTAAACTAAAGTTGGCATTTGACGTTGCCCTGACATTGAATTCCGGTCACCTGACATCACAGCCTAAATTTAATCAAATATCAACATCGAAAGATGCTGGTAGCCACTTATGTTATAAAAGCCAACGTTTCACAGGTTTTGCTGTTCCACCCCTTGTCAATAAGGAGGTGCTGCAGCACCCTCAGCTCCCACATTTCTGCACCCCTGGCCCAAGGATGATGCCCAGTCTTACTTCTAAGTTTTCACAGTAGCCAATGGTGATATTGCAGTGAAAAAATCCCGAGGCCCAAAACTAGTTTCCCATAGACCACTATCATGAAACATATGTCTGTTAAATTATTGACAGGACACCTCACACTGAAAATAAGAGCAATTGTGACTTTTTCTGTTATAAACTTTTAATCCATGAAGATTTTATGTACATAAAACTTTTCTTGAGCCAAGAAAACTGATTTTAAAATGTGTGTCATCATCACAACGTAAAGTCTATGAGCTCAAAGGGAAAAACATGACTATGCATATTCAGTGGGCTGCACACCCTCAAAGTAAAACCCACAAACTATAAACTTTTTTGGTGTATGCCTGAACCAAGCCATTCCATTGGGCTGAATGGCGCCATCTTGGGGTCTGGTATCTAGATATTATTATTAATCTATCTAGGGTGAAAGTTAGAGGCTAGCAGCTCTGACGCTCGCTGACTGGAATACAGAGGTAGCTGGAATGACATTAAAATTCTCTGCTAATGGAAATAGCAACTTCACCAGCCAAGGCTTGGAAGAAAATTTGGTGTGCAACTGCAAAAAGCATTCTTAAAGCAAAACATAAGTTGTTGCTGGGATTGTGTTGCCAGCGATCGCTTTTATTGTGTTCACTGAGGGGGGTGCACACAGGGTTCATAGTGAGGGGGTTGAGGTGGAGAGTTGGCATACATTCCAGACACACTGTGGGACTGATGGCAGGGATACTTTATGGGCTGTGAATTTGGCCAGTCATGTTCACATGTTGACATTATGTGGTGCAGCAGGAATCACTTTGTGAATCTTCTTAAAACAAATAAAAATCCTTCCTCTGATCTGTGGCAGATTCAGGCCATAAACTAAAGGGTTATTGATTGGGGGAATGATCAAATACTCCAGAGATAAAACAATAATAACAAATGGGTTAACTTTATCAGTCCTGTTTCCACTCAGTGAAACAGAACAGAACACTGAGATGCAATAGTTTATAAATGTCACTATGTGAGGCAGGCAAGTTTGTAACGCCTTTCCTCTGAACTCAGATGAGCTTCTCCTGCAAACAAGCAAAATGCACAGGTAGGTGTACAGGATGAATAACAGGGGGACGAAGGTGGTTGACACAGCAAGAACCCGACCTGCTGATCTGTTCACAGTTGTGTCCACACAGGAGAGCTGAATCACAGGCCAGTTGGTGCAAAAAAGCCTGTGCAGTCTGTTTCCACACAAAGGCAATCGACTGGCCAGATAAACACAGAAGCCAACAGCAAATGCAGGATAGAGCACAGAAAAAATCAAAAGATGTCTCACCGTCCTAAATGTCATTTTACTGTGATAATGTAAGGGCTGGCAAATAGCAAGAAATCTGTCATAGGCCATGATACTGAGGATCGTCAGCTCATGTCCCACATAGGTGTAAATAATGTATATTTGAATGAAACAAGATGGACGTGAGATGAAATGAGTGTCAGACAGAATGTCCACCAGAAACCTGGGGAAGAAGCCGGCTGAGCCGTACAGAGAGTTGAAAGACAGACTGCAGATGAAAATATACATGGGCTGATGCAGAGACTTGTGCAGGCAGACTGTGGCAATAATGACAACGTTAGCAGAGATGATAGTCATGTAGATCAACAGACACAGACTGAAGAACAGATATCTGAGGGGCCCATAGTCTGCAAAGAGAGTGAACTCAAAGTAAAAAGGGTTCAGGCTGCTGTTGCTCTTCATGTCTGCACTACAGCAGAGGTGGATGAAGAGAAGTGAGAGTGATGGAGGGAAAGATGGAGGGTGAAAAACAGACTGAGGTGCAGTAAATGAGATTAAAATATTTGAAGCTAAATATCTTATTTTACCACACACTTTAATCAGACATAAAACATACATGCATGCATGTAGGTTACTTAAGATACTCATAACAGCTGTGCCTGACAATATTCAGTTTAACTTAAGATATTCAAGTAACTAAAGAAGATATGTTTGAAAAATAAAAATGAATTCCCACATGTACTACATGCACCACAGATCTGACATTTCTCTGAGCGTATTCAGTAATTTAAACAATATTTCATACATTCACTCACTCTCCTGTTGCTCCTTATGTCTGCACTATAGAGTTAAAATAAAAGATGGATTCAAAGAACAAACATGAGAGACTGAATGAAGATAAAGTAAAAGGAAGGAGAGTTTACATAAAGGCTGAAACTGGCCCAAGACATTCACCATAATTACATTTTAGGTATGTAAAATGAGAATCAAGATTTCCTACCAACCGTATTTAATTACAAATGTGTGCCAAAATCCATCCATCCAAATATAAATGTACCACCTGCAGAACCAGCGCATAAACACGTTAATCATTGAGTTATCATGCTTTATCATTACTTGTTAAAGCTTGCATGTGATAAACAGATCAAACAAAGAAAACTGTTTTCCCATGGCATGAGGAAAGTTTAAATAAAATTTCACAAATATCTTGATGACTTAATGTTGGTATAGCAGTAGCAAAATTTTACATCTTTATGCTCATTAGAGATTAATTAGTAGTCCTACAGCATGATTATCATTTATGTGCATTACCAGTAAAGCAGACTACCTAAATAGTCATTTGTTTTCTATAATAGTTAAAAAGCTTCAAACATCATCCAACAACATTTTAAGTTTTCACATTCAACCCAGGTAAAACTTCCACAAAACAACACATGTTGATAAATGAGAGCTTTGACAGCAGAAGCCTCTCACCTCTAATGATACAGACAGAAGCGGCAGTGGAAACTTTATCTTTGTCAGCTGCTAGGATGCAAGCAGCAGTAAATCCGCAGGGATTTTCATTCACTCGCGCCTGACTTCATTTGTGAAAATGTTTTTTCAGGTTTATCTAGAGTCAGATGGTAAATTTAAAATGCCTCACACCTGTCTTCATAATTCATAATATAAATTGGGATGCCAAAAGGTTCCCTATCTACCATTACATAGTGCTTTGGCCTTATTTCCTTATTTGCTACAATAAAAAAGTGTTATTGGCTGCTGTGAAACAGATGTTGCAAATATAGCAGACTGAATTTTTCACTAACTTCAGACTTCAGTAATGATAATTTTCAGACACTCTTTCAAATGTTGCAAACACAGTCTGCCAAAAAAAACGTTTTTTTTTCTTCCCATTTTCATCTCAGTCATCAAACTGTTCAAATCTTATTGGCAAAGTCTCGTCAGACAACTGTCAAACCAATGATATTTTCCTCTCATATCTGTTTACATCAATAGAGACAGTGCACAATAATTAACAGCGGTGTTAATTGTTTGCACCAGTGATAGCCGCGGTCAGGAAGATTATGTTTCCGAGTTGTCCGTATTTCTGTCCATCCATCCTGTTCTCATGAATGTCAAATCTCAGGAATGCCTCTGGGGAATTTCTTAGTGTTTGGCAAAAACCTCCACTTGAACTCAATGATGAAGTGATAAGTTTTCAGTGGCCATGGGTCAAAGGTCAAGCTCACTGTGACCTTGCGGTCGTCTCATTCTTGTGAACACGATATCTAAAGAACACCTTGAGGAAATTTCTTCAAATTTGACACAAACGTCCACTTAGACTCAGCAACAAACTGATTAGAATTTGGTGGTGAAAAGTCACCTCACAAAACATGATTTTGTAGTCTTGACAAAATTTCACACAAATTTCTTACATGACCAAATGTCGAAGTAATGACATTTTTATCCAAAAGGTCAAATGTCAACTTCCCTGTGATGTCATAATAAAAAAAACTGTATCCTTACCACCTCTGGAAGGTGACCACTTGCATACGTAAATGTTGAAAAATTAATAATTTATGAGTTTTCAAGATGATTAATACATTTTTTAAGATGTTTGTTGCACCCTAGGGTTTAAACATTTAAACAAGGGTGCCAACTTGCATACACAAATGTAGAGAAATCAACAATTTCTATTCATAAAAATGAACCTAAATGCCGCTCCTACACCAGGGGACACAGTGGAGAGGGGACTATTAAGAATTCACTCTACCTCGCAGGGGATTATTTCTAGTTCTTCTTCAGCAGTAGTTTTGTGATGAAGACTGAAGTTCGGCACCTGACAGATCAATCTTGTGAGTTTTTGCCAGACTCCGCCATACTGTGAAGGCCTTTGCACACAGACACGAAAAACACTGAAAATCAAACCTGTACTGAAATTTTTTATGACAGGCCAACGTTTCGGAACCCAACTGACACAACCTGAAGTCATATATATTTTTAAATGTGTGACAATTTTCGATGAAAAGAACAGACTCAGTGTGCAAAGGCCTTAAGACTGCTCATGGATTGAAAATTCACTGAATTCTATCAGGAAGCAGTGCACCTTGGATTTTACTCTCGTTCATTAAACTCGGGGTCTTCTTAAGATCTATCTGAGCACCCACCAGAGTTGTACTGTTAGCAGATCTGATGTGTTTAACCTGACCTCTCCTGCAAATACACATTCTAAAAGCATGAATGCAGGAGTCAGTCACTTCAATTGAACCAAAATAGTGCAATTCATGGTTTGTAAAAGAAAGGAGGTCAAGTAGAATTCATTCCTGTGTCAAATCTGCCGTCTTCTGCTGGATTCTTTTGCCTTGCATATGTTGTCACACAGGACACTGGGAGATAACATTTCCTGCTACCGAATTTCTCTTTAAATCAATATTTTCGACCAAACTCTGAAAGCTTCTAGATATTTCTAAATGTGTTCACTGTTCATGAAAAAGTCTGTGTTTGATCCTTCAATAAGAACAAACATCAATTTACTTACATGATAAATACATGTATTGTTATCATTAAAACACATAATACTCCCACCCCTGGCAGGTATTCGGAAATGGTGCGCGTCATCTGACAGCAGGGGTCAGATGCCCAGAACACACATGCCCCGCTAATGTAAAGTTGTGAAGGAAACTGCAGCCTGGCTAGCCAAGTCAGAATGCCTCATCCACAAAAAACTGCCTTATTTCCTCACAAGAAAAAGAAAGAAGAAAAGAAGCAATGGCCAAATGTCTGGCAAAAATGTAAAGAAGCACAAGGTATGACTATAATAGGCAAAACTGAGAGTGAAAAGTGGAGCAGAGTAATGTTTGTGATTAAAATCTGCTGCAGCAGGCTTAGTTTTAAGGCTACAGTGAAGACACAGGCATCATATTAAATCTATTGCATCCATTGGGGCAAACTATATTATGCTATCTCACACTTACACAATTTCAGTTCTGCACACAATTTGAGCAATATTTGATTAAAACAGCCTCAAGACTGAGTCAATAAATGAAAGATAAATTAATCTGTCCACTCATGACTTGATCTTATAACAATTATTACAATAATAATAGCTTTAATTTATATAATGCCTTTCAGGAGACCCAAGGACGCTTTACAGAAAACAACAACAGATAAATAAACAAAACAAGACAGAGCAAGAGGAACAGACTAGCTGTCAAAGGCCTGTGTGAATAAGCGTCTTTTCAGCGCAGACTTGAAAGTGTCCAGAGATGAAGCAAGGCGAATCTCCATTGGGAGAGAGTTCCAGAGGGTGGGGGCCGCCACACTGAAGGTTCTATCCCCAAAGGTCCGCCTATTGGTGCGTGGAATGGAGAGGAGGCCTGAATCAGTGGACCTCAGGTTCCATGATGGGGTATGCTGGTGGAGAGGGTCTGATAGGTACGGTGGAGTGAGGCTGTGGTGCGATTTGTAGGCAAGCAGAAGTTGGTAGGTGATGCGGAACCTAACCAGAAGCCAGTGCAGGTGAATAAGGGTGGGGGTGATGTGCTGCCAAGACTTAGTGCGGGTAGGCATTCTGGCAGCTGAGTTTTGCACATACTGGAGCCTGTCGAGGACTTTATTGGGGACCCTGAACAGGACACCGTTGCAATAATCCAGCCGGGATGTGATGAGGGCATGGATCGGGGTCTCAGCCACAGAATCTGAGAGTGAAGAGTGGAGTCTGGAAATGTTTTTAAGGTGAAAAAAGGCAGATTTGGTGACAGATTTGATGTGTGACTTGTCCAGGATGACCCCCAGGTTGCGTGCTTCTGGCACAGGAGAGATGGAGCAGCTGCCCACATGGAGGAGAAGATCTCCAACCTTCCGGAGTAGTGCTTTGGGCGCCACGACCATGAGCTCTGTTTTTTTGTTGTTAAGTTTGAGGAAGTTAGTGGTCATCCAGGTTTTTATTTCTTGGAGGCAGTTGACAAGGGACTGTGAAGGGAGCTAGGTGGATGGTGATGTGCTAAGGTACAGTTGGTTGTCATCAGCATAACAGTGGAATTGTAAACCATGGCAGCGGTTGATTGAACCAAGGGGGAGCATGTAGATGGTAAAGAGGAGGGGACCAAGGATGGAGCCTCGCGGCACACTGTGATTAAGTGGGGCAGGGTGGGAAGTTGATCCATCGATTGTGATAAACTGTTGTCGGTTGGACAGATATGACTGGAACCAGGAGAGAGCTGTGCCAGTGAGGCCTAGGTGGGTGGAGAGGCGGTTGAGGAGGATAGTGTGGGAGACTGTATCGAAAGCAGCAGAGAGATCCAACAAAACCAAGATGTTGATGCGAAAGGAAGGTTTCCTGTAGATAGGAAAGGAAGGTTGGAGATCGGCCGGTAGCGGCTGAGGTCAGCTGGGTCCAGACCAGGCTTCTTCAGGATGGGGGAGATTGAGGCAGTTTTGAGGGGAGTTGGTACTATCCCGGATTTGAGAGAGGTGTTGATGATGCCCGTTACGGTGGGGCAGAGGGTAGGAAAGCATGCCTTCATTAGTGCTGTGGGAATGGGGTCCAGGGAGCAGGTGGAGACTTTGGCCTTGGTGGCCAGCTCACAGACCAGAGTGGTATACACAGGTATGAAGGAGGCGAGGTGGCACTGGGGGAGCCATACAATAGGGGGGTGATGTTCTGTGGTTGGGGGGTGTGAGGAGTGGAGGAGGCTGGTGCCAGGAGTTGTCCATGAACTTGGAGCAGAGGTTGGGGGAACCAGAAGGGCTGGGGACACTGAGGGGGCGTAACAGACGGTTTATGGTGGAAAACAGCATTCCGGGGTTTAATAAGAAGGTCATACATTACTGGATGTAGAGACATAATTAAACTTACAGTTTTTGGAAATATATTCATATTCCATTTGAACTTAAATGACATCATATGTACACAGACAGGAGAAGTTAATTAAAGCTATCAGATGTGGTAAACATGTCTGTGTAGCTTTTCATCTGACTTCTCTACTACTTCGATAAGTTGTTTGAAGTATTCTGGTGCATGTAAAAAGAATAAAAAGCACAGGGACAACTGCAACATTAAGCAAAATTACCAAATTGTGTGTAATTCGTGCTCTTGAGACAACACAATGAAGTTTATAAACTGTATTGTTACAAAAAAACTCCTTTCAAAATAAAGTTACAGAGTTTCACTTCATTTGTAACACCAGTTGAATTGATATTCCCTGAACTGCACACAAAGACACACGATAAAGGAAACATTTTAAACAGTTATTTTAGAGCAACAAATTCAGAATGAAACTTGTGATTACTCAACAGAATGAAAATGCTATGTCAAAAACATAATTGACCAGTCATTACATTTTCAAGGCTGACGTTATACTTTACAGTGTACAAGTCATACTAACAAATTCTTACGTTAAACAAAACCAAACAATCACAAGGAGTCACTTATCCGTAGCATGAATACAGAAAAAAGAGACACTAATCATGCTAATGTTTATGCATTACTTTATTTTGGCTTGACAGAACAGCCTCTTAAGGTGTTTGGAAATTTCTTTCATCTTCACTCCGTACATGATTGGATTAAATAAAGGATGATACAAAACAATTTGCAAAGTCATGATTAAATGCACAGCTTCTGGAAAAACAGGTTCCAGTCCAACTATAATGACATCATACACACACAAACAGGAAAGGTTTACCAAAACTATCAAGTGAGGTAAACAGGTCTGTGCCGCCTTTTTTCTGACTTCTCTACCACTTTGATAAGTTATCAAAAATATCTTTGTGTATGTAAAAAGTATGAAAAGTGCAGGGACAAGTGCAACATTAACCAGTATGATCATATCTCTTACAAGACGTACTCTTGTGATCACACACTGAAGCTTATAAACTGTATTGTTACAAAAAACTCCTTTTAAAATAAAGCTACAGAGTTTGGTATTAGCACTCAAACCAGCTGGCACTGCAATCTGGCAAGCAGGCAGAACCCAAGCTAAAACCAGGAAAATACTGACAGTTGTTTTGGTCATGATGGTTGGATATTTTAGAGGTTTACATATAGACACATACCTGTCATACGCCATGACTGCCAACAGTAAGAACTCTGAACCGCCTAAAGAGTAAAATACATGAAACTGAAAGAGGCACGCAGAATATGATATGATCTGTTTTTCAGATAAAAAGTCAATCAAAAGTTTTGGGTAGACAGCAGTGCTGAAAAGGAC
>JAPZEB010000005.1:31643474-31654905 GCA_029783705.1 Chaetodon striatus
ATCATCCATTATTTAATCCAATCATGTACGTAGTGAAGATGAAAGAAATTTCCAAACACCTTAAGAGGCTGTTCTGTCAAGCCAAAATGAAGTAATGCATAAACATTGATTTGTGTCTCATTTTTTTCTGTAATCATGCTGAGGATAAGCGACTCCTCATCATCATTTAGTTTAGTTTAATGTAAGAATCTGTTAGTATGACTTACACACATTAAAATCTAACATTAGCCTTGAATATGTAATGACTGATCAATGAATTTTTAACATAGTATTTTCAGTGTATTGAGTGCTCACAAGTTCCTCTCTGAATTTTGTTGCTCTGAAATAGTTTTTTCAATATCACACACACACACACACACACACACACACACACACACACACACACAAATACGACAGATAATTTTCAATAACAGTTTCAGGGAATATCAATTAAACTGGTGCTACAAATTAGTTGTTTTACACAGCTGCCACAGGGTCGGAACTTCCACTGAGATTTTGGGGTCATGTCATCAGTGTTTCTGACTAAAATCGCGTCAGTATATATACCATGATTAGCAATGGAGTTCCCATGACAATATACCCAACTTGGATTCATTTTTTCATCAGTGGACCCTTTTAGAAGGAATGTAAGTAAATAAGGAATGGATAGATGGGGGGAATCGCCACTTTCTCTTTGTCTCTCTTGCCCACTATGCCTATAAATCTGATTCATACAACGTACTTTGTCGCTTTTTGGTTTCTGCATATTGAACTGAGTGAATGAATTGTGGAGAATCTAAATGAGCAAATTTTAAACATGTAACATGTGATTCGCAATGCTAAGCTGCTTAGAGCTAGCCCAAGTTGGTTGCCAGGAAAGGTTTTATACTGACAGCCAAGACTTTGTTTATTTGCCACTATCCCGGACCTTGCCTTGTTACCTTGTTAAGCCTTTTTTAATTTTTTTTTTTTTTTATAATTTCAGAGAGACATTGAGGGCGAGTGGTACTGAGTAGGACCAGAGTGCAACTTACAGGTGTTTCAGCTTGATATCATGTCTTTACAAGCTTCAATATTTTATTGTCTGAATTTGGGGACACAAGTTTTATATTCTGAAAGCCAAGACTTTATTTAAAGTCAAACCAAAGCCCCAAATGACCAAAAATGAAAATGCTGTCATGAATAAATTCAATCTCAACTCAAACTCAATCAACTCAACAAAATGCCATTATTACTATTACTACTGCTTCTTTTGTGGTGTACAGCAGTTCTGTGTGTGGTTTGTGCAAGTGCCATTGCTGCACTCCAGCAGAAGCCAATGCTCGACTGCTGTACAGATACAATTAATGGCAAACAATGTATTGTTTCTATTTCATTACTTTCAAATATATTATGCCCAAAAGTGGAAAAATCGAATGTAATGTGAGTGTTGCATTGTTGGTTATATAACTGTCATGATAAAACGTCACAAAAATTACGTAATGTACTATACACTTTAAAATTACATTGTATAGTATCCAATAAAGTCATGGTCTTGAAACTATCATAAAAAAGTCATAGAGCACTTTTCCTGTGAAGTCCTTAATCATAAGCTGGCTTTCTGACATGGCACTCACTCATCAACACTTTGGGTACCCCTGATCTAAGATTTTTGTTTCGAAACGCTCTAAGATGGTCAGTTTAGCTATTAAGTGTCTAAAAAATTTCTCTGGGGGGAAATTCTGCCCTAATCCCACCAGGATGGTTGGGTCAGAGAAGGTGTCAATGAAAATGGGTCCTTAATGTTGAATTGGTGATTATGGCTTTGGTATGAGTGACAGACTGCTGTGCAATACTATTATTGGTGTCTAGTGAGGATTCTTTTAATGATAGCTGTGGAAAACTTTAGGAGGATTCTGTGTTTCATTTTGAATTCCAAAGTTCCCTGAGGAAGGCCGGCATCTGCTGGGTATTTTAGGTGAAGGGGTTTGAGTTAAATGGATGGACAAGTGAATGGACTTGCACTTGTGTAGCGCCTTGCTCATTTTCTGACCAATCAAATTCCCCCTCATAATCTTGAGGAATGGAAGGTGTACCCTGGCTTCTGGGCTCCATCCTTAACAACTCCATTGATTTACCCTGTGTTGTGGTTGTCCTCCTGAGCAACTCCATCATCTGCCCAACCTTCTGGTCAGCATAATCCCCACCACTTGGAAGTCTGCAGGCTATTTGCCAAAGGTCTCCTGTTTACCTGATGTCCAGTCCGCAGGACACCTCCCTAAGCTTTTCTAGCCTGTTGATCTCCATCATCCAGGTCCCATCTTTCGGGTTCCCTTTGAATTACGAATCCAGACGTCCTCCACACACCCTGCTTGGTCGTGAATTTTCTGTTTGTGTTGTATGGGCCTTCTATCTCCAGCATCCTGATCAGCCACTGTGATTGTACTGTGCTGTACCATCATTATCTTATCCATCCTAGCCATCCTCTCCATTAGTAGCTTTCTCCTTATCAAAATATTTGTTAGGCAGCTCCCAAAATTGTGAATAAAACAACAGGCAGAGATGAATTTATTTGCGAAAGTGATTTGGGTGTGGGTGGGAGTTTGCCAGAAGCCCTCTTGACTGTCATTCGTGTTTGACTATGCCGGAGAGTGAACTGCATGTCTGTTACTCCTTTGACCTAAAAGAAAGCTTCATTTTCCAAGGAGAGAGATCAACAGCACTACCTGGAATGCAGAGTGGATCTTCACCATCCTTAAGACCCTTGTCTTGTCGTGTGTCCCACACTGTTGGCCTTTGTTTGCCCTTGTTAACTTTTTTTAGCTGATTCAGCATGTCAGATGGGCGTTGGAGATGGTGGAGCCCATGGGTGAACATATCACTCTGATTGGCAGTTCAGCTCAGTGCATTATAAGAGAAACTGAAATGAAGAAAGTAAACAAATGGTTTAACTCAAGAGGGAATAGACCACAAGAAACTTGTTACATGAGGAAGGAGTATAGCTCTTTAGATATTGCGCTTATAAGTGAAGACGCTTTGTGATGGTTTGTATTATTGTTCACTGGTGCACAGTAAATATCCCCTGTTCTGTCAAGTTGATTGTGTTGTGTTGTTAATGTGCTAACTGGCCAAGTAGTGTCAAGATGATCTCTTGGTTTCCCTTTTTGAATGACAATCACAAAATACTGCCCTCTGCCATTGTAGAGTTGTTTCCTCTCATGCAGGTGCAGAACGTATGTGCCGGTAGGCCATTGGCTGTGGTTTTTGCAAAGTGCTCCAGTGCAGCTTTATGGTTTAGGCATCTTGCTGAAAGTGGCCAGGGTGTTGCAGGGGTAGCACATTTCATGGAACTGGCAGGGGCTTTGGCCAGTGCTGAATGTTCTCTCGGGCTGGGCCTCCAGTGCCAACTGAGGTAGAAGCCAATATCAAGGGTCTTTCCTGGCTCCAACTAAGGCATAGGTGGTACGATTCTGATTATGTGCACACTTCTGCATGTGTATTGTGCCTTCAACTGGCTCAAGAAAACACTTTTTTTTTTTTTTAAACTTGTTTAGGAGTTCTCATAATTGTGTGATTCTAAGACAGAGCTATAATGAATTAACTGTGGTCAAATTGTTACATGATTCGTCAGTTGTGACTTTTTATAGTCCTAGTCATACTTATTTGTGTACTGAAGTAGTAGATTACATGGCATGGTTAAGGTGTCTGAGACTGGGAACATGTCCACAAATACTGATATACTGAATATCTTGCAAAACAAGTTTACTCTGCTGGCAAAATATTATTTACACAA
This sequence comes from Chaetodon striatus, assembly GCA_029783705.1. Taxonomy (NCBI): domain Eukaryota; kingdom Metazoa; phylum Chordata; class Actinopteri; order Chaetodontiformes; family Chaetodontidae; genus Chaetodon; species Chaetodon striatus. The sequence continues at coordinate 31,647,226 of JAPZEB010000005.1, forward strand.
ATGTAGATCTCCTGTTTTTGAAGCATTTCGAAAATAATTTAAGAAATAATTGTATTTTAAGCCATTAATACCTTACATTCAAAACAAACAAAGGCTCCATTGTCGGCCATGCTACACCTGATGGTCAAATAATTGTGTGTTTCACTGGAAAGCAACACCTGCCAAAGTGATTACTTCCTCCACTACTTATACATTTACCACACTCCACATACCACCGACTGTGCACATGAAGGAACTACAAGTGAGCACATCTTTTCATTTACATGTATGCACATGAACATAACCCGTAGATGGCTCTAACAGTATAAACAAAAAAACTAATCACAAGAATAAGAAACAGCTAGATTAGGTGAACATGGGCAAAAAGAGGAAAATGGGGACTGGTTGACAACAAGGGTCTGGTGGGAAACACCAGGGTAGTGCAAACAAAAGTAATACAGAATGGGTGTGAAGTGAAGACTCGGAACAGGTTGGTGAAAATTCTCAGTCATCCAGGTCATGGTAATCCTAAGTGCTGTATTGAAGGAAACTGGACTTGCTTGCATTTCTTGAAGACTTTTCGCCTCTCATCCAAGAAGCTTCTTCAGTTCTAAATGACTGGTGCCAACTCACAGGGTTTAAACTTGCGTGTGAACCCTAACAGAGTCGTTGAGGTCACATTAGTTTCACAGGTCACAGGTGAGTCATTTACCCACCTGGCAATCATGTGTGTCATTAGGGTTAGATGGGACCTGGTGTGAATGGGTGTGCAGTCGTCTGGGAAGGAATCCCAAGACTGGATTGTAGGTGGATGATAAGTGGTGTTGGAGTCCACCTCCTCTGTTTAACGATGGTCATTCCAAATTGATGTAGATGGCTTCTTTCACGCCTCTTTCACACCATCTTTCTTAAGAGCTCACATTACCTCAGCGACTCTATAATGGTTCACACCCACACAGTTTAAAGCCTGTGACTCCGCATCAGTCATTATAACTGAAGAAGCTTCTTGGATGAGAGGCGAAACGTCTTTAAGAAACGCAAGCAAGTCCAGTTGCCTACAATATAGCACTTATGACTCTGGGAACAGGGAAGGACTAACAAGACGAATGGAAGATAAGTGTGATAAAAAAAAACAGGCGAGAAAACACAAACAGACAGAAAGTAAAACCAGACATGCGTCAGGTGCCTTCCTGCCATCCAGCCATGCATCGTAATACTGTAAATGGTTCTATCCAACTGCGTTACACAATGATGCTGTCTGGCACTGTATCATTTCACCACGAAAGGGGGCTTTTGGTGTCAGTGTCTGACGTTGAAATTATTGACACAGTGGCGGTATTTGAAAACTTTGAAATGAGAACAGGCTTGCAGAACTGCCAGAAGCTTTGGCTGATGGTAAAGGTTCACTTAGGCTCGGCCTCCAGTGCCACCTGAGGCAGTAGTAGAACATGTAAACATGTCCTGATCCATCAACCAACTAGCCAGAGGCTTTGCAATTATATTTTCATCCTCCTGTCCTTTGGGTGTACTTCAAAGTACCCAGAGTACTTCAGAGTTCAGGTCTCTAAAGTTTAATGAGGAGAGGTTGATGAAGTTGTTTACAAGTTTGTTGGTCTTGCTAAAGAGTTTTAATGAGATCCATGGAGGGCAAAGCGATATGATGAACAAAAGAACGTTCCACAGACTCAAACAGTTCACTCTCTGAATGCTGGAGATGAAAACACTCTCAGTGTGTTTTCAGGTTGGGTAAATGAAAAAGACGCTTCAGTCCAGGTTACATGTTAATTCATTGACTCTCCTTTACACAGTTATTTCCTTGTATATACTCTGCCTCTTTTATTCAGTTTTTTGTCAACCTTCATGGATGATGAATTAAATGTAACATACATAACTCTTGGTGGGCATGTTGAAGTGGACAAATACAGATATGTTTATTTTGTGCTTATGTTCATAGTATATATTCTAATAATATGCAGTAATTCTACTATTGTCTACCTTATCTGGGTTCACAAATCCCTTCATGAGCCTATGTATATTTTCATTGCAGCTTTGTTACTGAACTCTGTCCTTTTCTGCACTGCTGTCTACCCAAAACTTTTGATTGACTTTTTATCTGAAAAACAGATCATATCATATTCTGCATGCCTCTTTCAGTTTTATGTATTTTACTCTTTCGGCAGTTCAGAGTTCTTACTGTTGGCAGTCATGTCTTATGACAGGTATGTGTCTATATGTAAACCTCTGAAATATCCAACTATCATGACCAAAACAACTGTCAGTATTTTCTTGGCTCTTGCTTGGGTTCTGCCTGCCATTCAGATAGCAGTGGCAACTGTACTGATTTCCAAAGAGAAACTCTGTGGCTTTATGTTAAAAGGTGTTTTCTGTAACAATAGATTTTATAAGCTTCAGTGTGTACTGACAAGAGCACGTCTTGTACGAGATGTGATTATACTGGTTAATGTTGCACTTGTCCCTGCGCTTTTCATACTTTTTACATACACAAAGATATTTCTAATAACTTATCAAAGTGGTAGAGAAGTCAGAAAAAAGGCTGTACAGACCTGTTTACCTCACTTGATAGTTTTGGTGAACTTTTCCTGTTTGTCTGTGTATGATGTCATTATAGTTGAACTGGATCCTGCTTTTCCAGAAGCTGTGCATTTAATAATGACTTTACAACTTGTTTTGTATCATCCTTTATTTAATCCAATCATGTACGGAGTAAAGATGAAAGAAATTTCCAAACACCTTAAGAGGCTGTTCTGTCAAGCCAAAATGTAGTAATGCATAAACATTGATGAGTGTCTCATTTTTTTCTGTATTCATGCTGATGATAAGTGACTCCTTGCGATTTTGTAGTTTAGTTTAATGTAAGAATTTGTTAGTATGACTTACACACAGTAATACAATTACAACAGATAACTTGCAATATCAGTTTCCGAGAATATCAATTAAACTGGTGTTACTGGATTTACACAGCTGCCACAGGGCCGGAACTTCCACTGAGATTTTGGGGTCATGTCATCAGTGTTTCTGACTAAAATTGTGTTTTATTCCACTGAACTTCTATAGGTTACTTATGACTTCTTTTAAACATCTTGCATCTTTAAATGTGATGGTTTTTACACAACTGACAGACATAATTTTGAAAAAGAAGTAAATATGTTATATAACTGTCATGATAAAATGTCACAAAAAAGTCGTAGAATTACATAGTATAGTATCCTATAAAGTCATGGTCTTGAAACTATCATAAAAAAGTCATAGAGTGTGCACTTTTCCTGTGAAGTCCTTAATCATAAGCTGGCTTTCTGACATGGCACTCACTCATCAAAACTTTGGGTACCCCTGATCTAAGATTTTTGTTTCGAAACGCTCTAAGATGGTCAGTTTAGCTATTAAGTGTCTAAAAAATTTCTCTGGGGGGAAATTCTGCCCTAATCCCACCAGGATGGTTGGGTCAGAGAAGGTGTCAATGAAAATGGGTCCTTAATGTTGAATTGGTGATTATGGCTTTGGTATGAGTGACAGACTGCTGTGCAATACTATTATTGGTGTCTAGTGAGGATTCTTTTAATGATAGCTGTGGAAAACTTTAGGAGGATTCTGTGTTTCATTTTGAATTCCAAAGTTCCCTGAGGAAGGCCGGCATCTGCTGGGTATTTTAGGTGAAGGGGTTTGAGTTAAATGGATGGACAAGTGAATGGACTTGCACTTGTGTAGCGCCTTGCTCATTTTCTGACCAATCAAATTCCCCCTCATAATCTTGAGGAATGGAAGGTGTACCCTGGCTTCTGGGCTCCATCCTTAACAACTCCATTGATTTACCCTGTGTTGTGGTTGTCCTCCTGAGCAACTCCATCATCTGCCCAACCTTCTGGTCAGCATAATCCCCACCACTTGGAAGTCTGCAGGCTATTTGCCAAAGGTCTCCTGTTTACCTGATGTCCAGTCCGCAGGACACCTCCCTAAGCTTTTCTAGCCTGTTGATCTCCATCATCCAGGTCCCATCTTTCGGGTTCCCTTTGAATTACGAATCCAGACGTCCTCCACACACCCTGCTTGGTCGTGAATTTTCTGTTTGTGTTGTATGGGCCTTCTATCTCCAGCATCCTGATCAGCCACTGTGATTGTACTGTGCTGTACCATCATTATCTTATCCATCCTAGCCATCCTCTCCATTAGTAGCTTTCTCCTTATCAAAATATTTGTTAGGCAGCTCCCAAAATTGTGAATAAAACAACAGGCAGAGATGAATTTATTTGCGAAAGTGATTTGGGTGTGGGTGGGAGTTTGCCAGAAGCCCTCTTGACTGTCATTCATGTTTGACTATGCCGGAGAGTGTCTGTTACTCCTTTGACCTAAAAAGAAAGCTTCATTTTCCAAAGACAAAGATCAACAGCACGACCTGGAATGCAGAGTGAATCTTCACCATCCTTAAGACCCTTGTCTTGTAGTGTGTCCCACACTGTTGGCCTTTGTTTGCCCTTGCTAACTTTTTTCAGCTGATTCAGCATGTCAGATTGGTGTTGGAGATGGTGGAGCCCATGGGTGAACATATCACTCTGATTGGCAGTTCAGCTCAGTGCATCAGAAGAAAAACTGAAATGAGGAAAGTAAACAAATGGTTTAACTCAAGAGGGAATTGACTAAAATAAACTTGTTTCATGAGGAAGGAGTATTACTCTTTAGATATTGAGCTCATAAGTAAAAATGCTTTGTGATGGTTTGTGTTATTGTTCACTGGTGCACAGTAAATATGCCCTGTTCTTTCAACTCTGGATTGTGTTGTTAATATGCTAACTGGCCAAGTAGTTTCCCTTTTTGAATGACAATCACAAAATCCTGCCATCTGCTGATGTAGAGTTGTTTCCTCTCATACAGGCACAGAACACATGTACCGGTAGGCCATTGGCTGTGGTCTTTGCACAGTGTTCAAGTGCAGCTTTATGGTTTAGGTTAGCTCCCTCTCTCCATCATCTTGCTGAAAGTGGCCAGGGTGTTGCAGGGGTAGCACATTTCAGTGAACTGCCAGGGACTTTGGCCAGTGCTGAATGTTGTCTTGGGCTGGGCCTCCAGTGCCAATTGAGGTAGAAGCCAATTTTTAAGGGTTTTTCCCGGCTCAAAATGAGGTGGAGATTTTACTATCCTGATTATGTGCACACCTCTGCATGTGTACTGCCTTCAACTGGCTCAAGAAAACACTTTTTGCAAGCAACATCTGTTAGGAGTTCTAATAATTATACGATTGAAAGAACTAATAGCAATAATTGACATGATTATTCAGTCGTGAGTTTTTTATAGTCCTAGTCATACTTGTTTGTGTACTAAAGTAGCAGATGACATGGCGTGGTTAATATGTCTGAGACTGGGAACATGTCCACAAACCTACTGAACTTTGCTGTGTCTCCCATGTATAGCCACAACCGTCAGAAACGTACAAAGCTCAGTGTAAATTATTAATTATTCTCATCACTTTATCAGAAATTGGTTCCAGGTTCTGATAGAAAAACCATTTGGTTTCGATCCAGACCAGGGTCCATCATTTGGTGACTTTAATTTTCTGCACTGTCGTTGTAACCCCTGTTGAGGTCAGTACCATTTTTCCAGCTTTGGGTCTCCAGAAACACATCAACATGTCCTCCACCAAACATTTGACCAATTAGCCAGAGGCTTTGCAAGTTTGTTTTCCACCTCTGGCTTCTGGGTCTCTGTCCTCTAGAGTACAAGGCTCCAGGGTGTGAGGAACAGAGTTTGATGAAGTTGTTTACAAGTTAGATGCTCTGGGTGAAGAGTTTTAATGAGATCCATGGAGGGTGAAACTGTGTTAATAAAGAATATTCTACAAACTCAAACACTTAACTCTGTGTATTCTGGAGATGAAAACTATGTGTGTTATTAAGTAAGTTATTTGTAAAACAAAGCAAAACCAAAACACACAAATCCTAACTAACAATATACAAGCATGTATATGTGTGTATATGTGGGTAAGTGTGTGTCTCTGTGTGTGTGTAAGAGAGAGAGAGAGAGAGAGAGAGAGAGAAAGACAAAGGCAGGTGTGGTAATCGAAGGTCCGTTTGGCCTACAGGTTTTCCGGGGTGCTCTGTCAAGTGTGACTTGGGGCAGCTCGCAAATGTTCTCCTGACATCTTTTCCCCACCATTACGTGGTCTGGACAGAGATCGGCTATCCAGAAAAATATCTTTAAAAAGATATGGAGGAAAAAAGGGAAAAGGGGGGGTGTCCAGCGGAGAATCAGGAAAGTTGATCTTGATGTGAGACAGTCTCTCTCCCCTCCCATCAATTCTGTTTTCCAATGTGCAGTCCATCTGGAATAAGGTGGACGAATTGGAGGCTTACTCTAAATGTAAGCGTGAGTTTAAGGAGACGTGTCTTTTGGCCCTTACGGAGACATGGCTGGGTGAAGCGGACCGGGATGATGAATTATTCATCAGTGGGTTTGGTCATCCCATCCGGATGGATAGAAATCCAGCTATTACAAACAAGGCAAAGGGGGGAGGAGTCTGCTTATGTGAATGAGAGGTACTGCAACACTGTTGTTGTGCGGGAAAGGATCTGCTCACTCAAATGTACAGAAACACATAAGCTTGACTTTCTCCTGATGCTCCGAAATTCATTCTTGGAGATCTGAATCATTGTCGGTTGGACAAGTCATTAAAAGCTCATGAGCAATATGTAACATGCGCCACTACACAACAGAATACAATGATTGACTTGTGTTATGGCACTGTGCCCGGTGCTTATAAGTCTGTTCCCAGACCTGCATTGGGAGCATCTTATCACCACAGCATTTTCCTCTTGCCCTCCTATAAGCCCATTTGTAAACGCTTGGAGAGCACTGTGAAGACAGTCAAGTGCTGGACAGAGGAAAGCATCAGCAAACTACAGGCTTGCCTTGAGTGTTTTTTATAATGCTTGTGATGACTATAATGATCTGACTGAGGTGGTGTCTTCCCACATATCTTTTTGTGTAGATACTTATATCCACTGTAAAGAGTTCACTATTTTCCCAAATAACAGAACTTCTACAGTGTGCCAGGTGACATCACAGTCACATGCCACTGTAAAAGTACTGACCAATCATGTTTTGAGACTCACAAAGAGGTGTGAAGTGGGTATCCCGCTGAGATGGGTGTCATGTAACTCTCTTTCTCATCTGTGGTCCAGTAAATCCCAACAACAGCACTGACTTTGGTGAGGCTGCTCCTACTGCAACTGGAGCATTAATCATAACAAAATATTTATAATATATTATTCACTAGAAGTGTGCAGAGCTGTATGGCACTCATCCTTGTCATAGATCCTAACTAAGTGGAGTGTCCTGTTGGTCTTTGGGGCTTTCCATCAGAAACAGCTGCATGTTGCATCAGAGAAGTTGTTGATGAGAGTGAATCCAAACAGTAATGTAAAGGGCCTAAAAACCAAAACACAGAGCTGACACTGTTGTGACAAGCAGGACTTCTGTTTTGGAACAACCAGTGAAAATGCTTTTGCTACATGGCATAGCAATCTGATTCCACACTGTGGGAGGTCATAGTGGTTCGGGCTGAGACCTGCCCCTTGCATTGAATGAAAATCTTAGCAAAGGTTCTCAATGGCCTTCTGGAAGAGGGTGGTGTGGACTAGTGCGTCATCCAGGTAGACCACGCACCGGCTGTGAGGGATTTGGGTTATCACC
>JAPZEB010000005.1:31679224-31691784 GCA_029783705.1 Chaetodon striatus
GGGGCCAGACACCACAGGACACCCCCTGTGTCCATGCCTCGACAGGTCAGAGCCAAGTCCAGGAGGCCCCACAGTGGTTCGGAGGTACCTCTAGGGTACCACAGATCCTCGATCAGATTGGGATCTGGGACATTTGTGAGCCACTGGGTGGGTGGAGCATGTGGTGTGGCATCCACATGAACACATTGAAAACAATGAATTTGAGGGGTTCAAAAAACGCAGCACGTGTACGGCCCCCAACAAGATAACCAATGTGTTTTACTTCACCTCTCAGTGGTTTTAATGTTTTGGCTGATCGGAGTATGTTGTGATAAGGTACTTTTTCTGTAAAAATAAAGTTTGTTTGTTTGCAGCTAATTTAGTTAATTCGATACCTGACAACTTATGTATTGAATTAAATTTAGCATTTCCCTAAAGTCCAGTCAGTGCTTTGCAACAATGGATTATTACAAGCAGAAATATTATTTATTTCATGATATGGCAAACTTATATGTAATTGCCTGTGTTAAGATATTGTCATATCACCCAACTCTACTTGGGTGAATGAAATACTGAGCGCCCAAATTATTAATTTGAGGGAATGATTTATCAAAATTTTCAGCCCGACACCTACTGGACTCCAGTTTCTTCACTGTTGCAGAACATATAGCAAATTCTGTCATTTTCAAACTCTCAGCTGATTCTGGGTAACTCTCCTGTACGTGTTGTCTTAATCAGCATTGTAAATAACATGCAAAATATACAAAATCTTCAACGCTTCCTGGTGGGCAAAACCATCTGTGTTGCTCCCTGACAGCATGCTAATATATTCACTGACTGTATACACACCTGTTACCATTGTGGACGATGGAAGACAATGATGTTGTTATTCAGAGGTCAAACACTTTCTAAAGCCAGACGAGAGCATTACTAGCCATCTGTATTCAAGTGCCGCAAAGACTTGAAAAGCTATAAACTGTCAGCGAAGATGAACAAAGCGACTTCATGCTTCTGTTCATCGAATGACGTTATCTTTGTGTTTGCTTCTAGATTCAGGCACTGTTTGCTGTTGAGTATTTCCTGTCAAGAAACAAAAGACTTGATTCAGTGATGGCTGGGCTTCGAGTCGATGGACGTGTGTCCTTACAGAAGTCTCTATAATGTGTTAATATCTGCTTAACTGTGTTGCTGTAAAAGTAGTGATAGGTCGAGAAGTCGTCGAGTATTAAGACGATGAGTATTCTCTGTAGTTGTACCATCACTCCTCCATGTGTGCTCGGGGGTCAAAGACAGCAGAGTGCTGGACGGAACCAACATGAAGGGGCTGTTTATTCATTAAAACAAGGATTTGTATTTACCACCCTGCTGTATTTCCAAAGCATGTTTTGAGTATGAATAAAGCCCAAGTAGCTTCTGAATGCAAACCTTTCAAGTCCCACTGGCCATTTTAAGACAAGTGATACACCGCCGAAATCTACGCTATCTTTTGACTATCAAACACTCACCTCTTGTAAGTGGGTTCGGGTAATGGTCATTAAGATTTCGTGTTTGAGAAATGACGTTCAGAAAAAATTTCAAAGCCTGTGGTTGTATATCAACTTTTGTAAAATTTATGGTTGTACCAAACTCAGTGGCAGTCATGTTATTTATCAAACAAGCTAGTGGCGCTAATGACGGATCCGAAATGTGCAACATTTTTTGCCCACACTGAATATCAGACAAGAGCCAGAGACTGTCATATCAAGTACCTCTGAGCCGATCTTGGAGCCTTATGATGGAGAGTTTCTCCTCGTCTGTGCCGCTGCATCAGGTCCGCTGTCAAAGAATAGCGTGAAAGTCAAGAGTGCTCACTCTGCAGCAAAATCTGGGGACCAAAACATCACAGAAGGACACTGCACGGCACACTGACTAGCAAAAGCAAAACTATCAACTGCTTGACTTGAGGTGATCTCAGCTGACTAAGCGGTCCCTGGCTGATGATTCAAGTCTCTGACTTGCAAGGGGCAGCCCTACTGAAAACTCTGCATGAAAAGTTCAAGTTTGTAAAAGCGCAGTTTTAAAAATGTTCACAGAAAATTGTGCACAAATTATATCAACAACTCTGAGAAAAAGCTTCTTTTATGAACATCGAAGTGCAAATTAAGAGCAGAAAACTGTGACACTGATGTCACACATGCTAACACACATTCAGGTTGAAAGTACGAATTTTAAGAAACCCTGATGTCATTTCTGCACATTTTGTAGACAGTGTAGACTTTTTGGTTGGCTACAAAGTTGGCCAATATATAAGTTCATTCATATTTTTATGCCTCCACACTGGTGATATCTGTGGACGGACACATTATGTTTTTGGGTTGTCCGTGTGTACGTCCCTACGTACACCTGTCCCAAGAACGCCTCAAAGGAATTTCTTTGATTTGGCACAAACATCCACTTGGACAGAAGAAAAAAACTGATTAGATTTTTTTTTTCTGTCCAACAAATGAGATGAGATGTGCTTGCACAAGTCAGATTCCCCAAATGGTGATGTACATTATTTCAATACTGTAAAGAAGCTTGGTATGATAACTAGTTTACACATGGTAGTATACAACCAGGGTTTAGAATTATTTCTGAACATCATTCCTTAAGTCTGAATCTTTATGTCCCGATTTGAACCCAGACCTGAAGGCTTGGGATGTGGGTTTATAAACTCTGTGTGTTTGATAGTTAAAAAGATTTTTGGGAGGAGAATCACTTCAACAGCCCCTAAAAGTCAAATCAGGATGAAAGGATGAGAATTGTGAAAGTGAATGAGACGGACGGGGAGTTTGTCCCCATGTTTAAAGCCAATAGATGGTCCTGGAAGTTAGTCCGCCATCACTGTCGGCGGCCTTGTTCACACCTGACTGGAGACGAGGTTTTATACGAGTTCATGTCCAAACTGATTCAGACTTTGAGCGTTACATTACTTCCTTCATGCTTCCAAACTAAAGGCCCTGTCCACGCGTATACACATCATTTTGAAAACATATTTTCCTCTATGTTTCAGCCTTTGGTCCACACGCTGTCTAAGGTGCAGATGTTTTAAACCTCCAGTTACTTTCTGTGTGGATGTAAAATGGAGCGTTTGGGAAACAATGGTGTCATCTACTCAATTTGTTTTGTCCCGTTTGTTAGCTTGCTTAGTCTAAGGACTACATTACACTGAAACTTAGTATTGCTGCACCACTTCACAGACAAACGGAGGCGTCTGCTGTGCTAGTGTTTTTGCTCCATCTCTGCGTCCACCAGTGACAGTCTACCTGACACTATGGTTTTCAAGCAGACCTGGCTGAACCAGCAGATGGTCGGACAATTTGAAAAAAGTTTGGAAATTGGAAAAGTTTTGCATGTCCAGAGCATCACTCATATTTTGACTTATATTGAAGTGGAATAAACGGTCCAGTAGGTTTTGAGAAACGTAACGTCAACATCAAGAGACTGCTGAGAATGGATGACGCCAGCAAGCATTTTGTAAAACAAAGGTCATATGGACAGAATTTTTTATTTTTTGAACATAAATGAGAGACACACATACGTGTAGGAGGGGCCTAAATATTTAAATATTCTGGAAAGTTCAAATTAATCTGGAAATAAATGTGACTGAATCTGTTCACAACTGATAATTAGATATATTACGAGAGGACTCTGGAGGTGATGTCTTGTTTGAGCCGATCACAATGGCGGTGAGATCACAGTCAGTCGTGCGTGAACAAGGCCACAGAGGAGTTATGGTGCCATGTGACATAGGCAAAGCAACAGAGGTGTGTCATAATAAGTGTTTTCATCCAATAAAAAAGTGACGTGTTTCATTAAATCGCCGCGTCGACTCTCCTTCGTACAGACGCAGCTGTGACACAGAACTACAGAAAACATGGCGTCACCAGCAAGGTGCTTTCATTTGTTTTTGTTGTGACACATTCACTGACACTCAGACTGAACATGAAGCCAGTTTTAGAGCTGGAACATAAAAAACAAAAAAACTTTATATGATGGAGTGAAAATAGGATCAGAGATGTTACACTGGAAGCAGACGACTCGATGCTGCACCAAAAATGAACGTGACCGCCATCGAGGTGCTGCGCTGGTTTAAACACTGGTTGATCTGTGACCGTTAGAAGAAGGTCTGTTTTTATAATAAAGTTTTATTGATCAAAAAATCATGTTCGTTGTGAGGTTTTAGATTTAAAGGACTATTTTTTAAGTCTGTTAAAACAACAGTAAGGTGCACATATGAACACTGAAACAGGTTCTCATCATTGTAATGATTCGTCCGGTTCATATATCTGTACATACACAGAGAGACCGTAAAAATGAACTCTACGTGGGCGAGCAGCAGGTGAGAAGAAAAATCTATTATTTATTTTTCAGAATAAAACAAAGTAAAAAGATATGCAGTATATGTTGAATATTTTAACATCTAAATCATTATTATCAAGCTGCAGTTCCTTTTAATTTGAAAATCAGGGGTGGGTCAGGTCGCAGGACTTTGATTAACCGGTGCAGCTTTGACTGAGATAATGACAGGTAACGGGTCGGTTCTGGTGCTGAGCTTTATGGGAATGGGCAGATTCCCAGTGCAGGACTCAGCAACAGATCATTTCATTAGAAAAATAAATAAATACAAACTCTCCTGCTTTAAACAGCCTTTGCAGCCTTTCAAATGTAGATTACTGATAGTAGCAGTAATAATATTCAGCGTCCAGATGCTTTGCCTCCAAACTGTGGAGCATGCTCAGAGCGCCTCGGCCAGTTTGGGTCTGACTGACTGTATACATGCAGGAGTCACATGACCTGGGTGTGTTAGTCCCACTGTGACTCATTCACTTTAGGACCATCTCACTCACACTGACATGTTCACATGGAGTTTAAAGGTCTGACACAATAATTCTGTTTTCTCTGCCGTCATGGAAACACACAGACTGTGTGAAGCTCGTCTCCGACACAGAGGACAGAAGCAGCGCAAACGTAAACGCTGTAGAAACTCTCGACATATTTTTTATACTAACTGACCATTTTGGTCCAAACATTTGCCCGACAGTGTGGCGGACAGCCCTCTGAGGTTTACCCGCCAAACAGAAAATCTACCTGCATTTGGCACGTGGCGGGCGTTAATTTCATACCCTGGTTCCACTTGAGCAGAGTTCAAACGCACGCACCAGTCACGTTGCTCAGCCGGGCATAAGACTGTACTGACGTGCTCGTGAAAATTCATGTGTTTGTCCTGACCATCCGACTGGATCAATGAGACGTGGATTACTCTGCAGGAGTAACGTGGAAATTACACAGACTGTGGATTTTTACGTTTAACGTCCAGTCTAACCAGAAGGAATCCTTACTGCAAGCGAAACCTGTTTCATGATTCATATGTGCGTCTGTTGGAGACAGAAAAAGTGAACTTTTCCTTTAATCCTTCAGTTAAACTTGTAGTACTGTGTGTTGCCCAGCAGATGTCGCCATCTCAGCAGACTCCTGGAAACAATGAAGGATTTTTATGACAGCAGCTGCACAGTGACTCAGTGCTGCAGGAAGCATCACGTTTCCCTCGTCTCTGTTTCAACATGAAACATCAGCACCATCTGGAATAATTACCAAAACTGGACAATAGAAGATTGGAGAAACCACATTCAGATGGTAGGCTCAGAGTTTGGAAGCATGGATCCATCCTGCCTTGTATCAAGGCTTCAGGCTGCTGCTGGGGTATTTGTTCATTTACTGCAGTAGGCTGAAGGGTCTGAATACTTCAACCACTCATTACAAGTCTTTGCCAAAACCAAAACCTATTTAGCAAATATGAACATGCACAGTCCTCAGGGTTCGTTCCTGGAGTTGCAGCTGAAACAAGAGCATCAGTGTGTCTGTGAGTGAACAGTACAGTGTGTTTGGACGGGCTACAGATTGGCAGCAGAGCAGCTGATGGATTATTAGCATCCATGGCTACTTAGCCGCACCACCATCAGGTGACCTCACAGCTGATCGACCAACCACAAAGCTCCCAGAGCCCGCCAGGGCTCAACACATGATCCACCTGTCACTCTAAAACCCCGGGACGAGTCTCAAACCTGCACATGAGCTTCCTCAGCCCTCCATCTGTCTCTGCTCTGAGCTTATCTTCACCTCCTCTCTCCGGACTCAAGGTTCGGGTTTTAAATCATTTAAAGTCCATCAGTCATTCTGAATCCAACTTGTGAGATAAAACAGAGGAAGAGGAGAGAGAAATAAAGTAAAGGAGGGTGAGATTTTATCCTGAGGTTCACCCTAAGACACTCTCCCTCAGCTGGATCAGATCAGAGACAGACGTAGGAGGCTGTCATCGTCTGGAGTGTTTCCTCACAGAGCGACTCGGCTGCTGCACAGGTGAGCACTGACTCTGATTCACTCACACACACATGTGGGAAATTTGGTTTAAATGTGCTCAGTGTAGAGAAGGGTGCATGAGCAGAAAGACTTAAAGTTACACTGTAAAAAGCACTGAGCCAAAGGGAAGTTATACTTTAGCCAGTTTAAGCAATCCTTATACTGACTCATATTTTATTATCAGGGGCAAATATTCAAGTCTTTATAGTTCAGCTTCGTCTCATTTATGTTTGGTGTTTTGGTTGTGATGATATTTATTCTGATTTGTAAAAACTGTATCTTTTAACCCTTTACTTTCCCTCCTGTGGGATGCTACTGCCTCCATGTAGAGCTTTCACGTACTGTCAGCACTAAAAGTAACATGAACATGAACATTAATTGTATTAGATAGATTTGACTCATCTTTCCAGTCATTGTGGTCATTTAGAAAAGGAACATCCTGTTGTCAAAGTAATCAAAGTAAAATGTTGCCTGGGAACCAGACGAATCTGCAGCTCAGGTTGTATGTGCTCTGACAGATGTGCCCGGTCCCTCAGACGCGTCTGGGGTTGCTGTGGCTCAGAGGTAGAGTGGGTCGTCCACTAATCGGAAGATCAGCGGTTCAGTCCTTGTTTCCTCCTGTTGTTGCTGTTCCATCGGTGTGTGTGTGTAGCAGGTGGCACCTTGTGTGGTAGCCTCGGCCACCTGTGTGTGAACGTGTGGATAAATAGGTAATGTGACTCAAAGTGTAAAAAAAACCAACTTTGAGTGGTTGGAGGACTAGAAAGGAGCAATACAAGTGCGGGTCCATTTACCCCTCCGCTCTGGACAGATGTCCAGCAACTGAAGGCGTGGCAGACCAATTACAACCGTTTATCTACTAAGAGGTGTGTTTGAGACGATGACTGTGCAGAGGAGTGATGTCAGCGCGGCCACATAATTCAAACGCTAGTGATGCTAACAGTTGATAGTTGGTTTCAGTCTGTGCTGTCCCATTTAATCAATTTCCCGACGTGATCATAACAGCAAAATATGGATCCTACGCCTGTATTTACACATCTCTTCTCACATTACCTCCTTCCAAACAGTCATGCTCGGTGTAGGCTGTGATGAACGTGACTCGTGAGCAAGACAGCAGCTCATGAATGTATGAAGAACTCCCTTAAGGCCCTGATCACACAGAAAGCGTTTTAGCAGCTGGAGGCGGCTTTTGTGATTATTTTTCATGAGAGTTAAGCTTTTTGTTTGCTGTTTTTGCGTTACTATATGCTTTGCCTTTCTGCGCTTTAGGCGCCTGGCGTTTTTGCCGGAGCACTATGACCTCCTTAAGTTGAAAAAACTTCAACTCAGAGTGGAAAAACGCCGCACGTCATCTCTTTTTTAATCATCTTTTTCCCCATTGTCTAATGAGAAAATCTGAGAGGCGGGCCCTCTGTGGTGGTCATGACAACAAGTTTACAGTAGTAGTAGTAGTAGTAGTACAGTTTACAGTACCCTCTGCTGAAACATGTCAGGAACTAGATACTGATTACTGTGAGAAAAAAACAAAAACGTAGATTGATTACACAGGAGGGTTAGTGTAAGGAGGTGATGGGATGGTTGCCTAGAAACAATAAAAAGGTGCAGCAAATGTTTTTTTTTACTCGTGGCATCCAGTTGTCTTGTTCCCAGGTCCACGTTCCTTTTGACGACAAAATCAGCAACGCTCGTTCACAGACATGTTGATGCTACATCATCACAGCTCATCTCTGCTAGCTGTTGTCTGTTTACATTTGGTTCATCGTTCAGCGCTATGTCACGTGTTTCAACGTTCTGATTGGTTGTCGGTCGATGCAGTTGTGTCCAGAAGCATTTTGATCAACACCCGGTGGAAATCGAAAATGAACTTAGAGGTTCCACCGACTAACATCTGTGATTTATCTGGTGATGTCAGGCTGCCTACCTTTCAAAGCGTTACAACAGTGTCATTAAATTTCAGAAACTTTATGTCCAAATACATTGTGAGAGTTTACAGACGTATTCAACAAGATGGTTGAAGGAATGAAAGAGGGACACTGTGTTCACTTGGTCCAACAAGTCTATCATCATTAGGAGACTTTGATAAAATCCTATTTTGAAGCAAAGAGGCAAAATGACATGCAGCTCCAGCTGTTCCACTGTGTTAAACAACATGTTCGGGCACGTTAACCTAAGTATGCACGCCTGCATGTAAATAGGAGCAGTAGTAGAATACTTACTTTCATCAGCCATGTTCATAGCCTCGTAGGGAGCAAAAACTGGAATATTTTGTATATGAAAACGTTGTGGTTTGGTTTGAGTCGAAACTGTGTGAAGGTCAGTCAGGACGTTCACATCAAAGTTTTAACCATTTATTGCAGAGATATGCATTTTAATGTGGCGGTGTGGCTCTGCTCATGTGATGCTGTGTCAGTGGTTCCAAACATGTGAGTCGCAGTCCAAAAGTGGATCCCGGGTCCATTCTGAATGACCACAAGTGACTCGTGAACAAGTCGAGTTTGTAAAAAACACACTTTATTGTGAAGTACAGTGAATTTCTGGCACAAAGCTTTTACTGTAAAGTGTCATTTCCTGCTGCAGAGTAAGAGATGGACAGCTACATGACAGAGACAAACTAGTTCAATGACACGGCCAAATGCAAGTGTGAAGAAATCTGGACTGTTTGGGAACGACTGCTCTGTGTGACGTGTCCACTGACTCAGTGTCCTTTGACCTCTTAATTTTCTTTTGGTCTGGTGCCCACTGATGTCATGTTGACTGCTTATCTCTGGCTTTTGTGGAGAGAACCAGAGCAGCGCTGAGGTTTGACACCTCATGATGAACCAGCTGTGACCTCATCAGTGACACGTCTTCCTGCCATGTGAATGTACTTTACCAGGCTGTGACTGGTACTTAGAAACACATTTTACACTTAAAGAAGCAGTTGTGACATATTCAGAAATACACATGTTGTTTTCTTGCTGAGAGTTTGATGAGAAGGTTGAACACACACACTTGTGGTGAGAGTCTCATTAATCTTCTCCTCAAACTCTCAGCAAGAAAGCAAAATGTCAGACCGTAGCGTTGGTCTTCAGCTTCTCTTCCTCAAACGTTAAAATGTCCATGAGTGAGACCCTGAACCCCACATTACCCCAAAATAAGTGAGCTTTGGATGAAGGTGTGAAAAGATGATTGTGCACAAGACCAAAGGAAACCAAAATTCAGGCTGACATGGTATCAACCATCTGTATCACGTGACAAAACACACACGCAGAAATCATCATTTCAAAGTGCTGCATGCGGACGTGCTGCAGAACTCTCGTTAAATAACCTTTAAAAAAGTCTTTGGTCTGTTCTTTGTGTTTCCTGAAGCTTCGTCCCACCAGCTGTCCTCAGAGCTCAGGATAATCCAATTATCTCTAACACACTTCGCCATCCGGCCGCTGAGGATCCTCGTTAAACGTTAATTAACTGACCTACATTTAATAAAAAATCCTGAAAGATCCTCTTAATCGATTTTATTCACAGAGAGACGGCACCATGCCAACCGTCAAGAGCAAGAAGAAGAAGCCGAAGAAGGAGGTGACCGATGGAGAGGAGCAGGGAGAAGGTGAGAGGAGGCAGAGGCTACTCCTGCAGCTCTGCACATGTCTCTGTTCTACTCTCTTATTCTGTTGTGTTTCTGACGCTCCTCTGCAGGGGGGGTGGAGGTGGAGATGGAGGAAGTGGCCAACAGGAGCCACTCCGACAGCAAAGAGCCTCTGACTCCAGAGCCGCAGGATCCAGCACCACAGAAGAAGAAGAAAAAGAAGAAGGCGCCTACCATCGGTAACACCGCTGCTCATGTGTAACACTGACCTTCAACTAGAGACAGTGTTTTATTTTTATTTTTTACATTTTATTTATTTGATTTTCAAGCAACATAAACAATAAATAACTGTATCAATACACATATATAACACAAGGCAAATAATAAATATTAACTAAAATACATATAAAATATATAAATGTAATAAAATAGTAATCACAGATGAGACAGTGTTTTTTTTTTTACACTTTTTTAAAAATAAAAATTTCCAGAAACATAAACTATAAATATCTATATCAATGTACAAACATACACAAGACAAATAAAAAATAAACTAAATTTAGATTAAAAAATTGTATGTTTTAATGAAACTTAAACAAAAATTGTAATAAATAGATAAATAAATTGTACTGCAAATGTACACAAGATAAATAAAAAATAAAGTAAAAATATAAACAAAATGAAAAATAAATAAATATATAAAATAAAAATGTTTAAAAAATAATTTTAAAAAATGGTTTTTTTTCCCACAATCAAACAAAACAAAAATACAGCAAAATGTATCACTTTTTTAAATTGATAAATAAATTAATAAGTTAAAAATAAAATAAAATGCACAAAAATAATAACTATATTGGTACACAACAAAAAACAAGACAAAAAAACATATAAAATAAAATACATTTAAAAAAAAATGCATAAGTAATTATTTTAAAATAATATGTTTCTCCAGCAACTTAACAAGAGAAATAAAAAATAAAGTAAAAGTACATTTAAAATGAAAAATGAATGTATAAATACATATAAAGTAAAAACAAAAAAAAAGTATGTAATAAATTAAAAATAATGATAATAAAAATCTAAAAAATAAAAAAATTCTCCTGCAGCTAATGATCACTGATGTCCAACAGATGGTGTTTTATTAAAGTGTTGTATATTGATAATAAATTGATAATAAACCTGATGTTTTATTTCGTTCAGACCAGGAAACAGAGCACGCCGACGTGCCAAACGGTAACATGGCCGAGCCGGACGCAGACGGAGAGGAAACAAATGTTGCTGTGACCAGAAAGACGAAAAAAAAGAGGTGAGAACAAAGTCGTGATTTTATAAACCAAAGTAAAGACACATTAAAATGTTGACCTGATGATGGCGTCAGAGTTTCAGACTCCGCCCACAAAGTGAGACTAAATATATAAGCTGCTGTAAACAGCCGTCTCTCTTGTATCACGTGTCAGGAAGGCGAGGGCGACAGAACACTACAGCAATGACCTCGGAGCTGAAGACGACGATATCGTCACAGACGCTCAGTCCCCGATCCCCCAGCATTCCCTGTTCACCGCTCCACATGGACACAGCCAGCCGGTCGGCAGAGTCTTCGTAGAGAGGAACAGTGAGTGTGAAGGACGAGGCTGACACTGAAAACACACACAAAACACACACACAAGTACATTTACTTTCCCTCTGTGTGTGTGTGTGTGTGTGTGTGTGCGTGCAGGGCGTTTCCAGGCAGAGCGAGTCGAGCATCTCCGACACTCTGAGCTGATGGAGGACTACATGGACCCCCGACAGATCTGGACCACGAGAGACGTGGCCATGAAGGTCCACAGTGGGTTCAGGTCTGCACAAACACATACATGTTTTACTACATTTGTGAGGACCTTGACCATGTAGCACGTTGTGAGGACCCCTCTCCATGTCGTCTCGTGGTGTGTGCAGGGTGATCGGCCTGTTCTCTCACGGGTTCCTGGCCGGTTACGCCGTGTGGAACATCATCGTTGTGTACATCCTGGCGGGCGAGCAGATGACCACGCTGGCCAACCTGCTGCAGCAGTACCACCCTCTGGCCTACCCAGCTCAGTCTCTGCTCTACCTGCTGCTGGCCATCAGCACCGTGTCTGCGTTCGACAGGTTTGTGGGTAAAAACATGAACCCAAGGTTCATAAAGTTGCTCTTCCTGAGGTTTCTACCATTTTTTCCCCCCGCTAAAGAGTTTTTTTTGGGGGGAGATTTTCCTTATCCGCTGAGAGGGTCTTAAGGACAGAGGGATGTTGTATGCTGTAAAGCCCTCTGAGTGAAATTGTCGCTGATGTTCCCACATAAAAATCGTAGCAAACTGTGGTTTCCGTGGTGATTTCTTTGACATTTTGTCCATCATTGATTTCCTATAGGAAGCCTCATTGTCCGTTGGTAGTAATCCGCCACAGTTTACGACAAGGTTGTAGTCATTGTAGTCTTTTAGCTCAGCCAAAGTGCCGGCTCCACAGTGCCGTGTGCGCTCCTCCTCTTCAGAGGAATTCTCCTGCAGTCTCTGACCACACAAAACTTGCCCATTATTACTTGCTTGTAAACAACCTTCGCAGTACGATGCCTTTGAACACAACGCCAGCCTTCTTCTTCTGCTTCTTTCTGTGTCCCA
>JAPZEB010000005.1:31727121-31741830 GCA_029783705.1 Chaetodon striatus
CAATGCTTCTTGACAATAAATCTTACACTGCTGGAATGCCCATTTATTTCCCTTTAAATGGGGCCACATTTGTAAGGAACATGCATTTGTGGGATGAGCAGCAGAGCTCAGTATGTGGGTTGTGCAAATGAAAAATTTGCCAAATCTTTGCCAATGCCAAACAGCTTGTTTTTTTTTTTTTTTGCTGTTGCTATTGACTCTTGGTTTGAGCTTGTGGAGAAGACGTGGATAACGCTTTGCTGATTGCTGCACTGACAGAGTGACATCGCTCTGCTGCTCATCCCACAAATTCATTGTTACAACAAACAAATAATCTACCAAACACAAGTTTACGTACTTTTTGTGCTTACTTTAGAATTTGATTATAGAAATACTGGAGTCTGGTTGACTGAAAAACACATTTTGTTTCCTGCGACTGCTTTATGATCAAAGCTAACCTCTTTTTTGCTAGTTGAAGTTTTTCAATGTGAAGCAGCAGCAGGAAATGTTATGTTAGCGTTAGCAGCAGCTTAATGCTTCAGCTGCAGGGGGGTGAACAGGAAACAGGAAATCAAATTTATCACCAGAGACTGATCTTTGTAAATATTTCCAACCCTTGAAAACAGAAGTGCAGAATCTGCTGCCGTTTTTTTCTCAGATATTTGTGGACAGAAGAAGTTCAGACTCTTCAGGAAGTCACGACTGACAGGACAGAAATTCTCAGTGACACTTTTTAGATCCAACTTTTAGAGCAAGTACTGAAAGCATTTAATCTTTATAAGTTTTA
The DNA here is from genome assembly GCA_029783705.1 of Chaetodon striatus. Taxonomy (NCBI): domain Eukaryota; kingdom Metazoa; phylum Chordata; class Actinopteri; order Chaetodontiformes; family Chaetodontidae; genus Chaetodon; species Chaetodon striatus. The sequence continues at coordinate 31,727,888 of JAPZEB010000005.1, forward strand.
CTCAAAAGCCCCACCAGAACAGACCCTCTTGTTTTTTAAGAGACTCCTGCAGCTTGTCCTCTTTATCTCATCATCCTCCTCGCTCTCCTCTTCCTCACCTGCTGTCGTCCTCATGATGTCAGAGATCAAACAGACTCTGGTTTATGTTTATAACTGACGGTTAAACCAACAAACCACATCATTAAATTAGTGTTCAAACCAGTTTCACTGCATCAGGAGGATTTAGGACGCATTCACAGTGGCGCTGTTTGGTCCACTTTAAATGAACCCTGGTCTGCTTCCACAGATAGTTCAGTTCATTTGGTGGTCCTGGCCAATCGATGAGCCGGGTTCTCTTCTTCCTCGTGCTTTTTTTCTTCCTGGTCAGCTATCGTTTCCAGCAATACCGCCCCCAAATGAGCAGCTGTTGTAACTGCGTGACGTTGTCTAGGTGGTTTGGTCCGCTTTAAAAAGTGCAGTGTGGTGTGAAGGTGTGACATTTTTCTGCATTCCCCGCCCAATCAAACCGAGTCCCCCGGACTATCCTGGTGTGAATGCGCCCTCATTTTATTTAGTTTATAACCAACTTTTCGTCCCTTTTACCTTTGGCCTTAACAAATACCCTCCTTACTTTCTTAAGAGCCTTATTTTCATCTTATTATTGTCTGTGAAGTGTTAAAGGTGTGGAAGTCCATGATTAAAAGGGACAAAAGTTTGTAAGTGATTATAATGGAAAACGTTCTTGAAATAATGACTGAGAGTGACACATAGCTCACTCGAACATGGCGGCACTGTACAGAGCGGTGTCGTCAGCATACATAAGTGTGCTGGCGTTTTTTACACACAATGGCAACTCATTAAAAATGGAGTGTTCTCAAAATATTACAAAGTATATCAAAAATAATAGTAATAATAATATTTTAGATGCTGTAAGCCATTAATGTGATACCCCAGGTCATTTTGAGAAAGTGTCCCGTCATAATGAGGTACAGAATCTTTTATTTTCATCATTAATCTTCAGATCATTTGTATTATTATTATCATTATTATTTCTTTTACTGGTGAAATGTGCTTCCATATAAAGATACTGAGAAACTCTGGGAAAAGAATTAGAGGTGAAATAAAGGAATAAGAAAGACACTAAAAGATTCACACTAATAATCAAACTGCAATAGAAGACAGAAATATCAAACTCAGTGGAGAGGAGTGAATGACGGACAGTTTTCAGTGACCTTTGTGCCATAAATCATCATCATCATCATCATCATCACTGTCGTCTCTGATGTGAAGTCTGTAGACTGAGCCTCTGTGTGTTAGTTTAGAGCTGACGAAGCATTTCACTACGATAAGGAAATTAAATCCATCCTGTGGTCAGTAGAGATGAAGACAGTTATTCCCCGTCATTGAAGGATAGTTTGGGATTTTTTTCACCCGGCTTGGGTCCTGTTGTTTCAGTTTTTACTCTAATTTCCAAGACTTTATCTGAAAATGTGAATCAAAGCTGTTGTTTGGAGAGAAATCAAAGCTGAGCGTTAAACTGAGGATCTCTGTAGAGTTTTTAACGTTTAAAACTCAACATCCCGAGGGAAACCGTCGTGCAGCAGTTTCAATACGAAGACGGAAAACTAAATTTTGATCTACATTAATAGGATCAGATCAGGATGAGTTCTTCCTCCAGTGAAGGTTTGATCCTTTCGCTCCAAACTCCAGTAAACCGACAGATTTAAGATGAATTCAGACGCGTTTGTTTCCCTCCCGGTGGTGTCGCAGCCTCGGCCCGTCGTCGTGTTCTCATGTGGTTCTCGTGTGGTGAAGTGGACCTGAACAAAGCGCCTGGTTGCCAGTGTTGAAGTTTACAGTGTGTTTGCCTGCATGCCTGATATAATAACTGACATTTTTATTCACGATGTTTTCATACTCTTTGTATTTTTATTTTTTATCTGTTGTGTGTGTGTGTGTGTGTTTGATCAGCTGGAGGTGGTGGTGTTTCTGTTCAGTGCTGTTTGGTTGTAATAGCCCTTTAAAAAGACGTCCTGTGTGTTTGGACTCTCAGGTGGAGGTTGGATGTTTTTGTGCCATATAAACAGGTGTGTGTGGGAGTGTGTGTGAGTGTACAGTGTGGGTGTGTGTGAAGCAGAATGAACCAAATGTTCCCTCGTGGACTGAAGTGGACCTGAAACAGTGTTTTTTTTTTTCTTGTTGTACAGTTTGATATCAAAGAGGCACCAAACCAGAGCACGCCGACCCCTCAGAGGGAGATGAATCTCTTTACTGCCACTAACAGAGTCGCTGTGTAGAGCTGCAGCCTGACGAGTATTTTCACTGCCAATCTGTCAGTTATTTTCTGGATCAATCGATCAGTTGTTTGGTCATCTAGTGACGCACGTGGACACATCATCAGTGACAGTACCAGGGGTCATCGGAGGTTCTGGGTCTTTCAACGTCAGACCCCCTCACCCTGGCGAGCCAACCGGGTGTGATCAGTGTAAAGTCTGCGCTCTGGTCCGATGTAGGAGAGATGGTGGGACCTTCTGCATGTCACTGTCTCATAATCCGCCCCTGGTCGGCACGCTCTGGTTTTGGTTCTGCCCGCAGTTTTCCTTTAACACAGAGAGTGGACTGAGCATCGAGACGATCTGTGAAATGTGACAGACGACTCCTCTCAGATGGATTTTACCAGAAACTCATCCGACTCCCTGCAGACGTGTCACCTGCTCTGGTCTAAGTGCACAAATTCATTTAAAAAAAACCTGCTATCAGATCATTTATCTCCATGTGTCGGATACAGAGCAGCTCACAGAGCGTTTAGGTCGTAGTTAAACAGGAAACATGAGATCTTTGTGGGAAAACTTGTGTCTGAGCTCTTTGAAACAAGTTTTATCAGAAAGAATCAAATCTTTAATTTGCACCTTTTTTATTGAAGTGAATTCAACAGTAAGAGATTAAATGTTTTTGTGCACTTTGACCTGAGAGTTGATCGATGAGCTGCAGTGTGAAGTCTTCAGTGACTTGTTAAACCCTCCTGACAGTCTGCAGTGTGTTCCTGGTAAAGTCTGACGTCTGGAGAAGTTTTCTGCTTTCCAAACTGAAGCTCGACTGAAAGCACATCGCTCTTTTGTAAGAAAGAAAAAAGTGTAATTACTAAATAAATGTTTTAACAGTTTGCCTGTTACTGTCTCTTATTTATTACACGTTGGAGGGACATTCAAAATATTAAAAAATCCCTTTGTATGATTATAGTAACATGTACTGTACCTGAGTATTTACATCTTAGGATACTTTATACTTGATGTCCGCCGAATCCCTGAGACAGTTATTGTAGTTTTTACTCCACTACATTTATCTGACTCTTAGCTTTACTAGATACTTTTTTTTTTAATTTAAAATGTTATATGAAGCCTATTTATACTACTACTATATTACTAATCTACCCATAAGTACACAGAGTATCTAAAATTGTCTCCATATTGACAAACTACATTAAATTTGTCTTATGTGTATTCACTAGCGACAAAAATAATATAATCTATAATAATAGGTCTGCACAAGGAGTCATTCTGCACAGTGAGTACTTTGACTACTTTAAGTACATTTTGCTGATAATACTTCTGTACTTTTACTTAACAGTTTTACTTCCGTTCTTTTAGTTGTATTGCAGTATTTTTTGACTGTAGTATTTCTACTTTTACTTATCACATCTGTTCACTTTAGCCTTTTACTTGCTCTGACTTTTTTAATACAAGTCTTAAACACTTTATTTTTACACTTTTACTTAATATTTGCTTCATGCTGCTGCAACTTTTAAAATCTTACTTGATTTTATGATTTATAGTTTTACAACTCTTTGATTTTATTAATCAGTTCTGTTTTATTTGCATTCTGCCTATTTTCATTTGAAGCACTCAGTGCTTAAATAACCTTACTGCACTTTGTGCTGCATTTCTTGCATGAAAGGTCCAATATAAGTAAAGTGTACTATCATTTTTATCATTATTGTTATTATTGTTATTATTATTAAGTAAAGGAGTACTTCTTTCACCACTGATAGTTACTTAAGGCATCCAAAAAATGGAAATACTTTAGTAAAGTACAAGAAGGTACCTTAAATTTGAAGTACAGTACTTCAGTGAGTGCCCTTAATAACACAATATTTATAAATATAATTTAAATTTAATTTTATTTATTTATTTTATTTCTATAAATGTTATAGTTATAATTTATATCTAAATCATGTAATATATTTGATTACATTCATTTTTCATTGAAAATTCCACGAGTTACAACTATCACTTTGACAGCGCAACACACCGGAAGTTCGTTGCAAGGGTTTATGGGTAACGAAGCGTTAGCAAGTGAAGTTAGCGTTTATTTCAGGTCAGTTACACATAAAAACGTTTTTTTAAAAGGTTTATTATTAATAAGTAGTGAAATGAATCAGGTTTATCAGTCATATAATATTATTAAGTGTTACTTTTATAAAAGCTCAGCGTGTACCGGAAGTGAAACCCCCGGAAAGAAAACTACGCTACCCAGAATGCACCGCGTATGAAGGGTCAGAATTTAAACGGCTAACGTTAACAGAGCACAGCAGCGTGAAACAGTCCGGATAACAGTTCATGAAACTGGAATAATTTGGGAATATTTGAGTTTGGTTCGTGTTTGTCGGGTTTATTAGACTGTTATGAAGCTACCGGACCGGTCAGAGCCGGTTTTATCGGGCGGACTCTTCAGTTTGTGACATGACTTCACCGGCGTCTGTTAGCTAGCATTGCTGCTAGGCTAAGCTAACTCTTAGCTAACGACTTTGGGGCTGTTTGGATTTCTCCCGCAGACATGATTTAACCTCAGGTGAACTGTATCAGCAGGAAACACAGAGTTTTATAACGACACCGATCTCCAGAGAGCTGAGCTGACCGAGGCGGGCGGACCATGACCCTCGCCCCGAAGGAGCTGTCCAACCTGCTGAGCATCATCTCGGAGGAGGCATGCACCAACACCTTCGAGAGCCTCTCCACCCACTTCCATCACTACTTCGGGAAGGCGGAGCACTTCAGGGTGGGCTCGGTGCTGGTCATGCTCCTGCAGCAGCCCGACCTGCTGCCCAGCTCCCCGCAGAGGCTCACCGCCCTCTACCTGCTCTGGGAGATGTACCGCACCGAGCCGCTGGCCGCTAACCCCTTCGCTGCCGTGTTCGCTCACCTGCTGAACCCCGCACCTGCCGGGGAGGAGCAGGAGAAGGTGCTCTCAGGTACGTCCCAGTGGGTCTGAACATGACGATAATACGTAATAAAAATGAATGAATCAAGAGCTAAAACAACGAGTTATCTCTATCTATAGTATGTTATGACACATTTTACTTTTATCAAACATTGCAGCTCCTGTGATTTTGGTGTTGCACACAGCCATATTGTGATTTTGCTAATAATTTGAGTACTTGTGCAGCCCTGTTCTCCTCTCCTCCATCTCAGAGGGAGATATTGTACTTTCTACTGCATTTGTCTGACAGCTTTAGGTCCTTCCTGTCCAGTTAAACCATGTATCTCCAGATGTGTTGATGTTAAATGTTAGTGATAAACTGTAGGATGAAGGGTTTCCTTTGTGTGTTCAGAAAACTCTCCTCTCTCTCCTGTCTTTTTAAAAACCTTCTTAGATCGGCTGTAAAATGCCTCTCTATCACATCTCAACCTCAGAGTACAGCACATGTTCATCAACCACCTCATTCTGTGTCATGTGACCTCTCTCCAGGTTTCCTGCCTCCCATCACGCAGCCTGAGAAGTTCTTCCTGTCCCAGCTGATGTTGGCGCCGCCCAGGGATCTCTTCAAGAAGACGCCCAGACAGGTGTCCTGCATGGACGTCGGCAACATGCCGCAGGCCATCGACATCAGCGGGCTGCAGCTGGCGTTAGCAGGTCAATGCACACCAACACAAAAGTCACAGCACTCACGTTTAAAGCAGGGGCGGCCGTGGGTCCTTAAAAAGTCTTAAAATGTAAGATTCAATTTTTGGTGTTGGTGCCAGAGGGGACATAATTGTAACAGGAGGGGGGACACTGTTTGACGGGGTGCCATACCTCAACACAACACCTGTATGTGTGCAATGCCGCTATCTTTGCCCCTCAATTTTTCTCACACTGCCCCAACAGTTCATGTGCATATGGCATTTTGCAGATGTGTAGCGTTAATTTCTGAGGTCATGCACGACCAACACTCTAAATGGACCCAGGATACATGAGGCAGCCATCATGCACATGCAACTGCATTGTTAAAAAGAAGTATCTCCAGAAACTTCTTCACTTTGGATAATCAACAATTTTTTTAGCTGGTTTTCAGTGCAATATGAAACTAGACATATTTATTTAGTTTATGTAATTAATTTATACATTTTTGTTTATTCATTAAAATTTTTAAATTAGATTTTTATAATATTATAAATTTTGTTTCATTTTTTAATTTTGTTATTTAAAGTTATTTTATTGATGTATTAAAAGGTTCCATGTTTTGTGTGTGTGTTGTGCAGAGCGTCAGTCGGAGCTGCCCACTCAGAGTAAAGCCAGCTTCCCCAGCATCCTGAACGACCCCGACCCAGACTCTTCTAACTCAGGATTCGACAGCTCCGTGGCCAATCAGATCATCGAGTCTCTGGTCACAGGGCCGCGGCCTCCTCTGGAGAGTAAGTGTTTCTCATGTTGATGTCGTCTTAAAGAGTAACTAAACCCCAGACTATTGGCTGAAGTGCCTCCTCCTCCCTGGAGAGTGAAAAGGGCATCAGAAAAAGGCAGGAAGGAGACTAAGACACGCCCACTCACTCCGTCGTAGCGCCTCCCGATCCACAGACGTCTTCAGACTTGTAGAGGATCAGTTTCACTTTGAATCAAGTTATTCAGTGTATGATGGTGGATTATCTGAACGTCCATCCCTCTCCGTCCTCAGGTCACTTCCGCCCCGAGTTCATCCGCCCGCCGCCTCCACTCCACGTGTGTGAGGATGAGCTGGCGTGGCTGAACCCCACCGAGCCGGATCACAGCATCCAATGGGATCGCTCCATGTGTGTGAAGAACAGCACGGGCGTGGAGATCAAACGCATCATGTCCAAGGCCTTCAAGAGCTCGCTGTCGGCCCAGCAGCAGTCACAGGTGAGCTCGTGGCACGCTGTGTCGGGTCACATGATCAGGTCAAGTTTTGACTTTGTTGGGGACTATTTTCAGCTGCGGATGAATCCACACGTGGTGCTGTAGTGAGTGGTGGTGTCAGCAGGATGGTGTGTGTGTGTGACTGAGTCAAAGTAAACTACAGTGTGTGTGTTTATGGTGATGAAGGAACGTGTCGGTGACTCACTGATGTGTTTAACAACAGTAGAGGAAGAGGAGACGTCAGGCTGTAAACTCTCTCCCTCTCTGTCTCTGCAGCTGTTGGCGGAGCTGGAGAAGGACCCGAAGCTGGTGTATCACATCGGCCTGTCCCCGGCGAAGCTCCCTGACCTGGTGGAGAACAACCCGCTGGTGGCCATCGAGATGCTGCTGAAGCTGATGCAGAGCAGCCAGATCACAGAGTATTTCTCAGTGCTGGTCAACATGGACATGTCGCTGCACTCCATGGAGGTCGTCAACAGGTCAGGACGCTGCGCCCTCGACTGCATCTGACCGTTTTCATGCTTAACCCTTTAAAACCTGAGTACATTTACTTTATTTCTCTTAAAACATGAGAAGATGGCAGCGAACAACTGACCAAGAAACTACCCAAAAATCAGCAGTAACAATAATAATAATAATGATCACAATGCTATTGTAACTATTTCTTCTTTCAGTGTTCATGATTGTCTTTGTTGTTGTTGGTGCGTCCGCAGGTTGACCACAGCGGTGGATTTACCTCCAGAGTTCATCCACCTCTACATCTCCAACTGCATCTCCACCTGTGAGCAAATCAAAGACAAGTACATGCAGGTACAGAGCAGCACTTTGATAACAATGATCCTTTAAAAAGGCTGTAGTGTGGCAAAAACAAAATATGACAATGTGTTGAATACGTCTCTTTAACCAAAATGTCAGCAAAGAAAAAAAACTGTGACCTCAAGGAGTCGTTAATATATCACTGCATTCAGACAGATTTTGCTTATACATATTTTTATAAATGTGCTTTAACACTTTTAACTTTAATTTTACTGATTATTTTAATTATTTGTTTATTATTATTATTTTACTTTTTCTCACATGTAGCTGCTTTGCTCAGTGTTGAAGTTAAACTTAAACTGTTTTTAAATCTTTGTTACATTATATTGTCTCGGAAAATACTTAAAAAGTTATATCTGTATAAAGATTTCAATAATATGATGGTTATTATTATAACTGTACATACATGGTACATGAATTGTGCACAAGGATGACTGAGTACAAGATGAACTTCTTAACGTACCAAACCAAAAGATTAAAACTAGAAATGATAGCAAAACAGTTTTGGCTGTTTTTAATTGGTACATCTAGTCATAACTAAGTTGTTAAACATCCTCCTTATTTGTTAAAAAAAAAAATCTAATTTAATTTATTTATTTTTCAATTTATTTTTGTCAAATTGAGTCAAGCTGTTTCTGCGTAGAAGTCCACATTTCTGAAGTTACGAATCTTTGAACCTACGACTGAACCAAAACTTTTACTTTATATTTGGATGGAGATGAACCCAACTCACTCCAATAACCATATTTCTGCATTAAGCCTACCTCTGCACTGGACCAGATTGTCTTAAATTTGGTTAAAAATGATCTTGAAGAGGTCTTAGGAAACATTTAAGTTTAGGTGTTTGATATCTGTTGACACCCTGTGTATGTTCATGTGGTCACTTGTAGTTTGGGTTTCATCATCCTGAGAGTTGTTTCTAATATTTGATGTTTCCTCCAGAACCGTCTGGTCCGTCTGGTCTGCGTCTTCCTCCAGTCGCTGATCAGAAACAAGATCATCAACGTTCAGGACCTGTTCATCGAGGTTCAGGCCTTCTGCATCGAGTTCAGCCGCATCCGAGAAGCCGCCGGTCTCTTCCGCCTCCTCAAGACACTGGACACTGGAGAAAACCCCGCCGAGGCCAAACCTGCCAAATAATGATCCTCACAGAGATGCTGCACGGACTGGAGACTAAAATAAACCCACCTCCTTCAGACAGTCACGGGGACACGGTTTGGTTCAACACGCTTCACGACTGTGAACACGACAGGAGCAGAAACTGGTGCAGTTGATACTGTGAATGTGTGGTGACGTCAGGGTCGGGCCGGTGTAGAGATGTTTGAACCGGTTTGATATTAGGTCAAACGCTGGACTGGACCGGTGCACTGAATGATACCAGGTGACGCACTTGACTCAGCAGCAGCTCCTGACATCGCGTCTCAACAGAAAACGAGCGACTATCACGTCACGACACATTTAATCCATTTAATAAGCACTTCTTCATGTAAACAAACCACGTAAACATCAGCCGTTTGCTCGACATCAGACCGGAGACATAACCACTTTGTAAACTTTTTAAAACAAGAAAAACAGGAAGAAAACAGGTTTCATCTTGTGATATAAAATGACGCACAGTGTAGCCGACAGCAAGTAGTTATTAGCGAGGGTTATTTAGCTCACCAGGAACTTTCAGCTCCATGGAGATCTTGCTCCACCTCTCGTGGTTTTTGTAGTGAAATGAGGAGGGTTCATGTTGCTACTCCCTCATCTTCACTTCATCAGTCAGCCATTTTAAGCTTTCAAAGCGAGCGACAGATATAAACAGAGGCAAATGTTCAGCGATTGTGGTTATTTACAACAGTGGTGCCCAACCGGTCCAGATTTATCCTCAGTGATCAGTTCAAGGTCCACACACTTTAACACAGTCAGCGTCATACTTAGATGTGGCCACGTTGTCCAGCTAGTTCGCTGTCTGTGTCCAGTAGCTGTCCATTAGTCACTTATTATACAGCAGGAAATGGCACTTCAAAATAAATAATGCTGGGAATTCACTGTACTTCAAAATAAAGTGGGTTTTTTGAAAACTTGGGGTTCATTCCGAATGAACCCACAACCCCACGACCCACTTCTGGACCGTGACCCACCAGTTGGGAACCACTGATTTAGGACACCTGTTACGTCGGCTTCAAATCCAAAATGTCGCCATATTGGTGAAGTTTAAGTTTCTTGCCGTGTCTCCTCTCCTCATCCAAAAACACGTTAACTTTGTCGTCAACCATTTTTCCCCAGTGGCCACGTGTGGCCGCCATTATATAAAAGACGTCTGTAAAACTGTTGACACCTCTGACACTGCTAACGAGGTCAAATTCGACTCTTTGTATTCTGCATTTTTGATCCATGGAGGTTTTATATCTGTAAACGTTTCCTCAGGTTGAGAAAAGTGATATAAAAATCTGCGACGTCGCAATGTGAAGTCTATGAGCCGAGCGGGAACTTGTAGGTGGAGCCAGCAGGAGAAAGACTACTGCGAAAGTAAACCCTGAAGCTAGAAACTTTTGGCGCATGCACCAGGCGAGCAACTCCATTGGAGTGGATAGGCACCATCTTGGCGTCCAGTATCGACTCATTAAAATCGATGTTGCCGACCCCACCCTCATCAGATAGGAGTGGTTAATTAGTCCCTTTATAAACATAACATAATGTTGATCACGTCGTCATATTGCTCACCATTTATGTGATACATGTTGGATTTAGCGCCCTGACACTGTCGGCACAGATCGCTGACGTACGCTACTTTTTACCTACCCAGAACATGTTCTAATGACAAACGCCGGTCCAGCTGGTTTGCGTAAAATCAAACTGGTTTAAACTCGTACACCGAACTGGAAACTGACCCAACTCTGAGTGTCGTTCTCCTCAGTTCTGCCTCTGACCTCTGACCTCTGTCCCATCCTCCTGTCTCTGTTCTCCAGAAGTCAAACAACAAAAAGACGAACTCACTTCACCGTTTCATTTTTTCTACCAGAGCTCTTTCCTTTGGAAATCTTTTCTTTTTCTCTAATTAAACAGATTGTTTAGTTGAAGCTTGTTGTTGTGCTTTCATTAATGTTTATTTAATCAGGCCGGTGTCGACTACTTCCTGTTTGTAACAGCTGAAGAAACGCATCAGTGCTCCCGTCCGCTCAACATTTACACCGACCTCTGACAGCTGTGGTGAGTAACTGAACACTTTCTCACATGTAGACATCAGATTGACGTTTAGGGTGACGAGTCAAATGTTCAGATTGATGGGAGGTGGCCGGGCTGGCTGCTTGCTCCTGTTTCTAGTCTATAAGCTAAGCTAAGCTAAGCTAAGCTAAGATAACTAGCTGCTGTTTGTAGCTTCATATTTACTGCACAGACATGAGAGTGGAATCAGTCTGAACATCTGAGTGTCAGAGAAGTGAAGGAGTGTTTGTCCCAAAATGTTGAACTGCTCCTTTAGAGATCAGCTTGTTTCTGTTTCATGTTGATGTTGGTGTTAATAAGTCAAATTTGTTCATCTTAAAGGTTAAAATATAACGTCTTAACACGTCAAATGTGACGACAGAGCATGACCTGTTAACAAGTACATTCCTGACGTCTGAAGACATTTAGAACATTAAAGCTTCCATGTCATTGGTTGGCGTCAACATACCCGCCCCTTTTTGACGTAGCTTCTGCATTGGACTCCCGTTAGTGGGAACGTATCTATCACCTGTCTTGTACTTCAGTTTAGTATTTGGGACAGTCCATTTTATGTGTGTCGCAGAGTGACTGGTGACTGAGGAGAGCACATGGCGTCTGGAGGCTTTTTGAGCCACCGTGGCCGTGACACACCATAACCTACGTGTGTTTTCATTCAGAATAAATTATATAAAAATTCTTCTTCAACACTAACTTGGTGTTTTATTCAGGAAAACCAAGCTTTGTATCCACCCTATTCCCCCCCATGATACCGTGCGACACAGCGACTGAACTGGAACCAGCGTTTTCCTATTGGAACAGCACACTAGCATGTTAGCAATTAGCTTCCCTTGCTCCGTTAGCATATTGTAAAATTTCACGTAGCCCAAGTTTACGGTAAACATCTACTCCCTAAAAGATGAGTTATGATTTGTTACAACTTGTGAATGCATGACGCAAACAGTTTACATAATTCAGTATTTATTTTAGCTTCATGTAAAGTGGATAAACGTGACGTTTACAAGCTAACGCTCTGCTCGTCTGCCTTAATGACAGTTGACACATTTATCACTGCTGACTTATTAAATCAGAGTCCTACCAAGTGAATTCAGCAGCAGACCTTAAATGTTGGAGTAAAACCAATAACTTCATTCATTTTATATGATATGAAAGAATGAGGACAAATCAGTAACACAGTCAGAATAGACAAGAAAACACTATGTTCAATGTTCTCTAATGTAACTCTGCCATCTAGTTGACACTTTCAATGTATTCTGAATACCATCAGTTGACCCTCTCAAACTGGTGACATGGTTGCACCCAATATTAAACATCTTAAAATTCACAAATGTATTTAACAGGTCATTAACGGGTCGCTCATTTGACACATTAAAATGATACATTTTACCCGTTTAGACGAACCAATTTGACTCAATACAAATGTCAAAATGGACGTCAAGACTCCCTCCGTGTACCAGAGTTTCAGTCTGTGGTTGAACCTGTAACCACACCCAACAGTGATGTCACAGCATGCTGGTATACACCTGTACATGACTGCAGCCAGGTGACATGTTGAACCACTGGAGGGCAGCAAAGACAAGATTTACATCTGATGTGAAATTAAATTATAGCTTTGTTCCTGGTTGTTAAAGGACATCTGCCAAATAACAAAATCAAATGACACAACCTTTAGTACAAAAATCTGTTTATTTGTTGGAAACATTTGGCATAAAGTTTGTGATTTGGAACACGTCTGCGATCAAATGAAAAACCTGAGCAGGTGACGCACGCAAACAAACAGTAAACATGATGAAGGGGAACATGGCCCTGTGGAGTTTAAAGCCTGAAGTTTTCTTATGTAAGAGGAATGAATATCAGCAACTGACTGCAGTGGTTTGACCCAAGTAAATTTCCCAGTGTCCCTCTGCCCTCAAACGTCACCTCTGTTATTATCTGTTGAAACCTTGTATATCCAGTATTTTAGCTTGCTGTCGTCTTTAGACTCTCTTCATGCCGCGTGCCATCAGGCAGGCAAACACTGTCATCACCATCTTAGGTTTGACCTCCACCAGGTCCTCAGGCAGCGCGTACACCCGGGCGCCAATCTTCCTCGCCATGGAGATGGCGTACCTGGAAACACATAATGACAGACATCGTATGGTGAGAAAACCATCTCTCTTTTCATTTAAGACATGCTATACTATGATTTTGGACTGGACGCTTTATTTTAGGACGTTTTGTCATGATTTTTGACGACATGCTATACTATGATGTTTTTTCATGATTTTGGACGACATGCTATACTATGACGTTTTTTAATGATTTTGAACGACATGCTATACTATGATGTTTTTGTATGATTTTTGACGACATACGTTACTATGACGTTTTTTCATGATTTTTGACAATATACTATACCATGATGCTTTTTCATGATTTTTGACGACATACTATACTATGACGTTTTTTCATGATTTTTGACGACATGCTATACGATGACTTTTTTTCATGATTTTTGACAACATGCTATGCTATGACGTTTTTTCATGATTTTTTTTATAAGATTATGTTTTTGGCCTTTATTAGATAAAAAAGTGTGAAATGGGGAAACAGAGAGAGTGGGATATGACATGCAACAAAGGGGTGACGGCTGGACTTGATCCTGCGATTGCTCGGTAAGGAATCACATCTCTAAAAACGGCACCTGCGCTATCCACTGAGCTACCAACGCTATGATGCTTTTTCATGATTTTTGACGACATGCTATACTATGACGTTTTTTCATGATTTTGGACGACATGCTATACTATGACGTTTTTTCATGATTTTGG
>JAPZEB010000005.1:31759511-31770713 GCA_029783705.1 Chaetodon striatus
GCTGTGGTATTTTCTTATATTTGCCTGGCATCACTTGTATATTAACATGTTGTAATAAATAAATAAATAAATAAAAACTCTCATTTTAGAGGTGTAGGCTGGATGTTGAGTATTATCGTGTCTATAATGGATTTTTTAAGTAAACTACATATTTTATATTTTTATTTTTTATTATTCCTTCATTATATATACTACTAAAATAAGAAGGTAAAAACACACAACATATTTTTGTAAATTTTGATCCATGTTATTTTCTTAAGTTTTGTGTGACATCACTTTTATTTTAACATGTGTTGTCATAAATAAATAAATAAATAACAGTCATGTGTTGATGACGTGTAGGTAAACAAACGCTGAGCCAATCACAGAGCGCCAGCTCGGTCAGCTGACAGCAGCTTCCGGTGAAGTGTAGTGTTGTCAAGATGGCAGGACACGAACATCATCACCACCTGTCTCTGTGTTTCTGTGATTTAATGAGGTAAAGCTTTCTTCTCTCGGTGTCTCGTCTCTTCACTGAACAGATTAAATGTTATAAAACCAGAGAGTCATAAAAATAAACTGATAAACACGCGCTAGCTGCTAACGTTAGCTTCATTAGCAGCTAGGTGGCTAATCCCAAAGTTACAGTAAAGTACAGTCCGGTGGTTCACGGCTCCGGTGGCGTCACCCAGCCCGCTCTCAGCCCTCTGTGTCCCCCCTCCTCAGGTTGCTGTGGTCCCTGGTGGTCCCCTGCGCCTACCTCAGCCTGCTCCTGACCCTGGTCCTGCTGCTGCTCCTGCTGGGGGTCCGGATGTGGCTGCAGGGCCGCCGCAAGGCCCGCCGGGCTCGGGACGGCGGCCCCGCGGTGGCCTTCTTCCACCCGTACTGCAACGCTGGAGGAGGCGGGGAGCGGGTCCTCTGGTGCTCCCTGAGGGCCCTCATGCACCGGTACACTCTCAGCCATCTGTCAGTGGGGGAAATACATCAGTACAGTTACTCAAGTTTAAAGTACTTGTACTTTACTTGAGTATTTCAGTCTTCTGCTACATTACACATGTACTGCACTACATTCATCTGACAGCTTTAATCACAGGACAGATTCAGATTAATAACACAAATTAAAATCAACAGATTAAGGATGTGTTATTACAGATTAATATAAAAGAGCAGCACAAAAATGTTCATGTAATTGTAGGTGTCCACATTCTCTGGCTTTACTTTTGTATAACTAGTTTATAAATACTAGTACCATGCAACATCAACAGATCAAGAGCACAGACTGTATTCAATAACAGACATAGGTAGCATGACGTCACCCACTGGTGTGTGGACTCCTGTTTTAAAGTCTCCATCCATGTATCAAGTGCAGTTTTTGGCACTTGAACATTGGGTTCATTTCTGAGCCTCGGAGGTCGCTGTTTGATCGAGAGCAGTGTAGTTAATGAAAGTTTAAAGTATTGATGCCGATGGAGTAGGGTTGCAGCGGTACACCATGTACATCTGCTCATCTATGGTCTTGAGAAAAAAAAAGCAACCGAAAAGAAGATCTCACCTGCAGGTGTGACTTCCTGTCCTCCTTGACTGCATGTCTGACTTTTTACACACACTTACATTAAAAATGGTTCCAGGTTCTGCCTATAAATAAATTTTTTTTTCTATTAAATGATAATAGTGATTGTTTAATACCAGAAACTGTGACACAGGGGTATTTTCTGATATAATTCTCGTACAATCACATACAGTTGCAACCACACTGGAAATAAGGTCATTTGTGCAACAGCAATTAAAAATATCGTTGCTGAGCAAAGGTTGATTAAGAAGCAGTAGAAACAACTGAGGCTAAACTCTCATGAATCACTGAAACTGAATAATGTTCTCCCCTCTCTCCTCAGGTACCCCGGCGTCTCCTTCGTTGTTTACACAGGTGACCAGGGAGTGACCGGCGAGCAGATTCTGGAAGGAGCTCGACAGCGTTTCAACATCACGCTGCCTCGACAAGTCACCTTCGTCTTCCTGCATCACCGCTCGCTGGTGGAGGCCAGCTCTTACCCTCACTTCACCCTGCTGGGACAGAGCGGCGGCTCCATGTTCCTCGGTGAGTCCAGGTCCGACATGTGACCTCTAATAAAGTCTGACATAGATGGAGATCGTGAGGTCAGTTACAGTGTGTGTGTGTGTGTGTGTGTGTGTGTTGCAGGCTGGGAGGCGTTGACGGCCTTTGTTCCTGACCTGTACGTGGACTCGATGGGCTACGCCTTCACTCTGCCCATCTTCCGCTACCTGGGAGGATGCAAGGTGGCGAGCTACGTTCACTATCCCACCGTCAGCACCGACATGCTGTCTGTGGTCAGAGAGAGGAACCCCAGGTGACACACACACACACACACATACACAAATACCTGTCGATCAAAACACTGTGGGCGGGACTTAGTTTTGATTATCAGTAGAGTTTCTGCGGCTGTAGGTGGCGCTCTCTGTTCAGGCCTGATAACAAACACTGTTAACAAACCAGTGGCCCCTCCCAGCATGTCACACCCACTGACACCACGCTGGTCTCTTAAAGGGACGTGCTCTTATAAAACACACACCAACCTTCTGTCTTCGTCCTGTTCGATTCCAGATTCAACAACGCCGACTTCATCTCCAGAAACCCCGTGCTGAGCGCGGTCAAGGTGGTGTACTACTGCTGCTTCGCCCTGCTGTACGGCCTGGCCGGCTCCTGCAGCGACGTCATCATGGTGAACTCCACCTGGACGCTGGGACACATCCTGGCTCTGTGGCGCTCGCCAAGTCGCACCAGCATCGTCTACCCGCCCTGCGACGTCAGGGCCTTCCTGGATGTCCCGCTGGAGGAGGAGCAGGATGAAGAGGAGACGGAGGAGGAAGGCTGGGAGGAGCTCGGACGGGAGGAAGAGGAGGGAAGGGACAGGAAGTGCCACTCCATCGTGTCGGTGGGTCAGTTCCGGCCGGAGAAGGACCATCGGCTGCAGATCAGGGCGTTCCACAAACTGCTGGGCAGGAAGGAGGGGGGGCCCGGGGGGCGGGAGTCTCTGCGGCTGGTGCTGATTGGTGGATGCAGGAACCAGGAGGATGAGGAGCGCGTGCTGATGCTGCGGGGGCTCTGTCAGGAGCTGGGCGTGTCCGACCGCGTCGACTTCAAACTCAACGTGCCCTTCGAGGAGCTGAAGAGAGAGCTGGTGGACGCCACCATCGGTCTGCACACCATGTGGAACGAACACTTCGGTATCGGTGAGGAAAACACGCCACTTACAACGAAAACACACACACACACACACACACACACTCTAGACATTTTTAAAGACAGAAAAAACTCTGCTTTGAATTCTTATTTGTGTCTCACCACAAACGAACCGGACTGAGACCGCCTCTTCAAGAAGGTCTCAGTCCGGTTGTTTTGGTGCGAGTAAAACCCTGTCCCGTGTCCTCTCTGTCTCCAGGTGTGGTGGAGTGTATGGCTGCAGGCACCATCGTTCTCGCTCATAAGTCTGGAGGTCCGAAGCTGGACATCGTGGTGCCATACGAAGGCGGACAGACGGGCTTCCTGGCCGACAGCGAGGACAGCTACGCCACTGCCATGGAAACCATCCTGGCGCTCTCTCCGTCGGCCAGACTGGAGATCCGTCACAACGCACGGCGCTCTGTGGAGCGATTCTCTGACCAGGAGTTTGAGGCTTGTTTCCTCGCTGCCATGGAGTCTCTGATGAGTAAACTGGAGCGATGAAGAGCAGCGGACGAGGCCGAGCGTCCACCAGGGACCAGGACTTAATTGAAATGAGTTGTTGGGAAAAGATTTCTGTGCCGAAGCAGCGAGGTCAAAGTGTGACACAGTGCCTCGTTCACATTTTACAATAACAGAGGAAGAAGGTGACGTAAAGAGAAGCTCCTGGTGGACGCCCACAGATTAAACGTTCTTCTTATCTGCTGCGATGACTCAGCAAACACAGATTACATTTACGGTGACTCTGCATGTGTCAAACTCACGACGACTGTTCACCAAACAAACAAACATGGAGGCTGCTCTGCTCACAGACAGCTCGCAGGCTGATCGTCTGTCAGGATTTAAACATGATGGGTTTCTGCTGCAGCTCCAGTGACTCAGCTCCGAGAAGCAGATCCTGAACTTTAAATGTAAAACGTCAAAGTCACATGTGTTCACCATCAATCTGTCAACGTTAACGTGCTTTGAAGAGATTTCAGGCTTCAGGAGACTTTCCGTTTAATCACATCGCTCACCAGTGGGATGTTACATTTCCAAGTGGAAGCACTTTGAGATTTGGGGAGTTTGTTTTCTTAGCTGGATGAGAATATTATCATTACCTTTATATCTCTGATATTTGGTCCAGGAGCTGTTGAGCTTAGCGTAGCAGAAAGACTGAGAGCAGAGGGAAACTGTTCGCCTGCACACAAAGAGGAAAACTGTATCTTCTGTCTGTGTCCACCAGAGTTTCTTTCCCAGCTGAAAATGTCAGCCGCTCCTCAGGAAAAACACCCAGCTGGGAGCGTTTCAAAGCACTTTGGAGATGCAGTGTTTTTTCGTCAAGAAGCTTTGGTTGCCAAGATACAGAAGATCAGTGCAAGTAAAAATGCAGGAGCAAGGTAGAGTGCTTTCTCTGGGCACGTAGGGAGAGAGGGCGGAGCCACTAGTCTGTGTGGGTTCATGAGAGGAAACATTAATATATCTACAGTGTATTAACATCTTTCTCCTCCTTTGAAGTAGGATGTGATGTCTGGTCTTTGTGGTATTTGTCCCTCCTCCACTGTAATTGGACAGCTGGATAAAAAGTACCAGTGACGAGTGCCGCATTTTACCCGAAGTTTAACATTCTTCAACTCTTGGCAACCAGAAAAAAAACCAAACACGCAGCACTCAGCGCCTCGTCACGCTGCTCATGTTGTATCAGAGTGTAAATACACGTTGCTGCCATTACAGAGAATTTAAATACAATGGCCTCGAGAAAAAACACTTTGGCAGACACGGCCCCCGATCTCTATTTTGTTTACAGGTACAAAAGTGCACACAGTCAGCAACTTCACTTCACGTTGTCTTCACAGGTTTCCATCCAAATGCGGCAAAAAACGTAACCAAATTACCTGAAAATCTTTAAAATAAAATGTGAACGAATGTTTGTTTCCATCCACCACTGAAGAAGAAGAGGAGGTTCAAGAAGCTTCAGTGGAAACTCAAATATAGGAAAACCATGTGGAAGAAAACCTGACGGAAACATGTTTCGTTGCTCCACACACACCTCGTGTTTTCACCCTCCACTGGAAGCTTTTCAGTCTCTACATGTGTTTAAATACAGAAGATACGACTTGTAAATCAGACAGCTCCTCTGATTATGCTAGGCTAACAGTTTCCCCCTGCTCCCAGTCTTTGTGCTAAGCTAAGCTAAAGTCATGCTGGACATATCTGGAAATGAATCTTCTCATCTGAGTATGAAGCATATTAATGTTCATTTAAGATGTTAAATTAAAGTGAGAGTTACATTCCAAATATCTTTCTGTTCGACACCACTGACGGCCACAAATGTTTGCCAGTGTGAAGTTATTTAGATTTTAATTATAGTTATTTATGAAGAGGTTGTTATTCTGATTGATTCCTAAATAGATGTAAAAAGGTTTGTGATGTTAGTTTTTCACTGAAGTGAAGACTTATTCTGGTGTTTACTCTGCACACTGAAGCAGCACTTAAATGTGTTTGGGTTTAAAGTGACGGCCAAATCAATCTTTATTTAAATTTTGTTTCACTTCCTGCATTCCTGTTTGTAACGAGGTCGAGGCACAGAGAAATTAAAGTATGTGAAATATTAAGGAGTCTTTATTTTGAAAGAGGCATTGTTGCTATTTAAGTCTGTTTGTGTAGAAATAAGATTCAAGTTGAACAATACTGCAATAAATACAATCATCAAACACTTCGTATGAACTGACTGTTGTGTGTGTGAAACAGATTAAAGCACAGAAAGGTACAAACGTTGCTGCTGCTTGTTAGATGATAGCCTCCACATGACTCCTCCGGACCAAAGTGAAACATTACAATCAGAAGTCTGCTGGTTTTCTATGTTTTGTTATTGTCAATAAATCCCATTCAAAGACTCAGTCCTATACGCATCGTCCTGCTGCCACAAAAATTCACTAGAACACCAAATGTAGATTAATCCGCCGCTCAAAATAGTCCCCAACACAGTCACTGTTTGTTCAATAAAAACTGCAGTGAGCAGCTGTTTGAGGAAATTATTGGTTAAACTACTGCTGTGTCTCAAAGCAGACACCTACACTGTGTAGTTACTTGTGTAGTGCTTGAATTTTGACAAGGTCATGTTGTCTCATATCAAACATGGCTGCTTTTCTTCCTCTGCTTGGTGAGTTGCGACCGGGCAGAGCATCATCATCAACCATTTGATAAATGATTGTGACTCCTCAGCGTTGGAGCAAATGTATGCTGCTGTGTCTGCTTGTTTGCTCCTTTGTCTTATCACGCATTTATTTATTCACTATGTAAAAATAAACGTGCTTTCACGGCATGTTTCTGTGTCTATGAATGTTTTTTATAACTGTATGCTTAATATTTTGGGGTTTCAGACAAAATGAGACATTTGTAGGTCGACTTGGACTCAGGAAAATTTTGATTGACATTTTTTTACATTTTGGGGGACATTTTAAACACTGGAAGATTAGCAAATAGCAAAATTAATTGTTTGTTGCAGCCTAGAGTCACTCAGGATTTACAGAAACCTGCCACCTCTGATATTTTAAAGGAACACTGAGATTTAGTTCAGTGGTTCCCAACTGGACCAGCCATGAGGTCCAGATTTCTCCTCAGTCAATAGTTCAAGCTCCCACAGATTAATACATTCAACATCATACTTGCCTGTTGACATGTAGTCGAGTTAGTTCACTGTCTCTGTCAAGTAGCTGTCCGTTATTTACTCACTCTAGAGCAGGCTCTTCAAAATAAAAGCTCCGTGCTGGTTATTCACTGTACTCTCAGTTCACAAACTTGACACATTCACGAGTCACTTGCAGTCCCTTCAGAGTGGACCTGCGACCCACTTTTGGACCGTGACCACCAGTTGGGAACCACTGCCCTGTAGTAGAGACTTACTCCTAAAGACAGTATACCTTAGGCCTCAGCACATCTAACGGCCCCTGTTAGCTAGCAAACAAACGTTAGCATCCATGTTATCGTTTGGAGTACCAAATAATTACAGAGTTAATCTAATGAAGAAAGTAATGGATTATATTTGTATTGCTAGTGCAAAGAAAAAGCTGTGTATTAGTACAATGCTAGACAACACGACGACCATTAAAGGTCAACAGTGTGCGATGTGTCACACTAAACCTTTTGGCTGATATGAGAGCACCATCCAGTACACTCCTTTCTGTCATACTTCTCACTGTGATCGCACTGCAACACTCAAAATAGCACGTTTAAGGACAGAAGTATCTGATCTGAGACACAGCGTATATGATCGTTGATTGAGAGACGATGGACTGAAACATTTTTTGGGTTTGTTCTTTTTTTCGTGGTGTTTATAGACAATAAGAAGAATATAGAATAACACCAGACCTATCTGTTAAAACACAGATCGATGGACAGAGACCTACAGACTGACGCTCAGACACAAACAGCTTTCTATCTAACAGTGTGAAGGAGAGCAGAGCGCCTGAAACACGAAAACATATCAGTGCAAACAGACTTTAACGGAGGACGAACAGAAGACAGCAAAAAGGACATTAAACCATCTGAAATTTTCTGAGCAGCATTTTCTTAGCGTCTTGTATCCATATCTGGAAACCCAAACTACTTCTACTAAACTTTGGCTAAAGAAAACATTTCCCATGAAGGAAGGCTCTTCCATTAAACCCCAACGTTGTTTTTGAGTGAACTATTCCTTTAAATGGACTCCAGTCACTGTCTCAGAATAAAGGACTGAATGTTTGTGATCAGCTCGTCTGCTGCTGTTTATCTGAAGTTGTGTTATTGTCTGAACTGTCCGACTGACCGTCTCGTTCTCCAGGCTCAGAGGAAACATCGTCTGCTTGTGAATTCTCGTTCTCTGGTTGGATCTGAGTGTCTGCAACGTTCACTGCGTCACCTCCATCCTCGTTCTCCTCCGTCCCGTCTCCACCTACCGCTGCTGTCTCCTCTGTGTGCTCGGCCTCGTCCGAGCTCCCGTCCTCCATCACAAACAGGTTCTTCATGGAGTCTGCCACGGCCTCTCTCAGCTCGTCCTCCGACTCCTCAAAGTTCCTGAAGACAAACAGGAAGTTAAAACGATCTCTTGTTAAATTTCAATAAGCAGTGACCAAGGCGCCCAAGTTGTATCAGCGTGGCGTTTACCTCACTGACACTGAGATAAATTATGGTGTTAAAGTTATATCCATAAGAAATGAAGAGGTGCAAAGTGTTGACTTACGTGTCGTCATCGTCTGACCTCGGCTCCAGACGCTCTTCATCCATCTCCACATCAGAGTCCTCCTCCTCTTCCTCCTTCTCCTTCCTGTCTTCTTTTTCTTCCTCCTCCTCCTCCTCCTCGTCCTCTTCTTCTGCTCTGTCGGTCTCTGAATCTGACAGTAAACACAGTTCAGTGCGTCAGAGTTTTTAGGAGTGACCTTGGTTGAGATGTGAGTGTGAGTGGCGTCTGACCTGCAGTCACTGAGTCCACAGTTGATGAGGTGAGTTCAGCCTCAGCCAGAGCGTTCAGCAGGGTGTTGGGGGGGCCGTCCACCCACTGCCTGCGACCTGCCGCCTCCTCACCTGAGGGGGGCGGGGTCAGGAGACATATATGGGTCACATACACTGCACTGTAACAGTTTCTCAACAGGATTTCTTCAAGAAAGCAGATATCTATCAAGATGTGAATGTCATATTCCTTCAAAGTAAAAGAAGAAGACAGGAAATAAAGTAACTGAAGAAAATAAACTTAATATTTGTGATGAAGCTCTGGTTGTTGTAAGAAGTTAAACACAGAGGGAGGAGATTCACTGATGAGCTAATTAACTAACTAATATATGATTTAAATACGCTGTACTGCACCTTGTTCAGCCTCGACCACGGTGTTGTAGACAGAGTTAACGTCCATGTTGGCGAGTGCGTCCAGCAGAGTCTGTGGAGTCCTCTGGCTCCACCCCCTCCTTGCCTCCGACCAATCCCTGAGCTTCAACTCCTCCCCTTCTTGGAAGCTCAGCGTCTGGTTCAGAGGGTCCACTTCCTGTACGAGGAGTCAGGGACAAGATGAGAGAGAAGAGGAGAGGAGGAAGAGGTGTGAAGGAGAAACAGAGTTATCACTTACCTCCTCCTCCTTTTGTCTTCCATCGCCCACCTTCTCCTCCTCCTCCTCTTCCTCTCTTCTCTCCTCCTTCTCTGCTTCCTCTTTCACGCCTTCATCATCTAACCGGATCTCAAACATGATTCCTTTCTGCAGGAAGGACAAACACAACAAACAGATGACGAACAAAACTGGAACATTTCTCAAGACATTTTGATTGTGCCTGATAGTTGGTGGCATCACAGTGCTAACATCACCAGAGCTTAGTGAGGATTAATCACCAAATATTATCATAGGGGGAAAAGACGCTCTCGCTAAACACGCTGATGTCATTTTTATGTTTGACAAGTGTTTGACAAACCTGCTTCAGTGATTTCAGGTGAACAGCAGACTGAAAACTGAGCTGCTTATTTGAGGTTCATTAAATTATTCTACATTAAATATTCAAATGTTCTGAATCTGGACAGACGAGTCAAAAAGCTGACAGGTCTTATTCTTGTGTAAAGACATCAGCTGTGACAGTGTGACCTCACCTTGTCTTTGTGCTTCCTCTCCAGCGCTCTCCTCTGATCTCTGTTCTCCTCTCTGATCTGCCTCAGAGCTGCGTCCATGTCCTGCAGCTGGACGGAGACATCCATCAGCTATCAGAGACCAATACTGAAGTTTTTACTGGTTGTTGTTCAGGGGAGATTCAGAGCTCGTGGGATGAACATTACTGAACTGTATTCTGAAACAACTAACTTTTATTTTCTTTTTTACTAAAATTAAAATAAATGAATATAACTGTTCTTAAATTACTGTCTACCACAAATTTATATGATATTATTTTACTTTGGAAAAACCTTTTCATGCTTTTATTTTAAAACTTTATTTTTAAAATTTCAGCTTATCCAGATGTGAACTGTTAAACTTTTAATCAATACAATAATAATCTTTTTTTTTTTTTTAATTTTACAAATATCAGCACAATCGTTTACCTCTTGTGATGAATTGATTATTGGTCTTAATAATAACAAAAAGAATCTTTAAGAGTATCTTTACTGTCATTTATAAATATTGGAGATGTTAGTGGGTTTTGTCACCCTCCATCTTATTTGACTTTTTTAACTTTATTTTATCCTCTGGTGTTTGTATTTTTTTTTAAATTGTTTTTATTGTTTTTATCTGCCTTTTTTTTGTGTAACGTTGTTAAGGAAAGTGCTATATAAACAAAGTTTATCATATTATTCTTCATGTGCTGCTGTTTATCATCATGTGTACAGAGCGGAGTGTTAAAGGTCAGAGTGAGTGTGACTCAGCTGATTACCTGTACAGGTGAGGCTCTCTGCTCTCTGGGTTTCTCCACCACAAAGGTTCCATGTTTGTGTTGTGGCTGAGGCTGACACATGACAGGATGAACACGTGTTAATGTTTCACTGTGTCTCACTAAGTTTGTCGGGACAGGAATACTCATCGTTCAGGGCGGCATTTTAACCACGGTGAAGTTACAGGATAAAGATGGTGACAGACATTCTGCAGGACAAAGACAACAGCCTCACAGGGGGACTGGGCCCAAAGTAATACTGTACTGTGATGTCATTAAAGGGATAGTTCAGATTTTTTGAAGTGGGGTTGTATAGTGTACTCATCCATAGTCAGTGTGTTACCTACAGTAGACGTCAGCTTGGAGAAGCAGGTTAGAGTCAGACACAGAATCTAAGTAAAGTACAACTGTGGACGGGGTATTCAGTATCAGTTTAAGTGTACACTATACTTAGTATTTAATATTTTCCTGCTTTACCTGTCTGTCAGAAAAGGAATCTGTTAACAGCTTTAGTTCTCTGTCTAAGCTCTCGTCTAAGCCACCAGACTCCATCGACAAAAACAGTAATTTTAGCTCACTGAACACAGGAGCTGCTGGTCTACTGCTGCTTCAGTCAGTTAGTTAGTTTGT